>CM023619.1:14452193-14834693 GCA_013358685.1 Antennarius maculatus | reverse complement strand
AAAAGCTAAAGAAGTTATGAATATGAAATGGCATATATAAAAAAATTAGATGCAGCATTTCAACTTTGCAAACAAATTTCAATTCCCTCTCTAAAAAGTAATGGCTTCATGTTAAATGGAAAAATGAGGTTTCGCAAATTTAAAAAGTCATCCCTTCATTTCCAAACTTAAAAACATTTCATTACCACACCTGAAATATTTCTATAATTACCAATAAGAAAGAAGAGCTTTCATCAGACAAAATGGGACCTATCAAAATTGCACAAGTGAAGGATGTAGAAGAACGGTTCGAACAAGCTATATCAGACATGAATCTGTTGATTTTATTCATTCATCAGCTTTTGCCAGGCCATAAATCTGAAGTCACAGTCAGACCAACTACAAACAGTCTTTCAGGAACGTCGGCTCATGATTCCTTAAAAAAATGAATGGGACATAGATTATTACCTCAATCAGCCGGTGATTGGACATTTTTGCTGGCATGGTGTATGGTGGCAATTTCAAGTACAATCAGCTTCCTCTAAGTGCTGCAGTGGAAAGGAAATCAATGAAAATCAGACCAAATCTTTTGTATGCTTCCAAATGTGAATTGTCAAATACTGCGTAAAGACAAGGGGGTAAGCTGAAAGTAATGAGCCATCATGAGTGGACGGATGGTGTGCATATCGCCTACTGTTGCTCTTGAGCATGACTCCTGACTGTGCACACTTACTGACAGACACGCAGGGAAATATTACACAGTAAACATGGATTGATGGCAGTGGGCCCACCCTCCCCACCCTTCCTTAGAAGTGGAAAGCATTAACAGTCTGAGGGTACAGGCTAATAACCATGAATCTTTTTCTGTTAGTCAATTGTCAAAAAGTCAACCAGTCAAGAAGATTAGAGATGGGACATTACTGTCTGATGTCGAGATGTTTCCAGTGCATTAACCATAATGACGCAATCTCCGACACAAAATCAGAGTTAGAATCAGTAGTTTCAATTGGTTGTTGCACAGCATGTGTTGCAGTGATGGCCTCATGATTGCTCACACAATGTAGAGGGTGAGACGTACAAATGAAGGGAAACTTCTGATTAGATTTGAAAAGAGGTAAATAAATCAGCAAGAGCAACAGGAAAAAAAGATAATCAACAGAAACAAACAGAGTTAGACCTGACCTCAGGGGGTTTATCTTCGGCTGGTGTTTCCTGGAAAATACCAGAGCTGTCAATGTGGCAAGACAGAGTAATGAATATTTTCTGCTTTATGTAATGCATTGTCTATTTAATATCTGATTAGACATTATGACTGGTAGTCCCCACCCCCTGACCATGTCAGAGCTACTGTTTCACTTCAGGTTCCACAGGAAGCAGGGTTTCATCTGGCTCATTGCAAAAGGATGGTGTAAATTGTGGAGCAGGTAGGGAGTGCGGGGTCACAACTACTTTTGAATGAGGGATAGTGGCTGGATTGCTGCCGCCCCCGTCACCATCTCTCCTCCAAACCTCTTTTCCTCAGGGGAAACAAAGAGAAAGGGCCCAAGAAAAAAAAGCTTCTTTTTCTTCTTTTTCAGAGGAGGAGGAAAGCGTGAGAACAGTCACTGCAGGGCTTCAGGAACATTGTCTGTCTCTAGGATGAAAATCCTGGCAAAGGAATTAGAGTGTGTGCATTCGTGTGTGTGTCTGTGAGTGTGCGTGCGTGTGTGTTTGCGTGTGTGTGTGTGTGTGTGTGTGTGTGTGTGTGTGTGTGTGTGTGTGTGTGGAGGAGGTTCTAAAAGAGTTCACTACTTCCTCTCTAAATTAGATTAAACTCAGTATCGATTGGGTAATAAATGCCAGTAGACCTATGCTACAGCACGATGTACAACAGCAGATGTTTCAGCATTTCTTAAAGATAATGAAAGCAGTAATCAAAGTACAAGACAACTGCCTTATTACAACACATTTGAACCAATGTATCACACACTAATAAAAAAGAAAAAGGCAGGAAATAAGCCAAATGGAATTACAGTTGCCATCTATGTGCTCTCAGTTCAAGGTGTTGCTACTCAAGAACAGTACAGCACAATGCTGAGATAAGTCAGAGCAGCTATAGGCAAACTTGCAGTCTCAGCAGCTTAACAGATACGTTCCTGATAATGGAGACTCACCGCATGCAGGTCCTGATGCCAAACCTCAAACCAAGATTTCTGTTTTGTGCCCTCACGGCGAGAACTCTAGGACTCACCATTAATCTGTACTTAAGCTGCCTGGCTTCATAAACAGATGCCTGACAGGGATAAGGCAACCCAGAAGGAGATGAGGTGCATAAGCCTTGCTTTGATAAGGAAAAAAATAAATACACAGTGTACCATATCAGCTTGATTTGAATTTATAGGAAATTGTATTTTGGTAACATCCAACCCTTGTCTCTATGAAAATGACATGTGCTACTCAAGCTGACGTCATTACGATTTCATGAAGATGTTAACACTTTGGATATTTCAGACTGGATGATGTACAAACAGAAGAAGTTAAAGGAAATAATCAGAAAAATCAATCCAATCAAACAATCTAATCTATCAATCAATAACAGGATGTCAATAAAAGGAGGATACTCCGAGTCTTTGTGTCTTACGAAAAGTCCAGTCTAACCTTATCTCCTATCACTTACTGTTTATTAAGTTGTGATTGTATATCTGAATATTTTATAATTTTATCATCATTACTAAATCATTACCACCATGGTAGTTTTGTTTAATCACATATTGACATACAGTATATTGATATACAGTATACAGTATATCACATATTAAACATTAACCCATCTTGTTCTTGCGCTCTGCTCCACATCACTCTCCTTTCTTTACTCAGATGCCGACACAAGATACAAACGCACACACGTGCGCACACACACACACACACACACACACACACACACACACACACACACAAGCCCAGCCTAATCTAGGTTGTGCTCCTTGAGTCTTATCGCATTATTGCATATGGTCATTGATCACTGGAACTGCTTCAAATTTTCATCACAAAATGTGTCCATTACTCTGCCTATGTAAAAAAAAAAACCTAAACACTTAAAAAGGTGTGCTGGTTTGTCCTCTTCTTCACTTCTAAATGCATAATTACCTATTTACTAGTTAGCAACAGCTGTTCCAGTGCCGTGTAATGAGTCAGCAGCTACTTGTTTATGCTTATTTGAAAGTTGCACATCACTCTGACCTTGGTCAAGGTCAAGGGAACATGATAGAGTGAGGATCATCTCATCAATAGAGCAACACATTTTCTTCACTTGGGCCGATGTGTCGCCAGTGGAGTGCTGAGAGTAATGCAATCTGTGGAGCTCATGTGATAATCTATGGGTCATATAACAGATGTAAGAGGCCGAGTCAATAGATGTCCTCATGCTTTCTGTTTTAAGTGCATCATTTATTATTCAGCACCTTTGTGCATATTTATTGTATCGGATCGCCAATGAACGCGATTGATGCCTTGTTTTTCATCTTCTTGTAATGAAAATATCCAACTGCTCATTGAGAGTGAAGACATTTTTTTTCCAATTGTTGCAAGTCTTTGCATTCTATGCACCCCTCTCTCCCCTCCCAGCAGTAAAGAGTATCTCAGGGATCTGCTTAATGGTCTGAGACAGTTTAGTCAACAGATCTCATGATAAACGGTCTATTTTTTCCCAGTCGTTTGCTAGATTATGTTTTCAGGGAACAGTGCATCAAAATTCAACAATATGCATTTTCTGTTGGTGTGGAATTGTGACTCTGAACATTTAATAAAGAAATTGTGCTGGTCGCAGCACAGACGGCAGAGCTGCTAAACCTCAGCTAAAGCGTGTTCAAATCCACCCATGTAGTTGCCTGTCTTTCCAAAATGAAAACACGACTATGCTTAGTCATTGAACTTCATGATTATGCATAGCAGTTCACCAGATATGGAAATATAACAACCTATAGTAATCTTCCTTACCGTAGTCAGACATCTAAGTGTGCTTCAATTTATAGATGAGCTGGACTGTTGACTTCCTGGTGACAGAAGAACATGGAAGGCCACCAGCTGATTTATTCCATCACATTTCCAGTTAATAGTGTGAGGGGCGGCACGCTTGAGCAGTGGGTAGCGCTGTCGCTGTTGAGCCTCAGGTATATGGAGCTTTAACCTAAAAGGTGACAACCCTTTTTTGTTTTTTCGTCTGGGTTACATGACCCAGTAGATTAGTTCTGTCTGATATCTTTTTGGAATTTTGTCTCACACTTAAATTGGACACTCATGTCCGTGGCTCCAACACATTCTCAATGCTTCCTGATGGCTCCTTTCAAGTCATTTGCACTCCTATTACTGGTCTGAGGAGCTGATGTAGAAGCAGGTCATGGGTGTGTGATACGTGATAACCAAAGGGAAAAAGTGCCGTGGAATTCAACACTTCTCTCAGTACCCCAGTCGTTGTACAAAAGACATTCTGCACATTGTGCTCAGTTGCTCACGTATACACGCATGCAGTGCTGACACACCCAGAAAGTCTCCCAATGGAATGTGTGACCCTTAACCCTGATACTTCTAGACAGTAATTAAAGGCAGACAGCGTATTATGTGACAGTGTGCAGTTGGTCCGATGGAGATAGAGACACACGGAATGAGGGGACCTTGGGGACCAATGTATGTCCAAAATAGACCTTGGAGATTAGGAGCCATGCTGAAAACCACCCACACATGCACAGGAATGTCACGGCTTGCCATGATTTTGCATTAAGGCTGCCAGCATCCTTTTACTTTTTACAAAAATAATTTCTGGTACCATAAAGGTTAATGTGTAGCTTGCACTAGCCAATCCCTCTGCATTCCATTCCTCTGGATTCTTCTGAGTTGGCTGTGAAGGTTTTGAAAAACTAATTCACTTAAAGAGTAAAGTATGACATGATTGGAACCTGTCAGTGACATGTATTGTACAAGCATCTCAGAAGTTGAAAAACTCAACTGAGCTGAGTTTCATTATTCTTCTTTATTTTGCAGTTGATGTATACTGCCTTAATTTTAAGAAGATTATTTATTGTTCCAGTTTAGTACTTCATGTGGACCAATTCTGTGGCAGGTTGTCCACTGTTGTGTGAGAAAATGAGGTTCATTATAGCAAAGTCAGCCATTATGTATTCCGCTGCTCCTTTGACTTGTGTTTGCAGTGAAGGGTTATTAAAGCTTACAGCTGGACATTTTATCATTTGTTTGGCAGACAAACAGTCATTTTAGAGTGCAGAGTGCAGAGTTTCAAAGTAGAAAAATTGTGTGTGGCTCCTGTTTGGGGATAATACATGAAAAAATTACATTGGCACGAGAGTTAGTGGTTAACTTCTGAGTCACTCACAGATTTGGAGGATTAGTGGTGGAACAATGAAAATCTTTCAGGGCTGAGATAAGCATATTGTGAAAATAGATGGGAAGGGATGGTGCCAGAAAGGCAATAACATTTCATTTTTGGAGGTAGCAGAATTATAGATGCTTCTTTGTTCAAGTTGTGAACTGAAAAAAAAAAGTAATCTGAGTGTCTTGCAATCCACTCTGCATATTGTGCAGCAAAACACATAATCTGTAGGTTGTTACCTGGGAAATGATATTCATTACGTTCAAGCGCTTTCTGGCACAAAATGCATCTCTGTGTCTCACAAATTAACTGAGCGCCAGCCTACAGACTTGTTTTGACACAATTTGTCGTGCCAGCTTCATTTGCCCCGTTTAAAACAGCAATTAGAAATTGGCTGCATTGGCGAGGCCCCGGGGGTAAATCACACAGATGCAGTTCTCGTCCTTCGCACCCACTGATACCATGTTGCTAGTGGCCACGCTGATGATCCAGAGCATTACATCTTCACCCCTGAAGGACAATCAGAATGCTAGTCCCTCAGGTGTAATCCAGTGATGCATTCTACTTTAT
The DNA here is from genome assembly GCA_013358685.1 of Antennarius maculatus. Classification (NCBI taxonomy): domain Eukaryota; kingdom Metazoa; phylum Chordata; class Actinopteri; order Lophiiformes; family Antennariidae; genus Antennarius; species Antennarius maculatus. Next base: position 14,828,782 of record CM023619.1, on the reverse strand, counting down.
TACCATTTTAAAATGCAGTATTACCTGTCAGGGCCCTATTGGGAGCCTTTGTTGCCAGAACTCCCACACCCACAGTAACAAAGGGTACTGCCTCTTAACACATAGATTGTCATTAAATGAAACTGGAGCTATTTGTAGGTTCATTAATTACAACCTTTCACACACCACTTCCTTTTCCCTAGAACAAAAGGGAAGGTGAACGAAGACTTCCATTTTTGCTGTACATCAATGTCAGATTAGAGGCATCCTGGCTTCAACACTTGTCTCTTGCTGACTCTGTTCCTTCGAGATATGTGATTAATTATAATGAAGTGGGGAAAAAAGAGACATTGATGTCACTAAGTATACACTGTCATCTTAAACTTTATGCAAGACTCATGGCCGTGAAATTGGAGGAACTGGAGGATTTTTTATGATTGTCACACGTCTTGTCCTGACTTCATGATTTTGCATCTGGTTCTGTTAGGGGACGTTTGTGATGCCATTCAAAATATCCTCCATTTCCTGCAGATATTTCAGAGGGCAATATATTTGTCTGGAGTCATCATTCCAGTATTGTTTAGCTCTAATGAGTAACTGGAACATATTTGCGTGTTTGCTCTGCAATCTGATACTTTGCTATACACTAGGCACTCTAGAAGATGAAGCACTGTACAGTAAAGCTGACGCAAAGTGGGGGAGGATATCATTTCCCACTTTTCACAAACAAGCTAATGAGGCACTGAGAGTTGGTTAGCAAACATTACCCTCACTGCTATACATGCATGATGACATTGACTAAGTGCAACTTGCATTAACAGGAGGAAATGTCAAGTTTGCTTTTCAAATAATTTGAATTAGGGTCTTAGTCATGCAATACACCATGCATACAGGGGCCTACATCTATAAAGCCATCTACTGTCTTTACAAATGTTCAAATCAGCACGTAATTGCCATGACTAATATGTCACATTTAATATCTTAATTAAAAGAATAAATCATAATACCCCTGTGTGTCACACAAGCTATTACGCCCGCAACATGAATCCACCCTCTTGTGTGACAAATTGCAAAGCCGGCAAAGCTAATGAAAGTATATCAAAATCCATCCACTTGTTGAAGGAGACAAATCTGATGCATGTCTTTCAACACACAACAGCTGTCTAAATACATCTTTGAGGTGTCATGGCCTCCTAATGGAAATTACTGATAGCAGGTACCGTACCGCAGACGAAAATAGTTAGCATTTGTGTTAGATGTGAGGACAAAGAAGGGCCTTTAAAGCAATCATGACACCCAGAGTGTTTCACAGGTCGTCACCCTCGGTGCATTATGGTTGAAGTGGTCTGCTAGAGTAATGAATTTCACTGTGTCTGTATCTGATAAGAGCTGGGGTTTTACACCTGATGATAGCTGTAGTAATCTGTGAACCTTGTATTTTTTCAACCTTGTTAAATCTTATAGTGTTATCTTCTTCCTGCAGAAAGGTTTCTTGAGCAATTATATCTCAAACTGAAGCAGAAAAAACGATCAAATGTGATCAAACACTATCAAGATTGGCAGAAAAGTACAGCAATGCTTTTCATCTCATTTGAATTCAGTGGTACTTGAATTCTGTACTGCCTTGTTGCAGGTGATAAATGACCATAACCGAAAGAGCCCATTTATTACATGCGTTTTAATTAACTGATAATTTATCTGTACCATGGTTTTAGCCTGTGATGTGAAAATCAAAACTAACATGTGAAGAGTTGCTATGCTTTTTTCACAGTTGCCTCTTAGAATTCCCAATAAGCCAAAATGTAGCTATATCTCACAAACTGTAAACACACTTTATTTCTGATAATTGTGACACTATTCTACGGCCAATGAAAAAATGAAAAGCTTTGTTTATACAGCACTTTCTAAAAATGTCTCAAAATAAATAGTAATAAAAACATTGAAAGGCAAAAAAAATTGAATCAACATAGGAATACAAACAACCACCATAACACAAAGATAAAAAGAAAAACCAAGTCAGTAATATATATATATATATATATATATATATATATATATATATATATATATATATATAACAAGTTTGGATTTTTATCCTCTCATCTCCACTGCTGTGCTAGACAAAGCAGGACCACTTTTAGCCCTGAAACCTTGATGTTGGAATGACCAGAGGGTCCCCATCTGAGGAGTTGTGCAGTGGACTTCAGTGCTCAGTTCAAGGTTAACACCAACTAAATATTAAAAAATAAAACTTGTAGTCAAACAAACAGATGGTTACAGAGCTGCAGGAAGGACTATGCAAACAATGTAATCCCATGTTATTTCTAATATCACATATAATTCAGATTATATCTCAGTCATCACTACTATCTAGACACACATAAACACTTTATATGAGAAGAAATGTACATTTTTTTCGGTATGGTTTAAATTTATGTATTGCAAAGATTCTTGTTATTCTCTATGTGAAGTGAAAAATGCATGCAGACGACAAAGCAGGCAGAGCATTCAGAGTCCAACAACAAGAACAAAAGCATGAGAAAATTGCCTGATCAAGTCAAACAGAGACATTTATATAAGGGTGTGTAACATTGAGCGGGTAATAGTGTGTAATAGCTTTTAATGCTGTGTAATAAAGTGTAATAGTGGGTAAATAGACGAGATGTTGAACACTGTTAAAACTACAACAGAAAACATAACAACATGGTCGGGTGACACAAGTTAGATAAAGAAAAGTATTAATTAGGTTAAATTAAAAGAATAGTAATTGGGTAAAGAAAGAAAGGATAAAGAAAAGAAAGAAGATAAATAAAGGAGATAGTAACTGGGTTATAAGAAAAAGCGAAATAAATATTCATAATCTATTAGAGTTTAGAAACGCTATTATGGGAGAAAAAGGAACGGTGTGCAAATAGTAAAGCATATATGCAAATTTTTGCTTATTGATGTACATCTTGAAGGATGGAACTGTTTGATTTATGATATCAGGTGATATTTAAGTAAACCAGTTGTTTCAGTGGACTGCACAATTTAGAAGTCCAAATCACCATTAATAGTTTGGCATAGTTTGTATACAAGAAATAAATGAAAAATCATGTTAGGAATTGTTTATTAATTTCATTACATTGGGTTTGTCACACATTGGAAAAAAATGGGTTATGATGACTGTTGTTTATTTCATTGTTTTTATTTTTATCAGAAAACAAAACACTTTTATAATGATGAGTTCGTTTTGTTTATTGCATTATGAAAACCTATTACATGCAATGATATCTGTTATGATTAAGAATACCTAGATCGGGCAGAAAAATTTCTAATACTGTATGTCAGAGGACTCTGAATTTAAGCAGCAACTAAGTGTAGAATTAAAGCCTTGAACATATAAATGTGCAGACTTGCTGTAAACAAACTGGTCCACATTAACATCTGAATGTGCATGAATAAAGGGATGCTAAAATCAAGGATGGGCTGTTTATTCATGAGCAATGACAGTTCACAAGGCTGCTTAGTCTATTTTTGTGTTTGTGTGATTGGATGTTACAGGTCAGCTGACGTGTCACTATACACATAATACTGAGTAAAAAAATAATGGAGATCAACAGACATCAAGCTGATGTGTGTGAATTGACTGCATATGACCTAATTCCTCACTCACCTAAAACAGGCTATTGTCAGATTATGTGACCTTACTTCAGATAAGAGAAGTAAGGTATCAACCATAAATATCTCAGTTAAATGCGACCAGTCTATGGAATGTCTAAATGTTGAAGTGCACTTTGCTACCTTTGACCATCAGTCTGCTTTGTAATTTCTCTCTCCTCCTGTGCCCATGCTCTCTTTTTCCCACCCCACCAACATGTCCTCAGTCAGCGATTTCCAGCTTTGATCCCTGCTATCTGGCCCCCATCTTATGAGGTGTGTCTGGGGTGATGATTAAAGGTGATGGGCTGAATATCAAAGAATGACATTTCTCTGTCATCTGACATCACAGGCCACACATTTCAGTGTTGTCGGTTCACTGGACATGTCCAGCAGTACTCTCAAATACTCCTCGAAGACACAGAGGGAGGATTATCTAATTTTAATTTGAATTATTTATTCCCTGTTTAATCATTTATAAAAGGTTTTTTTTTTTTTTTTTTTGATTTGTCACATTTGCAGAAGTAGAACCAATGAATGTCAAAGCGGATGCTTTTATTTTGTAATACGTTCCTATTGGTGATATGTTTTGATTAATTTATCATTTTACTCACAAATTAATGAGATGCCTGTTCATGATCATTATATTACACTGCTCTTGCAATCACATATACCTTTGATTGTTTTATTGACTTGACACTGATTGATATTACAGTATTACAGAGCACTAACCACATTAAGACTGCATGATGTCTGTGAATGACTCTTGTTTGAATCTCAGCCCGTCAGAGAATTTTCATGATAAGGCAGAAAACTTTAAATTAAATTAAAATTGCCTCCCTGCTGATCTGAAATTAATGCTCACTTTGCTGTTTGTCCCTTGACATTTAGAGGAATTAAAGTGGTTTTGATCTTCTGACCATTAAATGCTAATGGGAGAAATAAATAAGCACTACCCTCAGAAACAGGACGAGGCCTTTAATCTGGCTTAATGAGGTATAAATAAGAACCATTTTTCTTGTCGTCTTTATCTAGTGGAACATACACATTACAACTTTGTTGACCAGGATTGCCTACTCTTTTTCTCCTTTTAATCCTACTAAACCACAACTGACCCTCCCTGGCTTTTTTCTGCTTGAGAATTCAGATACGTCTTGTCATCTAAAATGGAGATGTATGAGTTTGTGCCGCTAGCTTCGATGGAGCCTTGACGTGTAGCAGGGTCTCAGGTGTCAGGAGCCATTTCCCGGCCAGGGTCCCGACCAGAACAAGATTAGGTCCATTTATCTGATTCCAGATTGCTCTAAACCCATTTCAACTGTCATTTACTGTGTGAGTGGGTCATTAGTCCTACATCTGTTTTGTTTGGTGCCGGGCCTGTGACTGTGTTTGAGCATGTGCCAGTGTGTGTGTGTGTGTGTGTGAACGAGAGAGACAGACAGAGAGAGATATGTTTTCAACAGTGCTTTATCAACATACAGTACAGTGCGCCCTTGTTCCTCACGGGTACTGCGTTCTAGGAACCACACACTATTAATGAATTCCGCGATAGAACGACAAATTATGTCTTCTTCTTTTCCTTTCGGCTTTTCCCTTCAGGGGTCGCCACAGCGAATCAGTTGCCTCCATCTAACCCTGTCTTCTGCATCCTCTTCTCTCACACCATCTACCTTCATGTCCTCTTTCACTACATCCATAAACCTCCTCTTTGGACTTCCTCTAGGCCTCCTGCCTGGCAGTTCAAAACTCAGCATCCTTCTGCCAATATATTCACTATCTCTCCTCTGGACATGTCCAAACAATCTCAGTCTGGCCTCTCTGACTTTATCTCCAAAATGACAAACTATTTATCTTATTATTTACGGTAATTTAAACATTTACAAACCCTCCCCATACTGATATTAACCACCTTCCATCTTTATTACCGTTTCACACACTCTTATCAACTCTTTAAAGCAGTTTTGTGTCTCAAGTAAGTTCGAGACTCATGGAACATAGCGCACTTCCGGATGCCGTCAGCCAATAGAATGCTCGTACGGTATCACGTAACTGCCTACCAAAAATCCGCAATGAGGTGAAGTTGTGAGCGTTAATGCACGAGGGTGCACTGTATATAGAGTTAAACTCATTTTGCTTGCCATGAAACCAGTCAAACTGCTTTAAAACAAGTTGTATTTTCAGACATTTCACAATAAAGCACATGATATTGATGTATCAATTATAAAAAGGCTGACATTACTCACCATATTGATCCAAATGATTTGCAGATTTTTTTTCTGATACATCTTTCTGCTCCTTTGCTCAATTACAAAACACAGTGGAAAATGAAGTGGAAAAATCTTCCATGATAAAACAATAATGGTGAAAAGTTTGTCTTTTGACATCTCACTTGAAGCCCACAACCTTTTCTACTCCACTGATTCTGTTGAAAGCTTTGCAAATTGAGCTGAAACCCCTTGAGAAACACAAAGCACTGTCACACTTAGTATCTAAAAAACACATTATGTTGAAAATCACATTGGGGTTTTTTTTTCAACTGTTAGATTGTTTGGCACTGACATTCAATTGTGCAAGAAAGGAGACATACTTAGTATTGTGTTAGATTTTCTTTTAAGAGATTGCCATAACTGAGGTTTTAACAATGACAGGGTTTCTACCATGAAAAAAAAAATGGTTTTGAACTTTTGTTGACCTGAATTACACTCACAGTTGATGATGGTCTTCATCCCAGATTTAACTCAAATGCAAACGGTAAACAGCTATTGTTATCGTCTATACAGTCAGTGTTGATGGCTAGCATTTTGATTAATCTGACAGGACTTTTCTGAGTGGAACCAAGTAATGTCATAAAATTCAATTTACTAAATTGGCTCGGTGAGGTGGCACAGTGGGTAACAGAAGGTTTTATACGTTCTCCCCATGTCTGCGTGGGTTCTTTCCAGGTTCTCCGGCTTCCTCCCACCTCCAAAAACATGCAGCTTAACCCCTTAGAATTGTGTGTCAGTTGTTGTTTGTCTTTCATGTGGCCTCGAGATGAACTCGCAACATCTCTGGGGCATACCCCAATTCTCAACTATAGTCAGCTGGGTTAGGCTCCAGCAACACCTTTGACCCACAAGGCAGAAAAGCGGCCGAAAACAAGATGATTATTGTTGTCTTGTCTACAATTACCATTTCCTTTGAATGATGTAACACAGCGTGGCTTTCAGAAAATCCTACTTTACTGAAACCAGATTTATCACGCCTGATAATCTTCTGGTGTGAGCAAAAAACAAGTGGGCCTCTTGATAACAACCATAAAAATTCTGAAAGAAAGATGTCAACAAGGTGGGAGATATAGGTCAGTGAAACCAAACTTGGTGGAAAAAGTGATAGACAAAGGTTGTGGGTAGAGGGAGGAGGAGAAAAGACAGTCCCATTACATTGGGTTACAACAACCTGAAAAAATAATCCACTCAAAATTGACAGGGTCATTGTTTCTAACTTGGGCAAGTGAGTTAGATATGAGTTATTTCCACCAGGTCTGCAGCTCATTATAATGAGAGGCTTTGTCACAGGTGTCCTATGTGTGGGCGGACCTTCTGCTGCATTTCTCTTTCTGCAAACAAGGCATACTGATAAAATATAGCAAAGCAGTGTTACTATACTAAGGCTATACATTCATTTTATATCACATTCATTTCTATTTTAGATTCATCCATAATAAATACGTGTAGTCATGCTGGTCAATTCTCATTCAGCCCTTCCATGTGGAGATCTTGACAGAATAACAAAAGAAAACTTACAAAGGTACATACTTGTATACAGGTATATAAATTTATTTTCAGAACTGCGGGTTCAGACCCTAAATAATTCACATGAGCAATCATAGCTTATTATTAAATGTGATCGACACAAACAGATCTAAAGATCACAAGAATAGCAATTCCATTAGGGGCATGATGAGCATCAGTCTATGTACTAGTATATGTATTTTTAATGTATTTTGGTTTTTCAGAATTTATACTCACTATCTGCCTCGGAAAACTTTTTTTTTTGCTCCTACTAGCACTTTAATGCGTCATGTGATCAGAGCTGATAACATGTTTGGTTCCATTCAGGTACCAGATACAGAGAGACCCACATAACCTAATTTATGCACCATAGATAACCCTGAAAAGTTCAAGCTACACTAATCAGCATTTTAGTGTAAAATCGATGAATGGGAAAGCAGTTTGTTATTGTGACAAACCCACAGAGGTCTTTAGTAGCATTAATTTCTTGCTATAGTTTTCAGACCCTAACTCCAGCAGCTGGCAGCAGTTTTCTCCATCGGTTTCAGCTGAAAACCTCTGATAAACCCACTGCAGGCTAACTGCTTGGCACCAAAAAACACAGAGAAAAAAAACTAGTGAATAGAGTGAAACATTAAGTGAGCCAAAGGACCAATAAATTCTCTTCAGAATTGGTGGGAGTAGAGCAAAAAGGAGAGTGAATTTTGCACTTAAATTTGCGTGATGGACAGAAACATAACTCTAAATGAATGTGAAGGTTCTCATTCATCCAGGTCATGGTTATCCAAAGCTGTTTAATTCAATCCACTAGTCTTGTAGAAAGTTCCTTGAAGACGTTTCACCTGTTGACCAAGAGCTTTAGTTCCAGTGGTGGTTGATCTTGCCTCAGCATTTAACTTCTGTTCTTACCTCTGTGAGGTGTGGACAGTGTTATTCATACAGTATTCCAACGACCATTGTCAAAACCTGCCTGGCTCCCCAACAATGGTCTTTGGGAGTGCCAAGGAATGTCAACCGGGGTCATTGAAGTACAAATTTCACAGAAATCACTAAGCCCTCGTATGGCTGTCATTAGCGTGAGCCACTTCACAAGTCAATGTGCTGAGTACTTTTTATGGGGAGTTTTGAAAGGACCCGATTTTAAATAGCAACACATGATGTCGTAGACAACCCCACATGACATTACATCTCCCTAGAGTATATAATTGTATATAATTCCTGTCATGAGTATCAGTGGACCGTAAATGAAAAGTACATGTTTGCCAGAAGAAGACATGAAAAATGTTTGTGTCCTATTTCTACTGCAAACACCAAAATGCTTAGCTGTAGGAAACAGTGCTTTAAATCTCTCACTTGCACTAGGCTATATTGATACTATCTATACAGCCTACTGTGTTTGTATAATGCACTACGTATTCCAATGCAGTTGGCTGCTAGCCTAAACTATTATAATGATTAGTGTTGTCTCTTATATAGGAAACAATAAAACATATTTCTATTGAAGCGGAGTAATTTGAAAATTTCATTTGCCAGATGCAACTCTTATACCTCATTTTATATCTGGTGTATTGCTCAACAGCAGGGAGAGACACGTCTTTGTCCTTTGTGTTAGTTTGTGTTTCTTTTGCTTCCTGTGGTTTTTTTTTTTGTTTGTTTTTGTTTTTGTACTATTCTTCTCGGGTTCTTCTCAGTGAAAGAATTTATTTTTTTTTTTAAATGCATCTTGGAAAAATTGGAGCCAATTTGTCTTCATGCTGATTTGGTCTGATTTCCAGCTGTGTGTAGATGTCTTTGTCTTATTGAAAAGCTATTCATTTGGGAGTGAGTGTGCCAATGTTTGCCAAAAGCCTACTTATTCCTTTTTTTTCTTTTCTATAGTTTGTTCTAAGGACAGCTGAGAGTTTTTATGTCAAAACATTAGAACTGTGAATAATGTAATTATGTTGCCTCTATAGCCTGCTTAGAGTATCTGTGATATCGTAGTAATTTAAATATATTCCTGGTCTCCCTATTGCAGCCAGAGGTGTGGCATTCATTCCCTGCAGATGTTTAAGTTTTATTAATAAACCTAGACAGGTCTAGTGATGACTTCATACTGTGGAAAATGCAGATGTCAAACACATAATTACAAGAACTGTATAATGCTGCATGAATCTTCCCTCAACCCATTATTTCATTCACTACTGTTTCCATTCTTTTCTTAAATCTCTTCCTTGCTTCATTTTCCATGTTATGGTATTCCACCCCAACTGGGAGCACCCAGTCCTTCCATGTAATGAGGACATTCTTCCTGTTGGAAGGTTAATGGTGGACAGAGAGGTACCTGACGAATCCAAAACCTCACCACTCCTCAGGCAATTTCACACAGAATCTCCTTTTTTTTTTTAGCGGAAGGAGAGTCCATTCACTGTGTGAATGAGTCAGGTAAAGCCAATTCCAAAAAGCAATGGGATTCGAGATGGGGAGCAAATTGCACCAAGGTGATGCTGGACTGGTCAAGAGACCCTAAAGGGAGAAAAAAAAGTTAGCTCGTTCCAACACAATAGAGGACATTGCTGTTATCTTTGCTGTTAGTCGTGTATTTATAATTGATTTCCCCCTTCGGCACAATGGCTTGGCAATAATGAAAAGCCTGTCATTCCTGTTCCTTTGTGTTATACGTTGATGAGGTCATTGGCTGAAGGTGGCCAGAGCCTCAGACAGAGCTGTGGTCATGGGGTTGAGGACATAGAATAGAATAGAATAGAATAGAATAGAATAGAATAGAATAGAATAGAATAGAATGCCTTTAATGTCATTATACAGAAGCGTACAACAAAATTCTTCGACAATTTTGTGCAAAAGGTTCGAAATATAAAGTAACTATAAAAACAAAACAAGAAAATCAAAAACAAAACTAAAACAAAACGCAGGTACAAAAATAAGCAATTAGGAGAATATATTTACAATGAGCCCTCAAGATTAGTTCGGTGTACTGTGTGGCAGAGGGCTCAGTAACAGCAATTGCAACAAGGACATTGCACTGGGTTCCTAACCGGGACGGAGTTCCAACATGTAAACCTTTACTTTCGGAGTGCTGTGTTCAGTACTCAGATCGCACTCGAGTAAAACGCCAAGCCAATCTATACTTACAAAATGTAGAAACAAGTAGAAATATTGTAAATTCAAAAAGATTAAATACTATACGTCGTGTTCACTGGAACATTGTTGGAGCACCTGACTGTCAGCTGTCAAAGATGTACAGTAGAAGGAGATAACTATGGGCATCACTGAAATATAAGGCAGTTTGTAGCAATGATCACCAATACCTAAAACATTGGAACAATGATAATCATAATAATAAAGTAGCAATTGGTCATTTAATTGGTAGTAGCAGTTCAATTTATTTAAAAATGAATGCATTGTAAACTGCCTGACAGCCTAATACATTTCAGTAGACTACAATAATTAAGATAGCAGGTGTATAGATGGCTACTAGTAAATAGACCTTCATTCAGCTCTCTGTAATAAGGTTTGATCACCTTTTGTCCTTAATTGCCTTTAGGGAACCTGACAAAATGTAACTTAATCAGCCATTCTGAGAATCAAATTAATACTGGCAAAGGTCAAATCACTTGTAGAGAACCTATATAGTGCATTTAAAAAGGTAAAGATAATGAAAGTTTTGGGTAAAGGAGTTTAAGGATTTATGTGAACTTAAGCTTTTCAAGCATGCTTTTATTGAACAAGAAACAGGAAGAATAGGGAAATATGGCAGGCAACAAATGTGTCTAATTCCACTCGACCACAGCAGGTGTTGGATTTTTGGTTTAGATCAGACTGGTAAGACTGTCAAGCTACACGCACAACACTTAAAATGTTGGTTTTAATTCTTTTGCTTAATGTGTTAATAAACCAGTGGAGCTCTGACATATGTTCAGGACCTCTTAAGGTAATACTTTAGATTAATATTATTGTTGTCATTGTTATTCACTTGAGTTTATTATAATGCAATCCGATGTAAACAATCTCATAATGATCATGTTATTAAAGAAGGAAGTTACTGGTTAAATTTCACAGCACAGTAGTCTACACCCTTACAACTTGACGGTGTACTGTGAATGCCTTTAACTGAACTATTCGTAATTTTTTTAGAATTTTTGCTATTTATATATTTGACAGCAGTTTACTTTCAGGTGACCATATATAATATGATCCATTAATCATTCAGTATCAAATAGCTAGAGTCAGCTGTTTGCAAACATAAGTATCCTCATTTATTACATAGAACAATGTAGTCCTGACAAAGCAATTCCCCCTGAATACTGTAGGCATGACTGTATTTTCTCGTGTTATTAGTCTAATGAACTGTTGGCAAAAGTTCACTAAGGAATACTCTATGCTAAGCACTTTCGTTTATGTCTCATATAGTGTGCTGTCATTCACTCTACTGGCGCATATTCTGTAACAATTTTATGCATCATCTGAAGCTGTCGGCTGGCAATTGAGCATCAGGCTTCATCAGCCTGACACAGACTGTTGGCCTATTTTCTTTTTTTATTATTATTAAGACTTTTATCTCTTAACCTTTACAACATTCTTATAAAATCTTGTTGTGATACCACCTCCACCTGCTCACTACCACTCAATCTTTGCAGAAGTTTCACCATCTTTGTTTTCTTTTTTTTATTTCTAAGTCTCCTCAATCTCAGTCATCAGGCACAATTTGCAGGCACCACCGCCAGCATCTGAATGTCATGGAAGGATTTAACTTGCTGCTGCTCATCTCTTTTAATGGAAGCAATGAAGAAACATTCTGTTTTAATTATGAGACGTCACTGGACTTGAATAAAATCTAATTCTACATTCACATTACTGATGGAATTCTACAATAGTTGTTAAGGATCTAAAAATGTGTTACAGTAATCCCTCGTGCATTCGCGCTTCAACACGCGCGGCTTCACATCATTGCAGATTTTTAGTAGGTAGTCACGTGATAACGTACGCGCATTTTATTGGCTGACGGCATCCAGAAGCGCGCTGCGTTCCGTGAGTCTCGGAACGCAGCGCACTTCCATGAGACACAAAAGTGCTTTAAACGGTCTATACGAGTGTGGAAAAATGTAATACAGATAGAAGGTGGTTTAATATCTGTATGGAGAGGGTTCATAAACATTTAAAGTACCATAAATAATAAAATAAATAGTTCATTGTTATATCGCAGAATTTTATTTTTGTGGGTGGTTCCCGGAACGCATTAACCGCGAGAAATGAGGGATCACTGTACCATTAATTTTGCTGACTCCTAATATGACAAAGAAATTCTTGGAAATTATGCCACATTTGAGAAATCCTTAGTGGATATTTCACATTCGAAGGCAACAGACAGACTTCTTGGATAATATGTCTGCCTCAGTTATTACAATGTTTCAGGTCAGTTACAACACCACTCAATTGTTTTTTTATTAGCACCTGTTTGCAAGGGAACTAACAACACACCAACAGTCAAGGCCAGAGAGCAGTATGGTGGTTTCCACACTCGAGTGAAGTTCACCTCATCTTGACTTCTCCTGCCACAAATCTACCATGTCATTAAAATTTTCAGTATAGCTAAGTGATTATAGCACAATGCGATACATGTGTATGTGTCTTCTGAGTAATTGTTACATCAAGTGAGCATAACCAATCCCTTACAATTTGCAGACCTTGTGAATGATGATCAGAAGGACTGGTCATGGTTTATCATCATCGTCAGCTGAAACTGTGTGCTCCTTTAAGATGGTTGTAAGGGTGTTTAATATGCAGTAACAATACAAGAATGAAGAACATTCAGTACAGAGTCCCAAACCTAGGTGGCTGTGATCTGTAGTCCTGCTTGTGATGCACCTGATGTTGCAGATATTTTGGGAAGTGATAGGTTTTTCTTGAGGTTTATTGCTCCCCTCCCCCTCATTTAATCTTTGCACATAATCACCGTACCCTGCCGAGCAACAGCACATTCAACAGCACTATACATGAAAAACGAGGAGGGAAAAGAGTCATGACAGCTTGCAGCTCACTTAGGCTCATGGAGGGACTGTACACCCAGTCAGGCACGAACACTTGTATATTCATTTGTTTCTCACTGTGGCTCACATCATTCTTTCAAACCAGCACATGCAACCCTCCAACTTGGTCTGTCTGGAAGCTTGATCCTGAGGTGACTGGGGGATGAAAGTGGCTTAAATAAGAGGTAAATTGATTTCAACAAGCAGCTGAAGCATGTTTGTATTCAGTCACATGTGTAACATCATAAACTGAGTGGGTTTTAACCGTTTCACCCTCATGTGGTTAGCCCCATGCAATGTTGACATCCCCTCGGAATTAAATCCAATTCACAAAGCAGGTCAGCTATTATAGTGTGTGAGAAGCGGAGGGCTGGCATTCCTGTATGCGCCCTGGTTTGTGCCTGTCTTGATTAGTTGTAGGAGTGAATAAATCTTGTAGAAAAAGACCCTCTATAATTAACTATCCACTCAGGGTCTGTCTTGAAATTAATAACTGTGATGTTTAATCAAGATTTACATCAAACAGCAGGAATGCAGTACGAATATTTGCTCTTACTTTGCCCTATTTGTTTGATGCTAGGCTATACTCTCCCTTATTTTTCTATTGTATTCCCACCAGTGATATTACTTAAAAATTATGGAAATAAGATGAACTTGATCAGTTTTATGTGGTATCAGCACCTGCCTCTGAGGTACCGGTCTTCTAATTAATTGAACAGTAATTAACAGTTAAAGAAAGGATCCTGAGAGAAACTGAACTTGAAAGGCAAATCTAAACTAATGAAGTTCTACTTTGAAGTAATGAACTCTCTGGGTTTGGGGTAATCACGGGCTTCTGGGCTTGATTCAATTTATCTGGAAGACAGTGAGTTATATGGGATGTATAGAATTGTCCTGCTCTTGAACTTTTTTTTTTTTTTTGCAAACTTTACGTTGCAAGTTCAGCCTTGTACTTTACTTTATCTTCTTCATCAGGCCTAGAGTTAACAGAAGGAGAAATATTATGCCTCTGGCCCATAGCTGCAGCTTTAACTGGGAACACATTTTACATTAATATTTAAAAATCTTAATGGAATGTCATTTGTCCTGAAGCATACAGGGGGAAACAGACATGATCTTAGTCCATTGAGCTGTTTCTGATCTTGGACTTTTTTGTCAGGTTCTCTACATACAATTAAAACAATGACTTATTTTCCACATTTGCTTTACTTTTTCTCTTTTTTTTAAGAAAAGTGGCAGTCAGAGAATCTTAAATATACCGTGGCAACAACTGACTAAAATGCAGCTTGATCATCTTTCAACACACAGGATAGCAGAGCTGATCAAGGCAGGAGGTTCCTTTCCAATAAAGAAAGAAAACACTCTACCCCACAAATGTCTACTTCTTCTGTGGTAAACAAACTTCTAACCTGCCTCAGAGGAGCTTTCAAACTAATCCTTATTGACAATTGTCAATAGCCACACTGGTCTGCGGGGCCTGACAGGCTTAGTTTGCAGTGTGAGCAATCACATCTTGAGCACAGAAATCATGAGCTCTGGTTTCACATCATAGATGTTCTAGTCAGGCATTATGATTTAGAGTTAAACAACATTTCCTTTGCCTGCATGCCTTTGCAAATGATTAACAACAAATACCATATATGACACTTTCAACTTTAGATTTCCCAAGGTCCATCTGCCCCTGTCAAAAAAACAAAACAGAAGGGGGTGTGTATGTGTGTGTGTGTATGTGTGTATATATACAGCATATATATATATATATATATATATATATATATATATATATATATATATATATATATATATATATATATATATATATATGCTGTATATATACACACATACACACACACACATACACACCCCCTTCTGTACATAGTACATATACAGTCTATGATGTAGCCGCAAGAGGGCACAAGCCAGTGTCTTATTATGCTGGTCCTAATCCCGGATAAATACAGAGGGTTGTGTGAGGAAGGGCATCCGACGTAAAACCTTTGCTAAATCAAACATGCAAATCAAACCTATGACTTCCATACCGGATAGGTCCAGGTCCGGGTTAACAACAACCGCCATTGTTACTGTTCACCTTCAAGGACTACTGTTTGGTACCCTGTTTCATTGGTCCGTTTGAAGTTGTGGAGGTCGTAAATCCTGCCGCTGTTCGTCTATAGTTGCCTTCTTCCATGAAGATTCACCCTACCTTTCATGTGTCTCAGCTAAAGCCAGTCCATTCGAGTCCTTTCTGCCCTCTTGTCAATCCCCCTCCTCCCACTGAGGTCATTGATGACCTCCTGGTGTTTACTGTTTGCCGTCTTTTGAGTGTTCGCCGCCATGACCGAGGCAGTTCTTGGTCGATTGGGAGGGTTATAGCCCAGAGGAGCGTTCCTGGGTGTCCCACAGCCTTATAAGGGACCCTGGACTGATTGCAGACTTCTACCATGCCCATCCTGGAAAGCCTGGTGGACCGCCAGGCGGCGGTTGTTGAGTGGGGAGACTGCCAGGATTTGCAGTTGCTCCTTCTCTCTCTCCACTTTTGTGTCAAACCCGGGTCCCACCTACCTGGGCGTGGCCACACCTGGCAGCAGAGCGGCACACCTGTCTTCCATTT
Organism: Antennarius maculatus; assembly: GCA_013358685.1. NCBI lineage: Eukaryota > Metazoa > Chordata > Actinopteri > Lophiiformes > Antennariidae > Antennarius > Antennarius maculatus. The sequence goes on along the minus strand of CM023619.1, from coordinate 14,812,754 downwards.
CCAATCTGCAGACCTTCATGGGGACCAGCTTCCCACCATTCATCGTTTGTATTCCTAGTCAGTGTCAGCACCGTGACTCTCCTTACTAAACCCTTGAGTTTTGCTAACTATTGTCTTCATGTTACCAGTCTGTTGCCTGTTACCCTTCCAGCGCGCTTGACTGCCTCTACTACCTACCTTCAGTCGACTCACCTGCTCAGCCTGGTCATCTGATCCACCATCTCCACCATTTGGGTCCTAGTTAAACCATGACAGAAGACTGTTAAGTGTGGACCCAATCATTCTGTTGCCCTCATCAGTAAGATGTGATTCAGCAGAGGTAGAGATGTAAAAATCAGAGGGGGGTTGATTCGTCCCACCCCCCCAGCAAATCGCACCCTGAATGTAATGATATACAAGACATTATAGTATGGCTATTATACTGGCTGTTCATGGGACATTTAACATCTCTTTCCATCCCTGGAACGTAACCACCATGTCCTGCACTTTATATGTATGAGAGGTAGGACATGACCCAGATACAACACCACAAAGGACAAATAAAAACCTTTTAGACAGCACAAAATTTATGTTTGACCATTTTCTCATCTCCATCATCATGTTTTCATTAAACTTGGAAGAAATGGATTTGCAAGTCATTCTTACATGTATCACACTCAATGTAGAGTGACTAGACCAGCTCTACACTCTTCATCGAGTGCTCGAGGGTTCATGGGAGTTTGCCCAACCAGTCCACATGTATTTTGTGGATCTGGAGAAGGCATTCGATCGTGTCCCTCATGGTATCTTGTGGGGAGTGCTTTCGGGAATGTGGGGCTCAGAGACTTTTGCTGAGGGTTGTCCTTTCCATGTATGACCAAAGCCAGAGCTTGGTTCGCTTTGCCGGCAGTAAGTCAGACCTGTTGCAGGTGCATGTTGGACTTCGGCAGGGCTGATGTCTATCACCGGTTCTGTTCATAATTTTTATGGACAAAATTTCTAGGCACAGCCAGGATCTGGAGGTAGTCCAGGTTGAGGACCAAAGGATTTCATCTCTTATTTTTAGAGAAGATGTTGTCCTGTTGGCCTCATCAAACCTGGACCTTCAGTGTGCACTGGGACGGTTTGCAGCTGAGTGTGACGCAAGTGGAATGAGGATCAGCACCTCTAGATCTGAGACCATGGTTCTCGACCGGAAAAGAGTGGTGTGCCCTCTTCAGGTCGGGGGAGAGTCTTTGCCCCAAGTGGAGGATTTTATTTATCTTGGGGTCTTCTGCACGAGTAAGGGAAGGTAGGAGAGTGAGATTGACAGATGGATCGGTGCAGTTTCTGCAGTGATGTGGTCGCTGTATAGGTCTGACGTGATGAAGAAGGAGCTGAGTCGCAAGACGGAGCTCTCGATTTACTGGTCTATCTGCGTTCATACTCTCACCTATGGTCAAGAGCTTTGGGTCATGACCGAAAGGACAAGATCCCGGATACAACCGGCTGAAATGAGTTTCCTCCATAGAGTGGCTTGGTGCACTCTTAGAGATAGGGTGAGGAGCTCAGTCACCAAAGAGGAGCTCGGAGTAGAGCGGCTGCTCATCCACATTGAGCGGAGCCAGCTGCGGTGGCTCGGGCATCTGTTCCGGGTGCTCCTGGACACCTCCCTGGGGAGGTGTTCTGGGCATGTCCTACCAGGATGAAACCTCGGGAAAGACCTAGGACACGCTGGAGGGGCAATGTCTCCCAGCTGGCCTGGGAACACCTCGGGATCCCCATGGAGGAGCTGGAATCAGTTCTGGGGAGAGGGAAGTAGGGGCATCCCTTCTGAAACCCGGCCCCAGGTAAGCAGTTTGAAGATGGATGGATGGATGGATGGACATCTATCACAAAGTAGCAGTACTACTACTACTACTGAATACTCACGTATTTGTAAGTTTCTGTATTTGAATTCTACTAACTAACTATACTAACTCTACAGAACATATGGGAAACACGTTTACCGTCCACGGGAGAGTAGTTTCTTCACACTAGTCAAAGCAACACCTTTCATCTAGTATTTAATATAGAAATGATTTATATATAATTTTGTTGTCATTAGTTACTTGAAAAGATGGTTTCACATTTTTGAAACAATTCCTCAGCAAATAAGGAGCTGCTGTGAGGGTTTATTATAACCGGTGGATGCAGTACAGGCATGTGCAGAGAAAACTGATAAAATTCACATTTTTAATGTACAAATTATATTTTTAAAATATTTTGTGGAGTTGATGTACATGTACATGTTATAACTTGAAATTTTGCCAGGCTAGATGAAATGAGATTATTCATTATTCATTAAGTTTTATGCTGTGTTAAACTTACTAGTTCTTTTAAGCAATGGTATATCACCGAACGCAACTCTTTTTGTTTATTACAGCATGAAAATCGACAAAACCTCCCTTACATGTTGTTTTCTAAAACTGAAACCCTGGGGTGGACTAAAATATTTGGGTCTATATTTTGCCTCATGATGGTTCCTTAGTTTTTATCAACTTTATGTAGCATTATTAGAAAACTCCAGAGACACAGGGATACGAGAGTTGACCCTCCTGCATTGCTCAGAGGCAATACAATATGACCAAACAACCTACCAGTCTTGCTGAATTTAAAAGCGCAACAGTCATCATTTGTTGATGTATCCTTAATAATGTAATAGTTAAGGAATATCAACAGAACATTCGGACATTTTAATTTAAAAAAATTCTATTCAAGTTACAATTTAATTCAATTATTTTCCCTCTGGTGAGTGTGAATGAGCGAAGTGCACCTAAGCACACGCACATACACACACACACACACACACACACACACACACACACACACACACACACACACACACACACACACACTTAGCATTCACAGCAGCAGCCTGTCCACATAATTTTTCCAGTGACAGAGAAGAGAGTGAGGTGGGGGTGGTTATTATAGCTCTGCTGTCATTAAAATCAAGTGTACTTTCTCAGCCATGCAGAGCTTCTGGTGGGTCTTAGTCATTGATGGTGGGGGTCATTACATCTCACGAGCTCTTGTCTACCTGTCTCTGGCCCCACAGGACACTAACAAACATTGCTGCATCCAGTGAACTATCGAGCACAGGAGCACCGAGATAGAAAATAGGTGTTGTGCCAGTCACCTCTGTTATTGATGCATCTGAGCTCCAGAGGGACAGAATAAACATCTACCTCACCACTGCAACATATGTATAATGATTATTAGACCTGCAACCACAATGGGAGCTGAACTTTTGTGGTCATTACTTCTGATGACAGCACCATAAGCAATGCCAACATGTCACTGGACTAACTATGGCCAAAGTATTTGTCTATTACAACTCAGTGGGATCCATGGAATGACACGTAAGTATCTGAACTCCAGCAAAACTTTACTCCAATAAAATAATGCCATTTCATATAACAGAACATATTTGAATAAGATATGCAGGGAGGCAAACAAGCCATCCACCCACATATAAACCAAGATTAACACAGCAGCCAATAGGACACACGGTTTCAGAGCAGAAAGTACCATGATTAAAAAAAAAAAAATAAAAAAAGTTGTTTCATGTGCCTGATCTTCATCATAAACCATGCTGTAATTGGTAAACACAGTAAAGCAAGAAATCACAGTATTGCTAATCGTTGACTGTTTAATGTAGCCACAAGAGGGCACAAGCCAGTGTCTTATTGTGCCAGTTCCAAGCCCGGATAAGTACAGAGGGTTATGTCAGGAAGGGCATTCAACGTAAAACTTTTGCCAAATCAAACATGCGCATCAAATCCATGACTTCCACACTAGAACAGTCAAGGTCCGGGTTAACGACTGGTATTGGTGCTGTTCACCTACAGGGTGCCGGTGGAAACTGGACTACTATTGGTCAAAAGAGAGGAGGAAAGTGTGTTCATAGGAAAACAGAGAAGAGGAACGCCAAGAGTATAGGACTGAGAGTAGGGACGTTGAATGTTGGAACTATGACAGGAAAAGAGTTGGTTTACATGATGCAGAGGAGGAAGATAGATATACTGTGTGTCCAGGAGACCAGGTGGAGAGGTAGCAAGGTTAGAAGTTTAGGAGCAGGGTTCAAGTTGTTCTATCATGGTGTAGATAGGAAAAGAAATGTAGTAGGAGTTATCTTGAAGGAGGAGTTTGTTAGGAATGTCCTAAAGGGAAAAAAGTGTCAGATAGAGTGATGAGTCTGAAGCTACAAATTGAAGGTGTAATGTTCAATGTGGTTGGTTGGCATGCTCCAGATGTAGGATGTGAACTGGAGGGGAAGGAGAAATTCTAGTTGGACTCTGATGAAGTGATGCAGAGCATGCCTAGGAGTGAGAGTTGTCATTGGTACAGAATTCAATGGACATGCTGGTGCAGGAAACAGAGGTGATGAGGAGGTAATGGACAAGTTTGGTATCCAGGAGAGGAATGCAGAAGGACAGATGGTGGTTGATTTTGCAAAAACGATGGAAATGCCTATCGTGAATACTTTCTTCCAGAAGAGACAGGAACATAGGGTGACCTATAAGTGTGGAGGTAGGAGCACACAGGTAGACTCAGGAGGTGCTTCCAGATGACTGGACAACTACAGCTAATGTGATCAGAGAGACAGGTAGGAGAGTACTTGTCATCTGGAAGGACAGTAGATAAGGAGACTTGGTAGTGGAATGAGGAGGTACAGTAGTGTATACAGAGAAAGAGGTTAGCTAAGAAGAAGTGGGACACTGAGAGGACTGAGGAGAGTAGACAGGAGTATAGGGAGATGCGGCGTAAGGTGAAAGTAGAGGTAGCAAAGGCCAAATGAGGGGCTTATGATGACTTTTATGCTAGGTTGGACAGTAAGGAGGGAAAGACTGATCTATACAGGTTGGCAAGACAGAGAAATAGAGATGGGAAGGACACATCCTCCACATGTAGGATGTGAACTAGAGGGGAAGGAGGGTGATGAGGTTAGGGTGACGAGAGAAAACAGAAGAGACAAGAGGAGACGGCTGTTGTGGACCAGGAAGTAGCAAAGATTAGTCAGGATGAAGGGAGGAGGGCATTGAAGAGGATGAAGAGTGCAAAGGCACTCAGTCCTGATGATATACTTGTGGAGGTATGGAAGTATCTAGGAGAGTTGGCAGTAGAGTTTCTGACTGGGTTGTTCAACAGGATCTTCATTAGTGAGGAGATGCCTGAGGAATGGAGAAGTGTGCTGGTGCCCATTTTTAAGAACAAGGGAGATGTGCAGAATTGTGGCAGCTACAGAGGAATAAAGCTGATGAGGCATACAATTAAGTTATGGGAAAGAGTAGTTGTAGCTAGACTAAGGGCAGAAGTGAGCAATTGTGAGCAGCGGTATGGTCTCAAGCCAAAAAAGAGTATTACAGATGCAGTATTTGCTTTGAGGATGTTGATAGAGACATACAGAGAAGGCCAGAGGGAGCTGCATTGTGTTTTTGTAGATTGGGAGAAAGCTTATGACAGGGTGCCCAGAGAGGAACTGTGGTATTGCATGAGGAAGTCAGGAGTGGCAGAGAAGTATGTTAGAGCGGTGCAGGACATGTATGAGGATTGTAAGACAGTTCAAGGTGGAGGTGGGACTGCATCAGGGATCAGCTCTGAGCCCCTTCTTGTTTGCTATGGCGATAGACAGGCTGACAGACGAGGTTAGACAGGAATCTCCATGGACTATGATATTTGCAGATGACACTGTTATCTGTAGCAAGAGCAGAGAACAGGTGGGGAAGACACTAGAGAGGTGGAGGTTTGTCCTGGAAAGGAGAGGAATGAAGGTTAGCCGCAGTAAGACAAAGTACATGTGTGTGAATGAGTGGGACCCAAGTGGAAGAGTGAGGTTACAGCGAGAAGAGATCAAGAAGGTGGGGATTTTAAGTACTTAGGGTCAACAGTCCAAAACAATGGAGAGTGTGGAAAAGAGGTGAGGAAGCATCTACAGGCAGGATGGAACAGGTGGAGAAAAGTGTCAGGTGTGATGTGTGATAGAAGAGTTTCAGCTAAAATGAAAGGAAATGTGTGCAAAACTGGTTGAGACCAGCGATGTTGTTTGGTCTATAGACAGTGTCACTAAGGAAAAGACAGGAGACAGAGCTAGAGGTAGCAGAGATGAAGATGCTGAGGTTCTCTTTGGGAGTGACCAGGATGGATTTGATCAGAAAAATGAGTACATCAGTGGGACAGCACATGTTTTGGAGATAAAGTCTGAGAGGCCAGACTGAGATGGTTTGGACATGTCCAGAGCAGAGATAGTGAATGTATTGGTAGAAGGATGCTGAGTTTTGAACTGCCAGGCAGGAGGCCTAGAGGAAGACCAAAGAGGAGGTTTATGGATGTGGTGAAAGAGGACATGAAGGTAGTTGGTGTGAGAGAAGAGGATGCAGAAGACAGGGTTAGATGGAGGCAACTGATTTGCTGTGGTGACTCCTGAAGGGAAAAGCTGAAAGAAGGAGATGCTAATTGTTGACTTGCCATACATGTCTATTTGCCCTTTTTTTTTTTTACAGAAAAATATACCATTCAGTTTTCCATGATAACTGATAAAATGTTGAGGTCTTAAACCACAACAGACTCCATTAAATTTTGGTGTGAATTATAATTGAAGTTTGAGTGAATCAAAGGTGACTGGTGGGAATTGCTCTGTGCTCTACTGGCTGCTATTTGCAATAGAAATTCTCAATATAGGATAAAATTGAATCATACTCATTTTCATGCCACCTTTAGAACAAAGTATGTTCTAAACACAAAAAAGTAAAGAAATGCAACATACTACTTTAGCTATTTTTGATTATTGACGTCAATCAATTAAGGTTCCTATGCAGAGATGAAGCGCTAAAGCCTCAACATTGTTACAAATTCATAAAATACATCTGCTTGTAAACTTTTGTGCCCAACCCGATAGCAATACCATCCTCAGACACTGATTCATACGTACAGTTATGTGGTACAGCCCATACATTAATTCAATACAGGTGTATCTTTATTAAGGTGTGCACACAGATCGCGTAGAATTGTGGTTTGCTGAGGAGGGCGGAGAACCATATTGGTCTCCATCCCCTTACGTCAGTGGTCATAACATTTGCCATTACTTCCCCTGCGAGATTCAATCACAAGCATACAAAGCCATGCTTCATGCACAATGAAAGGCGAGTGCCTTTTGTCAGGCATTCGGCAGAGTGAATTGCATATAGAGTGACTCCGAGATAGCATTGTTTCTGGCTGCCATAAAAAAATCTATTTAAGGCAAATCTAATCTTCATAATCTTCTCCCTCAGAGGTGGTGAACAGTGATAGCAAAGATTTCCATGCAAGTCTGGCAATGCACAGGGCTCGAGGATAGAGGAAATTGCCGGGAGCAGAGGATATTAAACTTCAATTTGAGAACACTGATAAGCACCGAATTGGTGATTTATTTAGGCGTATTGTCAACTAAATCATCCTTAACCACTGGACACAAGTATATTCATAAACACAACGCTCCAGCTTGCCTTACAATTCCATTTTTTCATATCTTCAATCTAAACTTGAGGGTAAATACTGTATGTCCTTAAACAAGTTGTAGATATGGTTTAAAATGAAGATAATTCTTCCAGTGATTAGTTGCAGTGTAGCCTAGCAACTGCTGTGTATGCGAGTGTGTGCGTGTGTATGGAGCAAAAAAGAAAAAAAAAAGAAAAAGCAAGATGGAGCTTTTTATCTTCTATCTTTCTTTTCCCTTTCTTTCACCTTAAATGCAGTGGCCAGTGAAGCAGCTCTCCACATTATTCCGCTGTGCGTCATTTTGGAGCACGTAAATGGGCCGGTGCAATGCAGTAAGGAAAAAAAAAAGGGGGGGGTCTCATAAGTCCGCCACAATGAATGAATTATTAATGGGTATAAATCCCAAACAGAGGGATATGGCCGAGACTAATGTCCACTGGCAGGGGTTTCAGGCTGCGTCTCAAGGATAGCCTGGCAGCTTCACACCTTTGTCAGCTGAGGACACTAAATCACTGCAGCGGCAGGGACACTTAAAGATCATTCTCACTGCCACACTGCACTGTAAACATTAACACCACACTCTGTGTGTGCATTAGTGGGTGTCTGTGGGTGTGCTGTAATTTTAATTCGTGCAAGCTTGATATGTCCTCTCAAGGATTCTCTAAGGGATTAGTTTACACTCAGGATTCGGGTTTAAGGTAAACTTTAGAAGAAGGATTATGTTGAGTTGAAGAGGTGGTTAAAAGGTCAAAGAGTGACTTCCACCAATTAGGCTGTATTAGTATGATAATACATCAACAGAACATACAAAGACAGTGAGTGTGTACTCATATGCAGATTTGATATGCTTTCATTTGTGCCTCTGTCTGTGTGTGTCATGTTTTGTGTGTTTGTGTAAGAAGCACAAAGGTAGATAGGTGGATGCAGAGGGGATCTGCTAAAAAGAAGGAAATAGAAATTTTGCTAGATCTGCTGTTTCTCAAAGGAGAAAGGATGCTGTTATATCCCCATGAATTGTATCTGCACCTCAGGCTCCTAGAAGCAGTCGTTTACAGCCCATCTTCATGACTCATCATAAAAATAAAAAAAAAATCTTCACAGCGCAAAAGTCTATCATCTTGAAAGGAGGAAAGTTTCATTACAGAGGGAAACACATGATTTAGTAACACTCACTTTAACAAAATGATAACTGACATTAAAACAAGACATTCTTTGTGTTACAGGTAATCAACCATTTCAATATCTTTGGTTGGTGGATCACATCTGTGAGAATGGAATCATATAACAGTTCAAAAATTTAATTATTTCTATTGAACTGCTTGAATTGTTTGTGCCTCCTGGTGAATAACATCGATGTTCAAGTCTCTCGTTTTCAAAACAAATTTAAAATATTTGAATGTATTTTGAATAGATTCCATTAATGCAATCTAAGAGATATCAATGCAAATTTGGAGGATTATTTTCTATTTTTGCTAATTAGACTGCAATATATACAGTATGTGATAATCAATCAATTTTATTCATTCATTCATCTTCAGTACCTGGTTCTGCTTTCGCAGGGTTGCTGGAGCCTATTCCATCGGACTTGGGGCATGAGGCAGGGTATACTCCAGGCACAACGCCAGTGCACTGTGGAATTTTCATTTTAGTGTAATTAAATTGTAAAATGCATGTGGTCATTAATTCTGTAAATCATTAAATCTACTGTATATGATTGATACAATTTAAATATCAGGATCTGTTTGGTTAAGAAGACAAAACAGTAGTAAACTGCTTTTTCCACTTCACCATCTTAAAGAAAATTCTTCCTTCTGAAACTGATGTTCAGGCTATTTAGCTAAAATACAGCTGCTTTCATTAATTGTCAGTTTAGGGTCAAAGAAAGGTAGAGTTTCAGGAAAGTGGGATTTTTGCGTGGTTTTAAAGGATGTAGTAGCTTTGTCAGCCTCTATGGATATTATTAGTTCATCTTAACTGCAAGTTTTTAACGTTATTATTGAACTTGTTTAACTCATTTAAAGCACACTATAGGCAGAGGAGAAAAGATTAGCTAAACTCACAATCCATCACAATTAAACTAAACTTCTTTAATCTAAGGGGACCTGTGCATTTTAAAGACATCGAGATAAGAGCACCACACATTTCCAGTGAGGGGTAGAGTAGTCAAAGTTTGATCAAGTGAAAGTACTTTAGTTGACCAAATAAGTACTTAAGTAGAACTGCAAACTCATGTTTCCACTGTTTGTTTGCAGCTCTGTTGTTTGTCTTCAGTTGTCCTTTCTTGTGTTTTTCATTTGAAAAAGTATCTGTATGCCTATTATTTGTATGATATGCATTATTTGAACCTCTGATGAGGTTCCAAAAAACCTGAGTAGGATAGTGGCAATAAACCACTACAGACCACTGACTTGTAACTGAAAATTATCATTCCATCATGAGTGTGTAGCACACACAGAATATTATGCAGCAACCGCTTGTCTCATCATCTGATGAAGGACTGTCAAAAAAAACTTCGGTATTTTTCAGCAATGTTATTTTGTTGTGTTTTTGCTCTGATAGCCACACACAGACAACCAAGAAAACATTCATCAATATCCTCCATTGTTTCTGTCTTTACACATTTGTGTGTCGATAAGGGTTTTGCACACTGACACTGTGACAACAAACTACAGTGAGGTACTACTCACTCATGAAAAGCATCCTAAAAAAGGTAAATTATACCAATCCCGAGTTTAGCAGAGCCAGTACAACATGAATATCTGGCATTGCAAGCAATATATCTACTAAATACCTTCAACTAAATGACCACAGCCAGTACAGTAGTGAAGAAGAAGTTTTTAATAAAACACATCATCATCTCTTCATTAAACAGCCTGTATCGTATAAACCAGGACAGTATCCCCGCCTATATACTTGAATAAGCTCACTTGAATAGTGTCATCGTATCATCAACTCCACCCACTACCTGTCAATCAACTGCCCAACCAATCACGGCGCCCAACCAATCACGGCTCATCTGCCAGAAGGAATCACATGAACAATATGGTGTAAGGCATCTGCATTATTACGAGAAGAAATAACTATACATGGACTTCCCAGTTACCATAATTTTAGAGTGTCATAACCGTTCCACAATTTTCATGTTTTTGAGCAGAAAGTTCAAACAGCAGGAACGACACAGAAAACGGCCACAAATTTTGAGTGAAACTAGCTGGCTAGCACCAACAGTCAGTCCAGTTATGGTTTCCGTTTGGAATGGGACAATCGATGTAGTATCCAAAACGTTCCCCAGGCATCTGACAAAAACGGTTCTGTTAATGTAGTCAGCTAACAGAACTATCACTTCTCGAAAATTTCTTTTTCATTTGCTCTTTTGACAGATGCCTTTTCCTTTTTATTTTCTAACATTCATCTACGGCTTCACAATGCCCGCCCAGCGCAATCCATAATTTGTCAACACAAAGTCACCGTGTTGATTTTTGACTACGTTGGGTGTGCTTGGTTTATAATACCAATACATTTGTTTTTATATGCTCGGTATGAAGTCTGATATTATTGTTTTATTGTGGAATTTCCACGGGTTCCTGCTAGTAGTTTTTAAATATAAAACAATATTTTCACATTCCTTTCTTATTCTCGTGTTATATTATGATCTGGCAAATGTAATCAGAATATGGACATTTACATAACAGGCCACATTTAAATGTTGAAAAGCCAATTGAAAGACTGTATCCTTAAATTGAATTTGAATTACGTATATCCTGAGACCCAGCTTTCATCCCAGCCTTCGATCAGAGATGAGCTTCCCACATCGTAACACATAAAACCACAAAAAGACAGGTAAGCAAAGCAGCTGGGTTTCTCATTTCAAGAGAGAGATGCTGTGATATTTCAACTTGGTACTGTATAATAACAGGTGTGTTTATAGCTTCGCTTTCAACTGAAGAAGGCAATTTGTGTTTGAAATGTTATCAGTGATGTCCACATGAAATAAAAGTAGCCTAGCATGTCTTCTTGCTCTTCGTCATGCTACACCAGAGAGAATGACTGACTGGTTAAATGCTCTGCACCTCATTTAACAGCAGGCAGCCAGAGGATCACACACTGTTAGCTTAAATTTATAAACTTTAACAGAACAATAGAGACAATTTGAAGCCTGATATACTTTGTTGAAATAGCATCAAACTTCTTAGCATTTACCCAACATTACACTTACTGCTCTGTGTCACCTCAGTGACGACATGGTTCCCTGACTTCACAACTGGGGTCCACTTCAATGCCCATTAGTGTTTTCATTGAGCCCCTCAGTTTTTTTCATTTTGGGTCTGTTGTGCCCTTATAGTTTATGTCTGTTTGAACATAATGAAGGCATAATGGGGTGTCTGTTTATTCCACCTCTGTGATACCTCAGGAGTTGGTTACAGCTGGGTCATAGCCTTACTCTCAGAAGGCATTAAGGAGTAAGACAATCATCTGTTTCTCCTGTATCTGTTCGAAACTCCCAATTATAACCAGTCCTTCCTCAAAAAAAATTCTGTTCTAAAGTAATTAACTGAAAAGAGATCTATCCAACCTAGTTAAATTAAGCTGGCATGCTTGATAACATTAGCTAAATTGGCATGTCATTAACATTGTTAGCTAATATTATCAAAACCATTGTACTGTAACTCAATTTACAATTTGAATTGAAGGTTTGCCTTTTGCTGGGTGGTTTGCTACACATTTGACACTTTGACTCCTAGTTAAATTTCCTAACCTAACAAAAATACTTAGCTATTAAGTTCATCTGGGATTCCAAAGAAGAACAAAACCAGTCAAATAGAACTATATCAATGAACAGAAGAATAGACCTGGCTGTTTCTTATTCTTCAAAGTTCATTTTTCTATCTCACATAACTCCTCTTTTCTTACTGCTTTATTTGTTCCTGGACTATCTCTGTCGGGTCTCCTGTTGTTCTTCGATTGTCTGCACAGCTGAAATGCTCAAGACGATCAATCAACCTGTCGAACAGGGAGTTAACACGTTAGTGTGGGGGTGAGGGGGTGGACACAGGGGACAGTTATAAAAAGCGTGGGACCTGTCCCATGCACACCTCGTGTCTGCTACCCCCCCTGAGTAACAGCAACGAATCAGGCGTCTGTGTCAATGAAGTGCTTGGCACCGTGAAACTGGCATGATGTTTTATTAATATGTTCAGATGCACAACCTCCTCTGGGGGGGATCTAACTGTGTGATATCAACAGAAGAACAGGCACAGAAGATGACAGATAAACTGAGAAGTTAATGGTGTAAAACACTCGCAAAAAATGTCAGTGCACAAACTGAAGTGGTACCTTGATATCTTGGTCAGTCCCATTAGAAAAAAACAAAACAAAACAAAAAACAAAGGGGTCACAAGAATAGATCTTGGTCTGTCAATGTTTCGCAGTGTGCATCCAAAAATATAATCTGACAACATACAGTTCATGTGTAGCATCAACCATTAGAGACAGTGGAGCTGTACAAGCAGACCTGAGACCAGCTAACTGACTGTATGGTTAGACAAATGTTCATATTCGCATAAAATTACTCGAAAAATATTTTTTCTCAAATCACATACCTCCCTTAGAATATTGCTCTACATATGCTAGTATACATGCATGTGTAGCACGTTAATTTGTGTAGTGTCTCCAAAACTGCTGCAATTCTATTTTTCCAGATGCAAAAATTCAACTATATTTGCCTCCAATGTTGCCTCCTTACCCACAATTTTTTTCAAAGCGTAGAAAACCTTGTTAGCCAAGATAGTGACTGACTGTGACTGTTTAGCATTCAATACTAAGCTTTTGCATGTATCCATACTCTTAGTGTAGAATTCTACATCTTGATGCTTGTTACTTAGTTCAAGATGAGCAAAAAGAATCAACAGGATATAAGGTTGGTCAAAGACATTTCACCTCTCATTCAAAAGGCTACTTAAGTTTACTTCAGAACTTGATTTATTTTAACCCCGATGACTGAGAATCTAATCGAACTTGTTAGTGTGAATAATTGGCAAATGAGAGGCATAACATTGATAATGATCTTTACAAAAAACTCTTCTCAAGAAAGTGTGACTATGAAAAGTAAAACAGACTCAAAGAAGAGTAAAATGTAAATCTAAAGAGTAATACCTAAGTCTCCCATAGAAACCTTCGAAGTAGTTTTTGTGTAGATGGTCATACAAAAGAGACTGATCTCTACACTCACCTCCTTAGGGAAGGTAAATAATGTCATTATTTTGAGTTATTTGTTCAAGGCTTCTTTGCAAATGTTAGTTTGACAAGTTGTAAACTCAGTAAACATTAACTTCTAAACATCCGTACATACACAATGTCATTGTGAGCATAATAGCATGCTGACATTAGCACTTTGCTCAAACCACAGCTGTGCTTTATGGCCTCACGGAGCTGTTGTCCCTTTAGAACAAAGGGGAAAAATATATTCATAGCCTGTATATATTCACTACAGGGCCACTGCACACATATTATTAAAACATATATTTATATTTTCTACGTACCAATTGTATCCTATATTTTCAGCCCTATGCTGTGCATTTTACAACCTGGCCGCTCCATTAAATTTAGTATTGATAGGACAGACCTTGATAACAAGGCAAACAGAGAAGCCAGCTGTGCCTGTAGAGGTTTGCTTATTAACAGGCAGGGAGTCAGAACACACACTGAGACACAGAAGCAGGGATCACCGTTGAGCTGTCAGTCACGAGGGAAATTACTCTTGTCCATACTACAAAAAAAAGAAAAATCGTCGATGAGTATTTTTATTTATCCTTCAATCTAGTAATAAATGCTCTATCATATATTTACTTCATTCTGTTCATTCCATATCTCAATCTTGTTATACGTTTATATACATATTTGTGTGTGTTTGTATTAGTAATTTTATATTATATATTAGCGGGAACTCGTGGAAATTCCACGATAAAACAATAATATCAGACTTCATACCAAACATATGAAAACAAATGTATTGGTATTATAAACCAAGCGCACCCAACATAGTCAAAATCAACGTGGTGACGTAACAACGTTGTGTTGGCAAATCATGGATTGCGCTGGGCGGACATTGCGAAGCAGTAGATTAATGTTAGCAGGCTAACCGCAGAAAGAAAGCTACCAAATCGTGAGATTGGGAAAGGAGCTAACATTAAAGAAAATGGAACCTGTCACAAGAGCAAGTGGAAAAGAAATTTTATAGATGTGATAGTTTTGTTAGCTGACTACTAAAATGACTACTAAAATAACCGTATGTAGTTTTTGTCAGATACCTGGGGATTTTTTTGGATACTACATCGATTGTCCCATTCCAAAAGGAAACCATAGCTGGACAGACTGTTCGTGCTAGCCAGATAGTTTCACTCAGAAATCGTTGCCGTTTTCTGTGTCGTTCCCACTGTTTGGACTTTTGCTCTAAAACATGAAAATTGTTGGAAGAGTTATGACACTCTAAAATTATGTTAACTGGGAAGTCCATGTATAGTTAGTGATGGGGAGATGAAGCCTCATGAAGCAGTGAAGCTTTTCATCCCAATCGGTTCACTGCGGTTCAAAGCTTCATGAGGCTTCATTTGCTCTACTACGACATCTACTGGATGCTAAAGTATCAGTTGGCATGAGTTTGAAGTGTGTGGCATTTTGTAGAAAGCCTGTGAATAAAACTGTTAGCAAAATAAGGAAGTATGCAAAACATGTATATTTTAGTGATGGCAGTACAATGTGCATGTGTGTGTGCACACACACACACACACACACACACACACACACAGAGAGAGAGAGAGCTAGAAAATGTCAGGTTTGAATCCTTTCTGTTTGAGTTTGTATGTTCTTCCCATGTCTGCGTGGACTCTGGGTTCTCCGGCTTCTTCCAATTTGTCTAAACTGCTCCAGAAACGAGCAGTTTAGACGAATTGATTGCTCCAACTTGCCTGTAGGTATGAATGCAAGCGTGACTGATGGTTTGTCTTTCGTGCAGCTCTGCAGTGCACCGTTGTTGTGCTTCAAGATTCCCCCACCTTTTGCCCTTAACTCACCTGGGATAGGCTCCAGCAACCCCTGTAACCCGCAAAACCGGAAGAAGCGATCAAGGAGATGAATGAATGAATGAATGAATGAATGAATGAATGAATGAATGAATATTTCAGTATAAATTGATCTGCCAATCAATGGGAATATACAGCCAGTCTATCGCATTATGGACAAGTGAGTGTTTCATATCTTTCTTCATTGTCAAGTTTGACACAGTACGAAATTACTAATCTTATCAATTACATGCAAAGCTCAATATTTGCTCCTTCCTCATTTATTTTGTTTGTGGTGCCAGTTACATTAAATTGGACACCTGTCTGGGACAAAGTTCATTCATCAACACCCTAAGCCAGCCATCACACTTGACCATGGAGTTGCTTTAGGAAGAGAATAATGAAGCACACTGTTCCCTTGGAGAGGTCTGAAAGGATCTGTCACAGCAGGTGAGCCCCGTCCTTTCCAGATGGTACTAATGAGGCTTGCTTGGACTCTTTGTGGTTTCTTCGTCTCAACTGTCAGATCAGGATTTGGAGATTAAGTCACATAGAAATCCAGTTTCTCTTTTTGAAGTTACATAAGATCACTAGTACAACACCCCTCATCATCAGCCCGTTCCTGCTCACTGTCTAAAGCAATCTGCTTGTGATTGTTCTTCTGAAATGGACCATGTCTTAATCTGACTTCATGGAATGTTAATAAGCGTATGATGAATGCAATAATTGCGATGAGAACATCCACAAGAGATAGGCAAGTCAGTATTTCAGCATGCATGATGTGTCTTTGCTTTAAGGGTTGACAGGCTTTAGGGTTGACATGCAGCCAATGAGTATTTCTCTGGCTACTTTAAAGTATTATCAAAGAAAAAAAAATCATATATAAAAAGGAAATGTTGATAGTGCAGTACAATGTTCCCTATAACTATTGAATTAAATTATTTACTGTGTTATAATTGCTGCTGCATGAATATGTGTTCTTTTTTGCTGCAGATGTTTAAGAATGTATTAATAAATTATTTGAAGCAGTCTGTATCCTCAAACTGAGTTGAAATAACTCACCAGGTTTGACAGTGGGAACTGAATATCAGTGTTGAAGTGTCAGGCTTCTTAAACAACAACATTGCATCATTTTCTATAAGATCTTCATTAAATGAAGGTACATTTTCACTGGCAAAAGGGTTTTTTTCAAGCTAAATATAAAAGTAACAACAACAGATAATATAATTGAGTAAAGGCAGTATAGAGCCATAAAGTACAAAATTAAGTACAAGTACCTCATATTTATGCTTAAATTTAATCATTGGTCTTGAGATAATGACATTCAACCAATAGGTCCATTAACCCTCTTTGCCCTGACTATGAGACTTCAGTAGTAATGAATTGGAATCCATTATTTTAAAGGCTGTTAATTAAAACACGTCCTCTGATTTCCCTATAACGGGTATTTCCAGCAAAACCTGCAAATTATTTCAAAAATAATCAATTCTAGGGTTAATTGAATTATTCGGTTTGAATAAGTTGATTCATCAACTTATAGTTTCAGCGCTTATAAAGTACGTCAAACACACGGTCAAATCTGTCATATCTTAATGTTATATCGCTGCATTTATTATCTTGCACAAGGTAATGCTATCCATATATTTCTCTTTTATTCAGAATATTTTCTGAATCAGAGGATCTAACTGGTTCCTCAAAGCTTTATTGGTCTTAAATGGAGGGCTTGTTGCATTAAATTTAATGATTTTGAAGCATGTGAGAGGTTTGGATTGGTGAAGTTTCATTGTTAGTGAAACTGAGATTATGTCTGTCAAGGTTACATTTTTAATGCAGATCTGTTTCACCAGCCTCTAAGCCTTGACAATGCGGGTCCCAGTTTAGTCACTCTTCTGGTTTTGTCTGCTTGCAGTGAAGCCCGAGGTGGAGAGTGAAATGAATCTTGGGTAAAGGCTCAATTAAAAGGCACGATCCCTCAGCATGCTGGAGGCAATCTGCAGTCTCCCTACTCGGAACAGAAAGTGTCAGGAGGCGCTAAAGCATTGAGCAGTGACCGTCAACTCAGACTGACAGCATGTCATCTCTGTTCTTTCAGCTTCACCAAGCAGTGCCCCTTGCTCAACCTCCACACCCGCCCCACCCTCCATACTGTATATACCAAACATATACGAGCAGAGTTTCCCACTCTTCAGCTACAAAGCTCCGAGAAAGTCAGGTGAGTAACTCATTGACTCAGACTCACATTATCATATTCTCTCTTCTTGTGCATACACACAGTTGTCCATGTGGCCCAGCTCACATTAATGCATGCACACACACGTACAATTGTTAAGGAGTTCACATTCACAAAGATAAATTTGTACACATACTGACAAAGTAATTAGTGGTTGGGAGTCTTGGTGGTTTGTGGTTTGGTTGCAATAAAAAATAAAAAAAAACTCCAGTTAGCCTCATTAATCTCGGGTTCTACACAAGGGATTTTTTTTTTCTCTCCCCAGAAACATTGTAAAAAACAACAGCATAAACTATCAAGTATCCTCCAGGCGACTTAACCAACAATGTTGTCATTGTATGATGACTGAAGCACCATGGTATCAAAATGGGTTTGATTTAGACAGGTTTCATTATTGTATTGCTTTTTAGAAGAAACAGAATCACTTTGCTAACACTGTCATTCAGCGAGGTGAAAGCCCTTAAGAGGTTGACCCAAATGTTCTTGACTAAAGCACCCTTAGAAAGAAAGCAAATCCTGTGGGATAAATAACACATTTGTTTCTAAAACACTGATGTTGGTGCAGTGGCACACTACCGAGCCAGATCCATCGCTATTCAAATGGCTTCTAATTAGAATGCTGAAGTGGATCGGCAATGATTCACCTTCCTTTGGCTCCAGCATCAAGACACTTCAGTCTGCTCACCATTCAACGCCGAATAACTCACTGAGCTCAGTTACAGAACAGTCTTGAGACGGGTCCATGTGCGCAGTTGTTCATCTAAATGAGATTTAGACATTGGACTTACCATAACCTTTTGTTAGTTTGTCCTATGATGAGGGCAAATATCAGTGTCTTGGTCTTCCATTTGGCATTTGAGACATAAGTAGATGAGATTGATCATAGCTCAGGCCATCATCTCCACAGCGGTCAGCTTTCATCCATTCACAGAGTCTTTTCCACACCAGTGCAACAGTTACTGGAAGAAAACTGAGGTTCAGTATCTTGCTCAAAGACACTTTAGGCAAGGGATCTAACCACTCACATAAATCTGCCTTACCCTCCCGTCCAAATTTTTACAGCTGAAATAACTGAGAGGCTTGGGAAACAGTTTTTCTACCATCCTAAAGCAACAAACTGCTTTAGCTAAGGTATAACTTATTACATTCCGCGAAGCGGTGATGTATTGTAATTGTCAGTGTTTGTGTGTTTGTCCGTCCGTCCATCCGTCCATCCACCAACTATCTTCACAACCGTTGCAAATAGAAAGATGAAAGAAAAAGCACATTACTCGGGCAGGCAAAGGGGATGAAAATGAGATGATGACCTTGACCTGGAGAAAAATAGGTCAAGGTCAAATTTCAACTGTTGTACATTTTTTGCTCATATCTAAGGAATTGCATAAGACAGAAAGACGAAACAAAAGGCGTAATATATTCAGGGAGGCAAGGGGATGAAAATTAGATCACAACCTTGACCTTGAAAAACTAGGTCAAGGTCAAATTTTCACTTTTATACGCCAGAATGCTGTTCTTTGACTTCAGCTCAGCATTCAACAGAATCACTCCCCTGCAGCTCATCCATAAACTGGACCAGCTTGGACTCAACACCTCCATATGCAACTGGTTGCTGGACTTCCTGACATGGAGACCACAGGCAGTTCGATTTGGTAGCAACACCTCCAGCACCATAACGCTGAACACAGGGGCCCAACAAGGATGCGTACTGAGCGTCCTCCTCTTCACTCTGCTTAACCACAACTGCACACCAACTTCCAGCTCCAACCTCTTCATAAAGTTTGCAGATGACACGACTGTGGTGGGTCTCATCAACAACAATGATAAGACAGCCTACAGAAATGAGGTGAGCCTCATGCATGTATGGTACATGAGAAAACTAGATCAAGGTCAAATTTCAACTTTTGTACATTTTTTTTGCACATTTCTCAGGAATCGGATAAGATGGAAAGATGAAACAAAAGGTGTTATATTCAGGGAGGCAAGGGGATGAAAATTAGATCACAACCTTGACCTTTAAAAACTAGGTCAAATTTTCACTTTTATACATATAATTACAAAACAAAAAGCAACATTTTCAGGTAGCCAGAGGCACAAAAATTGTGTAGGTTAGGATAAAATTTTAAATTCTGGGGTCGCCGGATGTTGCAGTCTCTGACTGCCTTGTTAATAATTTCAAAGACCTCCTGGTTACTGATTCCATAGAAATAGAGAAACCTTTGTAAAACTGTTGCATAAGTTTATTTAATAGCGTTAGCTCTGGGGAAGTCATTGATTTCCATGGGTAACTGCATTGGAAAAGCTGTTTCATTCAAAGGAAAGTAAGATATGAGTCTGGGGTAATTTCAATTCATGACCTCGATATTTCTACAATATTGGGTATGACACTGTTCCTAGTAATAAAAATGATAATTTTCAAAATTTTTAATATAAAATTATTAAAATAAAACTATGAAAATGGTTGTATGATTCCATCGATTATAATGTATGGAATAATCAGATATATCCTGTAATTAATTGTGTCTTGTAGTCTTGGGATACACTTAAATGACTGAAATACCAATATTGTGCCTTGATTATGTCAATCTCTGCATTTATTCCTATAAGGATTTTACAGCTCCTTGCTGGAATGAATGTAGACCACCTGAACTCGATTACATAGGCCAGTGAACTGTGAGACGTTACAGGAATCCATTCTGTCAAAGACTGAAGCTGTGAAACGCGTTTCATGAAAAGAGAAATCACATCATTTCCATTTCAGCTCTGTAATTTTACATGTGTTTTATCAATGCTAGAATAATTCACCTAGTACTGTCCTAACCACTGGGACTGTCAATAATTGATGCCTTCAGACAAAACCAGTATTAGCATACTCACAAACCCATTATCGTCTTTTACCCAAATTTGTCAAAAAATATTGACTTTATCCTTCATTCTGAAATTGCAATACTGGAGTCCTCACAAATTGGACGACTGCCGTCATATCTCAGCTGGACTGAGCTGAAACTGAATAACTCTGTTTGGTTGTTTTATCCATTTAATAATAACCATTAATTTCTATGTATATTCATGGGTAGATGCTACGAATTACCACATATGCAGTACTCAAATACAGTATGTATAATGTTGATGTATTCTGAATAGAGACTTATTATGTTAATTATATTCACATTCTTTTGAATTTCTTCAGTCATATGTAATTGTGGCAAATAAAGAACACCCAAATGTCATGTTGACTTTGGACATATATTATTTTTACCAAACATTTTACAAATCAATTGTAGTTAAAGGCTTCATTATGCTCACATTTCTTCAACAGTAATTGTAATTTTTTAACACGTTTAAAAGAGTGGCTACTTTTTGCTACAACTACTAAGAAAAAAAAAACACCTCAGGAGAAAAGATGATCAAAAAAGTATTTGCACTTCTCTGCTTCAAAAACAACCTTTTGGATGAAATCATATTTCCCCAGGATCTTAGCTTGATACCATGATCTGCTCTGAAGCTGGAGCTGTTGTTGGTATTCAGCTGATAATTTCTTTGACCCACAATCCTCTTCGGTTACCCAGCAACAGGCTGCCTGGCCAAGTCCCCCTTGAGGGAGATTCAGTTTAGGAGGCAGAGGAAAAAGGAAAGGCTGGCCTATGTCCGACAGGGAAAAAAAAAAGAGATGCTATCTTTTATCAAGACACATGTACGAGCCAGTCGGCGCTAACCCATGTTTCGACTTTATCTCAAACAGGTGCCGCAGGATGCCTCCCAGTCAGCTGAGGCACAGGCAGAACAGATGAATTAGAGAAAAATCTGTGCACTGTATCTAAAAGGTGGAGAAATATAGCACAGGCAACGTAGCAAGTGGCTGTCCATGACCTGTAGACGTGCCATAAAGTTCAACATTTTCTGTGAAGGACTTTCATGTTGTTAAGTTTTTCATGCAGTATAACAATAATTCTGCTCCCAAGGTTATAATAGCAATGTAAATGCCTCACCAGCTTTCAAGTAATGTAAGGTATGAAAAGGAAAACAAAATATAGATTGTAAACCTGTGAACAGCACACCAGTGCTCAGAATTGATCTGCGGTATGGAAATAATATGTCTGATCAATGGACTGAACTTGTCGAGACGCCGTTAGTCAGGGTGAGTGGGACAGGAAGGCAAGAAGTGTGACAGCTCTGTGAGTCAGCATAGGCTGAGTTTTATCACGTTGTCCTTGACTGAGAGGAAGCTGCAGTGATGGAAGACCATTGGTTGAGATCATTGACTTTTATTAAAGCAGCAAACCACACATTACATACATAATAATGTGTCAAATTAAGTTACTACTAACTACAGATGTCAGGTAAAAGTAGTGGAGCAAAAGCACTAAATTTCCTTGGTAAATGTGCTGAGGTGGACCAAAATCCAAGTGTATAAAACTATGCTGTAGTGAAATACGGGAGTATGTGTATTTGTCTTTGGACAGCGTTACTGAAAAGTGGAAAGTTGTGTGTTACCATGTTGTAATGATTTATTGAGTGTCAATTTACACACATTAAGAAAGCCCATGATTATTTGATGTGGGCTGGATCCAAAGGACCTGGCAGGTAGACGTTTTTATTGATGTGTGCGCCTCTTCCTTTTTTTTGTGGTGGCCCCAGAACAGACATTGATTCTAAATTCACATCGCAGACTACTGATAATCAATTCCTTTTTGTGTTGCCAAGATCTTCTCCCAGGCACAAACCCGACTTCAATTGAAAGAAAACTTTTGTTCTTAGAATAAGGTGCAGCAACACAATGTTGTTTTTTTTTCCTGTGGTTCAGAACCTAAGAGCCTAATTGAAATTTTTAATAACATTCACTAAAAGAGGAGAAGGTTGTTTGCTCCTTTTCAACTCAACCTGTGTCCTGGATTTACAAGGCATTAACATTCAGGAGAGAATTGGCTCCAGAAACATTGTCAGGAAGCAGTTGTCTGTAAATAAATGGCAGGGTCACCCAACACAGAGAAATGTCAATAAGAAACAGTACAATAGATCACAATGGAAGAGGGCTTGAAAGAGAAAGTTTGAACAGAACATGCCACAGTAATTGAGACGTATCCTCCTTGCCATGACTTCAAATAATAAAAGAAAATAGCAATATCAGAACATATGGCATCGTACTCAGTCTGAAATTATTTCTTTTAAAGGATCCACTTAAGTAATATGCTTCATATTTTCAAAAGCACAGCATTTGTATTCTAGCAGTTCAACTTTGATCCATGTAGCGCACCTCGCTTAAGACAGTGAGAAAAAAGGAATAAATATTAGTAAAAATGCAGCCAAAAGAAGGGAATACAAAGGAAAAGGGATATGGATATAAGTGTGCGCCTGAAACATGACAATCTCTATGTAGGAAATGATTTCAGGGAATGAGATTCAGATTTGATAATGAACAATGGGGAATTTATGACAGGTCAAAGTGTATATAATGTGAAATTCTCATGTAGATATTCTGTATTTTGACGGACAAATTTGCTGAAATGTCATTTCAGCACCAGCTCACACTGCATTAGGTAAAAGATGTGTCACTGCAAATCGTTTGATCAGGATTTGATGGACACGTCACAGAAACACAACGACCTTTGTGGGGCTTCAGCAATTCTAGCAGGTCTCAGCTCAGATGAAAACATCATGCTTCACATGGAAACTCTTAAATATGTTCTAGCTTCAAATTAAGATGTTTAACTTTTTTATCTTAATTACCAGTTTTTGCCACCTCAGTGATGCACTAATGACTGCAGCTGCCTCATTCCAGTCATCATATGGACTGAATGTAAGCTGTGGAATAACCAAGGATGGAGGCAGAAAGACTGGGATGAGAGAAATGTGCAAGTGTATGATTGTGTGATTTCGTTTTTTAAGTTTTTTGATGAAATGTGTTCCATGATGATTCCGATGAAGGCCACAAGCTGAACAAATAAGTTGTTCAGTATATTATATTAGAAAATAGAAAGACAGGAGAAGAAAGGGACACTTGAGACCAAGTAGGAGGAGAGAGTAGGAGACATTATGTGATTCAGTGACAGAAGGCTATATATATATATTTATTTCAAGCCTTATTTAATCTCAAATAGGTGAAGGACATCAGTACCAAAAATCCTTTTCTGTTAGAAAAAGTAAAACCAGCTAAATAGATAATAATAAATGGAATAACTCATAAATATATCAACATGTCAGTTACAAACTGTTGGAATGACATGAAAAGATTTGACTACCTTGATTGTGAATAACTAATGTTGAGAATTTTTAATGTTTGGGGAGTTTAACAATACAGTTTTCTCAAGTAAAAAGTGATTTATGAAATTTAAGTATGAATGTCATAAATGTAATAACAAAACAAGTATAAGAAATGCGCAATTAACCACAAATATCAATACAAAAAGCTAACTACAAAAGAATCTCATACACATGCTATATACAAATAAAAAGAAATACTCATGAATTCACCTTCCCACAGTAAATGGTCAGTGTTGGCTGTGAGAATATACTTAAGCACACACATGTCTCAGAAGCAGCCGAACAGCGCTGCTTTCAGCTTCCCTGTGGTTTTCCACTTCAGACTCATGAGGAAATGGGCACAGTCACCTTCTATCACCTGCTGGGGACAGGTGTGAGGGGGCACACCTGAGGGGGAGAGAATATGCCATACCTACCAACCTGAATAGAATATGAAGAGCTGCTTTTCTCTGGCTGAGAGTAAACTGATAATCTTAGGTCATTAAGAAGATGCCACGTCCAGTTATTTCTAATTTTTTTAGATTAGAGTTTAGAATTATAGAACTAATTCCTGGTCCATTTGTCACTATATACATTCTGGTGACAAATGCAAAGCCATAGTCAAGTACTGATTCTTCCTCAAAAATGTCAGCCAATTTTATATTATTATATTATCCCCTATTACTAGTTGGTGTTTCATTTTAACGTTGAGGAGATTGCAGTAAAAACTATAAAATGTTCTCCGATGTATAGTATATGTCAGGTTATTTCTAAAAACCCGAGGTGGATGTTTTCCGAGTGAGATCAATCATTTTTTCATAAAATGAGTTATTAAAATGTATGAACATGGTATCTATCATCTGTGGCTCATTAGGTTCCACATAAGCACTCTATCACAGAATCCTATATAGATAATTAATGTCCTCATAAAAGGGGGGAGTGCATTGTTACATTTGTAGAATAGGTTTTTTTTATACATTTGTAGCAGAAATGATGATACTGTATATAGTTAATTTGTACTGAATATGTGATTGCTTTACTATTTATGTATTGTCTGACAAAACTATTATCATCCAACATCTAACAAAATGACATATTTATCAAAAAGGTCGGTAGTTGCCACATTTGGGAAAGGCTGTTTTTCCGATTAATCACATCTTTTATAGAAATTTGTGCAACTAATCATGAGCCAACTGAATGATTAATGATTCAAACTCTGCCAACGTATTTACATAAATAAGCATTTAAGTTGTGCAAATCCATTGTACATAGGTGATGTTTCAGTTTCAGTTTCAAAGGTGTTTTGGGTAATCTGAAAGTGGATGCACGACAGTTGGACCGGCAAGGAATCAGCACTAAATTAAGTATCTCAAAATCAAATATTAATCTAGAAGATTTGGCCTCAGTTTATTGTTTTGGTTTGAAATCTCTGCGACTTTACTGTTAAAAGATGGCATCAAATGACAGACTGAGAAAGCTATCACTCACCTCAGGAATGTAGTGCATAACTGAGCAGATGAAACGTCAAATATTACCAAAGGGCATTGGTGGACAACAAAAGAAAAAGACAGCTGTTTACATGCTGCACAAATTTCAGCTCAGGACTGAATATACAGTGTATGAGATTAATTAATCTCTTTTCGTGGATTACTGATTTTCTTGAATTTCTAAGAATTCGGAGGTGGCTGTTGCTGTTCTTTTGCCCATCTGAGTGCCATAGTGTCTTCAGTCTTTTTTGTCTTATCTGTCTTATCTAAAGTTAGACTTCATGCCCATCTTGCCTGGAGAAAAATAGCTGCACCCAGCATCTCCTTTCTCAGTGTTCATCCTTTTCTGTACCAATTTCAGCACAATAAAAATATCTAAATATACCAGAAAGGTGTGTGGGTTGTCACTAGTGCCATTTTTCTGGCAACCAATCACAATTTAGATTTGACTGTATTTGACATCCCAAACTTTTTATCTAGTAATATAGAGGAAAAGCTCCTTCAAGCAAAATCTATTTATCCTGAACTTTATCTAACGGAATCATAATGGACAGATATCTTCTTTTTCGAAGCAGATTGGGTGGATATTGCTGATATGTTCATATCACTCTGTAACTTGTGAATTGGTTTTCTATCATAGCGTTAAGTTAGTTGGTTCAAGTCAGTTCAATCTACAATAGTTTAATATAATGCCAAATCAAAAGAAAAGTTTTTTTTTTCCTTGCAACAGTTGCTCTAGTTATCATCGAGGGGAACCTGTGAGACAAAAGAGTACAAAGATTATCCTAGTGCATCATGGGAAGTTCTCGTCTACTTTAGTTTATAGCAGCATAGTTAAGGGACAGCCTAAACCCAGCCTTAATTTTACCTTCATTAAATAGGAATATTGTAAGCCTACTCCTACATAGAGGGTGTCGGCCTCCTGGACTGAGACTTGAAGTCACACAGGAGAAGAACGTAATAATTGAAACCTCTGGCTCACGTTCAGTGTTTGAACACTTGAGGGATTACATGTAACCATGATTCCTGGAAGCATGATGTCCTAAATGGAAATTATGGAGGTATGTTGGTCAAAAACCATGAGGAGCTTTGCAAGTGAGGAGAAGTGAGCAGAGAAGCTAAGAGGAGACAGATCTAATCTATTATACTAATTTATGTCTGTCTTTAGACATCCGGACACACTTACAATAGGGAATTACAGAAATCATGCCTGGCAGTAAGGAATCAGGATTATTTTTCTCAACTTCTGTTTGAGACAGAATGTGCCTGATTCGGAAAAAAAGAAATATTGTGTAAGTGAAAGAAGGAATGTCTGGGTTTACCCTGACAAAGAAAACTGCTGGTCAACTTGGTTTCCCTGGCCTTAAGAAATATTTAATAAGCTGATTAATTTCAGCTGCTTCAATGCTAAGTAGAGTCATCCACATAAAAATTAAAATTTGCCAAATGCTTCCTGATAATGTAACCTAAAGGTAGATGGTATACATGGCCTTGAGCTCAGAATCTTAGAGAACTCCATGATCAGTTCCCATTTATTTTGTGGTGTATGAAGGATTTATTGATAACCCTGTAAAGCTTGAACCATGAATTATTACAGCAAATATCTTTCTTCAAACCTAAATATTTACAGAACCTTGTGATACATTTTTCAAAGAAGAAATTCAATCTAAATATGCATATATGATTTTAAATTTTGAGCATTTTGGTACATCTGGCATTTTGTGCATGCAAAAAGCTAAAGCTTGTGTCTGGTTTTTCACATCAGGATATTCATGAAAAAATAAAACTTGATGTAGAGATCTCAAAACCCTGTAAAGTCAATTGTATCCTATATGATATATACGATACAGAGGTAGAGCAGATGTCTTGAAGACGGATCACCCAGCCATCGGTGGTTCGAATCCTGCTCCCGCCAGGACATCCCTCAGAGTGTGAGCTGACGGTGGGAGGTGTCAGCTCACCTCCCAGCCACTGGCAAGGCGCCCTTGAGCAAGGCGCCGTCCCCCCTACAAGCTGCTCGTTTGGGGCGCGACTCCCGTGCGCGACCCATCACTCTGCCTCACCCTACTGTTTCTTGTGTGGTGTATTACTAATTGCATGCCTACAGGCCTCTAGTGTGTTGTGTCCTGGGGCCTGTATTTAAAAAAAAACTATGTGTGTATGACTAACCAAAAAATGTAACCACATGCAAAGAAAGTGTGAAGAGTGTAAAGATAATTTCCCCACATGTGGACAAATAAAGTGGATTTAATCTTTAATCTTTATAAGTAGGATTCAAACTGATATAATGCAGTTCCTTAAATGTCAATTTTTTTTTTGATGATGTGATGTGATGATCAGTGGTATCAAATATAGCACAAAAGATTTTACAATGCAAGAAAAGATACAACGCACCTGTCTGATCCACTTACAATATTATTTATAAATTTGTCCATTACTGTTTTGTGTCTTGATACACTCTAAAGCAGGGGTACTGAATACATCAATCACAATCTACCAGTCGATTGCAACAGTAGTTGGTAGACCGTAATTCAGGTAGATCTCGCGACAAAAAAACGAGACATCACCACATGCGCAAACAGTATCATATAAAAATGAATAGGGGAGCTGGACCAAGTAAGAAAGCAAAAACTAAACACTTTCATACAGAACGAGAGGAATTTTTTTTCACTGACATTTTCAAAGTGCGTTTTCCTCATTTGCCAGTCTACCCTTTCAGTACTAAAGAAGGGAAATGTGGAGCGGCATTTTTGGATTGTTCATAGACACTGCAACATCCAAAAGTGAGCTTAGGAAGACAAAAGTGAAGGAACTAAAAAGTCAATCGTCTCGGTAACATGCAAATCAAATCTATGACTTCCATACCAGATAGGTCGATGCCCGGGTTAACAATGACCACCATCTGTGCTGTTCACCTACCGGGTGAACAGCAGTAGTCCCAGTGGAAATGGGACTACTGTTTGTCGAAGGAGAGGAGGAAAGTGTGTTCATAGGAAGAGGGAGAAGAGTAACGCCAAGAGTATAGGACCGAGAGTAGGAATGTTGAATGTTGGAACTATGACAGGAAAAGGTAGAGTTGGTTGACATGATGGAGAGGAGGAAGGTAGACATACTGTGTGTCCAGGAGACCATGTAGAAAGCTAGCGGGGAAAGAAGGTTAGTTGGTTCAAATTCATGGTTCAAGCTGTTCTATCATGGTGTAGATAGGAAGAGAAATGGAGTAGGAGTTATCTTGAAGGAGGAGTTTGTTAGGAATGTCCTGGAGGTAATAAGAGTGTCAGATAGAGTGATGAGTTTGAAGCTAGAAATTGAAGGTGTGACGTTCAATGTGTTTAGTGGGTATGCTCCACAGGTAGGATGTGAACTGGAGCAGAAGGTGAAATT
This sequence comes from Antennarius maculatus, assembly GCA_013358685.1. Taxonomy (NCBI): domain Eukaryota; kingdom Metazoa; phylum Chordata; class Actinopteri; order Lophiiformes; family Antennariidae; genus Antennarius; species Antennarius maculatus. The sequence goes on along the minus strand of CM023619.1, from coordinate 14,783,883 downwards.
CTGTTTGGACTTTGATGAAGTGATGCAGAGCATACCTAGGAGTGAGAGAGTTGTCATTGGTGCAGACTTCAATGGACATGTTGGTGCAGGAAACAGATGTGATAAGGATGTGATGGGCAGGTTTGGTATCCAGGAATGCAGAAGGACAGATGGTGGTTCATTTTGCAAAAAGGATGGAAACGGCTATAGTGAATACTTTCTTCCAGAAGAGGCAGGAACATAGGGTGACCTATAAGAGTGGAGGTAGGAGCACACAGGTAGACTACATCTTGTGTAGACAGAGTATCTGAAGGAGATCAGTGGCTGCAGAGTAGTGGCAGGCGAGTGTAGCCAAACAGCATAAGATGGTGGTGTGTAGGATGACTCTGGTGGTGAAGAAGATGAAGAGGACAAAGGCAGAGCAGAGGACGAAATGGTGGAAGCTGAAAAAGGAAAAGTTGCATGACTTTTAGGAAGGAGTTAAGACAGGCTCTGGGTGGTCAGGAGGTGTTTCCAGATGACTTGATAACTACAGCTAATGTGATCAGGGAGACAGGTAGGAGAGTACTCGGTGTGTCATATGGTAGGACAGTAGATAAGGAGACTTGGTGGTGGAATGAGGAGGTACAGTAGTGTATACACAGGAAGAGATTAACTAAGAAGAAGTGGGACACTGAGAGGACTGAGGAGAGTATACAGGAGCACAGGGAGATGCAGTGTAAGGTGAAAGTAGAGGTAGCAAAGGCCAAATAAGGGCCTTATGATGACTTCTTTGCTAGGTTGGACAGTAAAGAGGGAGAGACTGATCTATACAGGTTGGCAAGACAGAGACAGAGATGGGAAGGATGTACAGCAGGTAAGGGTGATGAGAGACAACAAAGATTAACAGAGGTGGCTGTTGTGGACCAGGAAGTAGCAAAGATTAGTCAGGATGAAGTGAGGATGACATTGAAGAGGATGAAGAGTGAAAAGGCACTCGGTCCTGATGGTATGGAAGTGTCTAGGAGAGGTGGCAGTAGAGTTTCTGACTTGGTTTGTGAAGAGGATCTTAGGTAGTGAGGAGATGCCTGAGGAATTGAGGAGAGGTGTGCTGGTGCCCCTTTTTAAGAACAAAGGAGATGTGCAGAGTTGTGGCAATTGCAGACGAATAAAGCTAATGAGCCATACAATGAAGTTATGGGAAAGAGTAGCTAGACTAATGGCAGAAGTGAGCATTTGTGAGCAGCAGTATGGTCTCAAGCCAAAAAAGAGTATTACAGATGCAGCATTTGCTTTGAGGATGTTGATAGAGAAGTACAGAGAAGACCAGAGGGAGCTGCATTGTGTTTTTGTAGATCTGGAGAAAGCTTATGACAGGGTGCCCAGAGAGGAACCGTGGTATTATATGAGGAAATCTGGAGTGACAGAGAGGTATGTTAGAACGGTGCAGGACATGTATGAACACTGTAAGACAGTGGTGAGGTGTGCTGCAGGTGTGACAGAAGAGTTCAAGGTGGAGGTGGGACTGCAGTAGGGATCAACTTTGAGCCCCTTCTTGTTTGCTATAGTGATGGACAGGCTGACAGACAAGGTTAAACAGGAATTTCCATGGACTATAATGTTTGCAGATGACATTGTGATCTGTAGTGAGAGCAGGGAAACGGTGGAGGAGAATAAAGAAAGGTGGAGGTTTGTCCTGGAATGGGGAGGAATGAATGTTAGCCGCAGTAAGAGAGAGTACGTGTGTGAATGAGAGGGACCCAAGTGGAAGAGTGAGGTTACAAGGGGAAGAGATCAAGAAGGTGGAGGATTTTAAGTACTTAGGGTCAGGCAGGATGGAATGGGTGGAGAAGTGTTAGGTGTGATGTGTGATAGAAGAGTTTCAGCTAAAATGAAAGGAAAGGTGTACAAAACTGTGGTGAGACCAGCAATGTTGTTTGGTTCAGAGGCAGTGTCACTGAGGAAAAGACAAGAGACAGAGCTGGAGATTGTAGAGATGAAGATGCTGAGGTTCTCTTTGGGAGTGACCAGGATGGATAGGATCAGGAATGAATACATCAGAGGGACAACACATTTTAGAAGTTTTGGAGATAAAGTCAGAGAGGCCAGACTGAGATGGTTTGGACATGTCCAGAGCAGAGATAGTGAATATATTGGTAGAAAGATTCTGAGTTTTTGAACTGCCAGGCAGGAGGCCTAGAGGAAGACCAAAGAGGAGGTTTATGGATGTAGTGAAAGAGGACATGAAGGTAGTTGGTGTGAGAGAAGAGGATACAGAAGAGAAGGTTAGATGGAGGCAACTGATTCGCTGCGACGACCCCTGAAGGGAAAAGCTGAAAGGAGAAGAAGGAGACATGATGGGAAGTTTTTGAAAATTTTCAGTCACACATAAACTGCTTGATGCATTACCGTGAATTGCAGTCGAAGGGTGATCTATGTGTTAATAAAGGTTTCTGTGTATTTTCTAGGGAAAACGATCAGTGAACTATTGTTTTTTCTTTAACTACTGTACTTTAAAACTAAATATGTTTCCTGTTGGATTCCAAATTTTATGTTGTGTAAGTTTACGTGGTCAAGCACTCATGTCGTGATGGTCAAGCTATCATGTGACTTTTCATTTTGGCTACAAATACTGTATATTATGGAGAGGTGTTCTGGCACAGACATTTTTAGTTTTAAAATAAATTTGAGCTGTAGTCAATCCAAATACTGTGTGGTGTTCAGAAATCCCACACAATGTCAATTCTGAGACTTGAGAAACTGTTATTTTTGTGCTTAGCACAAGGTACCTAAACTCAAAATACTCTGGCAAAAACTGTCCTTTACTTTTTTGTTATTGCTCATCTTGTCCTCAGTAGCTGGTCTATTGTCCAAATTGTCTTAATGATGTAGAAATGAAAGGGTGAAGCCCTGAGATGACCCGACAATATCAATGTACCCTGTCCTAGTACCTGCCCCCCCCCCCACACACACACACACACATCCACTCAAGATAAAGTTGCAGAATATTGATGAAAGAGTGACACCTGAAGAGATTATGTGAATTGCACACCTAAAGATCATCTATTGTATCAATTTCACCTATCACTAAATCTGAAAAACATGAATGGCTTCTAAATCTGAGACCATGGTCCTCAGTCGGAAAAGGGTGGAGTGCCCTCTTCGGGTTGGGGATGAGATCCTGCCCCAGTTCAAGTATCTTGGGGTCTTGTTCACGAGTGAGGGTACGATGGAACGGGAGATCGACAGGCGGAGCAGCATCTGTAGTGATGCGGACTCTGTATCGGCCCATCGTAGTGAAGAAGGAGCTGACCGAAAGACAAAGCTCTCGATTTACCAGTCGATCTACTTTCCTGCCCTCATCTATGGTCACGAGCTGGGGGTCGTGACCGAAAGAATGAGATCCAAGCAGTCGAAATGAGTTTCCTCCGCAGGGTGTCCGGGCTCTCCCTTAGAGATAGAATGAGAAGTTCGGTCATCCGGGAGGGACTCAGAGTCGAGCAGCTGCTCCTCCGCATCGAGAGGAGCCAGATGAGGTGGCTCAGGCATTTGGTTAGGATGCTTCCTGGACGCCTCCCTGGTGAGGTGTTCCGGGCCCATCCTACCGGGAGGAGGCCCCGGGGACGACCCAGGACACGCTGGAGAGACTATGTCTCCCGGCTGGCCTGTGAACACCTTGGGATTCTTCCGGAGGAGCTGGACGAAGTGGCTAGGGAGAGGGAAGTCTGGGCTTCCCTGCTTAAGCTGCTGCCCCTGCGAACCAACCCCGGATAAGTGGAAGAAGATGGATGGATGGATGGATGAAGGGCTTCTTCTTGGAACGGTCTTTGTCCAGTCAAGGCTCTTGTAGAAACATGGCAATGTAACATTTCAGACTCAGCTACCTATGAAGGTAAACACCGTGATCATGTGAGAATACACAAAAGACAACAGGCATATCAATTTTATTTGCAGTTTCTGTAAATCAATCCCCCTCAAATGGTGGACCATTTGCCCTCCAACATACTTTGGTTATTTTGATTTACTGAAAGGGCACCTTACTCATTACCCTATAGATTACATTAATCTGAAGAGTTGAGAAAATGTTGACCTTGATGTAAAAAGGGATAGGGTTAGGGCTAGGGTTTTCATCACTACCACCACAAACATTACACAGTGTGTAGTAGAGGAGCCACTGGAGACTTGGTCAGGGTGTAAGAGCTTTGGTCTGTAGCATGTGCCATGACCCCTGGCAAGACCCATTAGAGGAAATGTCTCTACGGTCAACATGTCTCCAACCTCCCTGGCAGCCACCAACCAACATCAATTACACCCAGCACAGCTCCACTCTATAGCTACACAAGTACATTGCCATCACCACAGGGGTAATTGGTTCACTCTACTCTCCCAATTCAAGTATGTCACAGGCTATTTTTTTGAGTCAGTCAACAATGTAAGAATTACTATAATGGCCTCCAGCTTTATGATGGTGACTTGGCCAAATTTGATCACAGTGATAACACATGATAGACAACAGGAGATATTTGACTATGTAAGATCCATGCCATTTCTTTTTTGGCACATGAAAATCTTTCCACCAGCAGTAAATCCCCACATGCAGTACAGTCAATTAATGTGGAGTGCTATTCCTTCACGTATCCCTCTGAGATTAATGTATATGCTTGATATGTCTTGCTCCCAGCAGTAACCAAGCCTTAATGTCCTCCTCTGCAGTGATGTACACATGAACTATTGTTGGACTTGAACCACTGACCTTTTAATATTTTCACTGCCAAATAGGCCAAAGCTATGACTCAAAGTGACCAGACAGCTCTGTAACAGACAGGATGACAATGATAATTAATTTCATTTATTACATTCCCCAGGATAATGTAAATGTCTTGTGTCATTTCTGGTTATAATCTTTGAATTGATTGATATTACTCATGACAGCAAGAGTACACAGACACACACTATGTCAACACAGAAACATACTTGAATGCTTAATGTTATGCATATGCAGAAAAATTATGCACACATGCATACACTATCTTTTAATTCAATTGGATTTAAATGAGCTTTGATGGCATAACATTGCTGCAAAATATGATGCTGATATATGCAGTAAACACAGAAACAGAAAAATCCACTAAACACATTAATCTGCATATGTCACACTGTACACAAACAATAAAGCTACACACACTTGTATACATGAGCAATTAAAAGCACCATATATTCTCTGTGGATATGTGTCTATGCTCACTGCAGATTCTGTAGTGGATGAAAGGTCAGTGAGACTCCATCCTGGCCTAAAGAACTATACGTTGTGTACATTCAAGTAGACAAGAGCATCCCCCCACACAAACAGACACACCTAAAAACAATCATCCTCTTACACATATCAGCCCCAGGATGCAGATGCTGCATACAAACATAACAGATGCAAAAACAAAGTAATTATAAACAGAACTGCACTATACAGTATACCACAAAATGACAGACACTTGGACAACCACACACGGTTGAACACATACAGAAACACCAGTCCCCCCTGTCAGAGGCACTGGGGCCAATTAGGATGCCAAGGCCAATGCATCATCTGAGGGAGCCAGCTGTCTGTCGGTTGCCCTGATGTGGCTGTCCTCAATGAGCTCTGTAAGCCCTCCTCTCTAAGGAGCACACACACACACACACACACACACACACACACACACACACACACACACACACAGAGGCAATCAAGAAACAAGAGGCATGTTACAAGCAACAAGTTAACTGGTTGGTTCATGCAACAATTCCAATTCCATCTTCCTGTCTGAATCGTGAATTGTGTGACAGTAAGACCCCACACAAAATCATGGGAATCGTACAGCTTATTGCATTGGTGTAGTTTTCAGTGATGTTTTTGAAAAATGAAAAATCATTTCTACAGAATAATTTCTGCTTCTCCCGCTAAAACATTGTTGTCGTTATTATTGTTGTTGCTGCTGTTGCTTTTGTCAGAACAGAGTCAGAAATGCTCTCGTTGTTGTCTTCCTTTTCACTTGTCCCTTTCTCATTCCACCATCTGCTGCTGTGAAATGCTAAAATATTTAGCTCTGTTTGTGCTTGATAAACAGCACCGACCCAGTAGCACATAAAGTTAGTTTAAATAATCTGCCAGCCCAACATCTCCCTTTACTTTTGGAAAGTATACCATCATCTTTAAACAATATGTATTGATATCACTGCACCGCAACTACTGATCACAACAAAGACAAAAATAATGAGCACACAAGAGTTAAGCCTAAAGTATTCACTTATATTCCCAGAGGTAGCATTTAGTGGAAAACAAATGTGATATATTTTATAGTGACTTCATTTTCTAGACAGAGACAGTTTGATGTGCAACAGAGTCCAATAAAGTGGTCGACCTTGACCATCTGCTCGATTAGAGAGGGGCTGAAGTCTCCCAAAGGACAGATGCTACTGAGGGTGATGGAGAAAGAGAAGCCGGGCAATGAGGATAGAATGCAGTTTGATATTAGGAATAGTGTTTTGAGAAAAAAGCAAGCTATCAGATGTCATAATGATGAAAGAATTTTAGTTAGTTAGTTAGTTAGTCAGTTTATTTTTTTCTTTCCAGACATGTTATTACAGCAGACTTCACTTTCATCAGTTTTGGAACATCAACAACAACATCCAAAAAATTTTAAAAAAAGGGTTGACGGGCAGAAGCCATTGGCTTGTGAAATTCCTGTCCCCTAAATCAATAACATCTCTCTCATTACAACACATCATCAACCAAATTCATACATTACATATAACATTGAAATTATTTGATTTTGGTACATTGTTGTTTTGAATCGTCCATTCAGTCCAGTAGACGTGCGTGTTTGCACACGTCTTTATCAGTTCTTTATCAGTTCAAAGAATTAGGGATTTATGCAACCAGAGTATTGCGGATTAGTCAGGACAGTAATCATGATCATTATTATTTTGTTTACTATTGAGAATATTACAAATATTCTTCATAATTTCAGTGACTATTGAAAAATAAAATGTATTAATTGAACAATGAAAGACTTTCCTCCTTTATTGAAGTTTTAATTAATCAACCTTTTTTAATATTATTATTATTTAATAAATAGTTTCAGTTGTAAAAAAAAAAAAAAGAAAAGATCTAATTTTCCCAGCAGCATCATGAAATTCCTGTTGAGTGTTTCTGTATGTCTAATCGATCTGGTTTTGTAACATGTACAATGTTGAACATTTTGAGCTATGGCTACATTAGACACCTGCAGTCATCTCAGTAGGCATTTGCAGCAATTCAAACCCTTTCACATTTTATTTGTTGAAGGTTTATGGACTGCCACAGAGTGTAATGATGGGATCTGCCTGTCCTTTTTGATATCATTGTGTCTGATGACAGAAAATGTTACATGAGTCTTGTTGACCAATCTCTCTTTTTGTCCGTTTGAATCAACATGAGCTAAAACATATGATGTCACTTCTCTTGCTGAGAGATGTTAGGCTCTTAGAGATGACCAAAATGAAAATCTAAAATACTTTAAAACAGAAAGAAGAGAAAGTATAATCAGTTTAACTTGATTAACTTGTTCTCATAATTATTTAACGTCGAATCCATGATTACACACAAATACACTGATTTGTAGTTGCATTTACTGGATTGTCTTGGTGGTTTTAATTTGTTCAATGTTAGCCTTTTTCAGAGGTGTAGTTTACTATGAAAGCAACCTCTTAATTTGTTATTTAAAAGTATTTTTACCAGCTGTGAATGAGGAAACAGGGAAATAAAACAGAAACCTGGAGGACAAACATCAGTAAGAGGCTGCCATATAAGTGAGAGGACATTGAAACGTTAAAAGTGTTTCTCACTGGTCTGTTGCATATGAGTGGGGAGGAGGACCCAAAGTGCGCCCAAAGATCTTCAGGCATGCTTTGCATTTTTTATTCAACGTCACCACTCAGTTTGGCTAAGGTACATGTCACTTGCCCAAATGGTCCAGCAAAAATAAAATCGCTGCCTGGGCAGGCTTTGTCCGTGTTTCAAGGGTGGTCTATCTTGGGCATGACAAGGAAAACTAAAACTGCCATTGGAAACTCAAATCTGAACTCCCAACTGATGTGAAACACCAATTTGCTTTGGAAATGTTTATGAGGAAGTCAATGCACCCCACATGCCTAGGGATATACACAATTAAAACAACAATCACAACACAAAGTCCATTTGGTATCTGTTGTGGAGCTTTCAATCATGCTGGATCTTACTTGGCAGATGGAGGTTACCTGGGTATCATAGCCATTGCAGAGGCTTCTTCAATTTCTTTTTTTTCCTATGAACTTGAAGGATTTCTTTCAAGTGTAATGTCTTTATTTCTGGGAAACTCCATCTGTTGAAGAAGACTGCGTGACACAACCCCAATTTTTAATTACGACATTTGAAATGCCATTAAATACAGAATGTTCTGCAAATCCTTTTAACGTAAATGCAGCTGACTGCAGTAAAATGTCTTGTGAGGGATCAATATCATTGTTTTTATAAAATCTATACTCATTCTGATGCCAGCAACAAATTTATAAAAAGACAGAGCATGAAAATGTTTCCCACTGTGTTACATTGCCTTTTCTTTTATCATCACTCAGCATGCATTTGAGAAATGAAAACACCAATAAAGGTTTGATAAATGACTTATTTTATTCAAAGTTATAAATCTCAGTTGACACTGTCACTACCAAATGTGCTTGACATTTTCTCTGGGGCCTGTTCTGGATTTCAGGTAGGCCAACTTCATACATGGACTCTTTTACACCATCGTAAGTCTGCAGAATGTAGAATTGGCCTTGTCATGTTGAAATAAACAGAGTAGTGCACCTTTCAGTGGACATGTGCAAGTTACACCACATCATACATCACCAAAGCTGGATTTTAAACTTAGAGCCGGTAACCATCTTGGTGGTTGTTTTTCTCTTTAGCATGGAGGATATGATGTCCACACATTTTGAAATGTTGTGTCGGCAGTTGAAAGGAAACTTTTCCACTTTTTGCTCCATTTCAAATGACCTCAGTTACAAAGAAGTATCTGATTGTTGTTTACATGGCTGTCACAAAGGCTGGGTCTTTCAAGGATGCCCCTTTCGTGTTCAACCATGATCCCATCATTTGTTACCAATGAACCTCTTTACCTATAGGATTGTACAAACATTTCAGAATAGCACACATTTACATATATTTACTGACAAATTACAAGTTAAACTCTATTGTCTTTTTACATTTTTTTTAACTTAATTGAATTTCAAAGAGTTAGGATTTTTTTAATGTTTTATAAATCATCCCCCCATACTGATTTTGAGTTTTACCCTACAATAGTTCAACATTAGTGACCAACTCAAATCTTTTGGAACATTAACAATTAAACATTAAAACACATTAAATTTAACACATTAAAAATGTGTAATGTTTTTTTTTGGGGGGGTCACTTGTATAATAACTAATATCAATTAATAATTAATAACTAATATCATACCGGACAGTATAATAATATACCATTTTTTTAATTAAAAATAACTAGGTATTTCTTTCCATCACAGATGACCTGATGATAATGAAATAGAGAGGGAGTACAGCTGGCACTGTGTGTAAATCATAATGCAATATCTGACACTGAACAGTCTTACTGTCTGACAACTGATCTTGCGTCTCTGTAGCTGACATTCGTAATGAGTGTCTAAACAGGTTTAAACAAGCATCAAATATGATTTGGAAGTGCATATTAAACAGGATCCTCTGGAAAGGAGAGGTCAGTCCTTTAATGACATCTGCTTTTAAAATAATTTGTTTGTTGTTTTTATTGTCTTGAATGTTCCTTACCACATTTGTCAATTGCTCCTGCAAAAAAAGATTTTGTTGGTGGTTTGACAGTATAGAGAAATAATAAATTCTTAAATGAGGTTGTCACTAAAGTAGTCATAAAATGGGTGCTTATTCTTCTTACCAACCATTATTGCTGAAGTGGAAACCAGCTGTATAGAAATTTTAGACACATTTTGCATCAACCAAAAAAGTTCAGGCACCAATTAATGGTAAATGAAATTCTGCCAGGTTTTGGGATGGGATTTCATCTACTCCAGTTCTTTTTTTTTTTTTTTTTCAGCAATTAATGGTTTCACTCCCACATCACACAGCTGCTGTGTGCTCACATTTTCCTGTTTTATATGTAGCCTTTTTAAAAGTCAAAGAAGTGTTTGAAGGCTCATTATTGAGTCATACAATCCCTCTGTTTCCATTAGAGTTTGTTTATTTGGCACACATGACTGTGTGTTTGAACAAAATTGGATTTTAGTCAATGTAAAGCCAGAGAGCATCGCAGACAAATTGCACTAGTGGGTGTGACACAGGTTCCTCTTGAGGGCAAACAACGCAGAGGCCTGTTGCAGGGAATGATAATTGAATGAAATAGAGATTGGATTGGAAGCTTCTGTCACTGCCAGGCACATCGGCAGGTTGATGACTCGTCTCCCCAGACCCCCAGGATCTGGTTGGTGAGAAAGCAGCCTGTTTTCGATGGCTTTGTGCTTTGATTTTTGCCTTTAAATTGTCCTCCTATGAGTGGAGGGTTATAACACATGGGTAATCAAATTTTCATGCAGCACAAACACCCATGTGCAATCTTAGATTTTTCTTACAACTGTAGATATAAAGCTGTAGATTTCATCTTAAAAAGTTTCACACACACCCAAATTCACAAACTGGGCAAAAACAAAGGAGGAGATGGGAACCCTTTCAGTTTTAATTAGTTGTTGCTGCTGTGTTTGGGAGGCGGTGCAGGGGTCAACATTATTTGGATTGTTTTCATATTTAGGTATTCAGAGCAGAACGAAGGGATATGGGTCAGCGCAAAGTAATCCCAGAATCCCTCTGCCTGGTTTCTACTCGCTCTCCCTGCCCTTCTCCATTCACCCTGGTATCGGCACTTTAACTGGAAAGCCTTGTGAATCCTGGCAGGCCTGGCAACTGGAAGGAGTCCACAGCACCACCCTCTTAGCACAGTTCCAAATCAGTTCTCACCAAGACCAAATGGAGGAATCTGGAAAGCCCGGCTGTGCCATGAACAAAGACGCTTCTGGGAAGCAGCCTGGGAGAAGAAAATGGCATGAGTACTCAGAATGAAGCAGAGGAATTCAGGCCCTGAAAGGAAATGGCAAGATTTTCTTCACTAACAAAACCTGGAGTATCAAAATGCCCAGCCAAACAGAGGGAAGCCAACTTAGGAACAGAGAGAGGAAGATGACGCAAATATTAAGATGGCAGAAATTATTGAATAAGACAGTGCTGTGGAGGACAGAAAACATCCAGATGGTCAGCTCAGTGACTTTCAATGAATTATATATTGGTTTCTTTCATTTTATGATGCCTGTAGCATAAAACTTGATTTTAACTTCACATTCAGGGATTAGCAGAATGACTTTTCCTATGATCACTTGATTTGTGACAATTGCATCACATTAATATGGAGAGTTAGCATAAATTACACGGAACTACATAATGAATGCACTAGGCCACTCCAAGCAGTGAAGTGCCTTTAAGGGGTAATGCATTACATTGGGACAATGACAGTGGTTTCCGAGCTGATTGCACTCGGCAGTTTGGAGTGCCATCAAAACGGCTTTGGGAGGACCTTTTTGTGACAGCCTGTAAGAACTCCAATATTCTGAGTCATAATAAATTAAAAAACAAAGAAGCTGCTAAGTTTAGGTCTCTGCCAGCTTCTGTCTCTAAATAATACACATTATCTATTCTAAATATTCTTTATATGAATGCTTATTTTGCTTATTCGTTGGTTTTATTTTTTGGTTGGTTGGTTGGTCATTTTTTGACGTGATACATTCAGAATAATGTAATGTGAAATGCAGTGTGATGTAAAAGAGAAACTCTAAGATGCAGGAAAATACTCAACCTTCCATAATATTAAATCGTGATTGTTAAGCCCTTAGTCTAAATGGAAGAAAACACAACAGACACCTACACTCTTCTAGGTTCGTAGAGTTGGACCCTTAAATTATTCAAAGGAGAGAACATGAATTTGAAAGTTGACAATTAATTGTGTCACATGCGTAATTGATTGCAGTGTATGATTTTTTTAATTTTTTTTTTAAAAAGCTATTTCTTGAAAATAAAAAATGAAATAAAAGGTTCCCTTCTTCCTTACTGGAGAATAAGAGTTCAGTTCAATTCTGTTCTGTGTGTAATATTCAGTTTGTTGGATTACTATAACTACCCAGGTAGATTCTGTATGTGGTGATCTGCGTCAGAGAGTAAAGTGAGATGATGTTGGGGTTCTGCAGAGTGGATCCCAGCGTTGGCCACACTATGTGCTGCTCCATTCAATCCATTGAACTTCCTGGCTTGCACTGAACCTCCAAGGTTCGGACCCTTATCCAGCAATTTTAAAAAACCATCAGTTTTCTCAGGGCTGACACAGATGAAACAGCTTCTGTCATCCCAAAATCGATACATAGACATGTTCCAGTACTTGTCCACTCCTTTGTAATAAGTTCCCTAGTTAAGTTCTCTGCGTACTTGACAATGAGTAAGGAACTGTGATGAGGCATCTCCCCACCTATATATTTGAATAAGCTCACTTGAAAAGTCTCACGCTGTCACCAACTCCACCCACTACCTGTCAATCAACCACCAAACCAATCACGGCGCATCTGCCTGAAAGAATCACAATGGGACAATCCATATACTATCCAGAATGTTCCTCGGGCATCTGACAAAAACGGTCTGTAAGTAACTACATGCAGTTCTGTTCATGTACTCAGCTAACAGAACTGTCACTTCTCTGAAATTTCTTTTCCACTTGCTCTTTTGACAGCTCCTTTCCCAATCTCACGATTAGTTAGCTTTCTGTCTCCAGTTAGCCTGCTAACATTCATCTACGGCTTCACAATGCCCCCCCCCCCCAGCGCAATTCATGATTTGTCAGCGCAAAGTCGTTATGTCACCATGTTGATTTTTGACTACGTTTGGTGCGCTTGGTTTATAATGCCAATACATTTGTCTTCATATGTTTGGTATGAAGTCTGATGTTATTGTTTTATCGTGGAATTTCCACGGGTTCCCGCCAGTGATAATCCAATTAAATGACACAAATTGAGTTTAGTATCTGTATGGGTTACATGATTTTCATGTCATACCTTGACAAACATAATTATACACCGGAGATATCAAGCTTTGTTTTCTCCATATAGTAAAGTGTTTGTCTTAAAGTTAAGTGTTGGGGTGGAGATGGCTCTCCAATGAAAAACAAGCCTAAATATTTCTGAAAGTCCTTTCTTTTGAACCCCTTTAATAACCTTTTACTCAGGTTATTAAAGGGGTTCCTTTACTTATTTGCATTTTGACTATTTGGAGCTAGAAGTTATAAGTAGTAGGAGTTTAAACCTGTAATGAATGTAGTTCACCTGAGATATTTTCTTTGTTTCTCTTTCTCTTTCTTTATTGTAAATATTGTTATGATTATATATTCCAGTGTGTCAGCAAAAAGTGTAAGCATTATGACTTATATTAAAAAAAAGTTGCATTTGTTTCTATTTTACCATAATTTAATACTGGACTTCTCTTATTCAAAGCCAAACTATCAGTGTTATGTCCTCACAGCTCTCGGCAGCATTAACATCCTCTTTTCTGTCTGCTTTATTTAACATCCAGTATCCACATTAATATTTGGAATAAAATGATGTCTGCAGCAAGCCGTTCAAAGACTACCCACACTGAATCCCACTAGGTTTCAGTTAAACAGGAAATGGCCAGAAACCACAGTCATTTTCACATTCTGCAGTAGCTCATGTTTTGAATCATCATTAGCATGATTAATTCTGCCTCTATTCCTGCAGTCCTCATTGGTGCTTCCCTCCAACACTATGTCCACCCTCCACACAAGTGACAAATGTGTTCCCATGGAAACAGACCTGTCATGCCATTGTCACTGCTGGCCTGTCAAAAGAAATCCACCTCTGCCAGAGAGGAACCAGCTGGTGAACTGACTGATCTCACATCAGTGCTACAATGTGACTTTTGACAATCAAGTTGCTTTCAAACCATGTCTGTGCTCCCACTGTCATTGTTAGACACACATCACATAACAGTGTCTTTTGGACTCTTTGCCTCACCCCCTCATTTTTCTTGCTTTTTAACTGTCAGTCTCTCATCAACCATCTATTTCCCCACCCATCGTTTTGCTTCTATAAAGACTCAGTTTCATGACAACAACCAGGTGAATTACAGCTGCTTTATTGATTTTTTTTTCCATCATTCCCGGTCAGAGCGATCAGGAATTTTTTTTTTTCACATGTCGCTCAGAAGGTTCAGGAAGTTCACAATAGACACAAATGAGTATGAGACAAGTGAGTCACTGTGGCAGACAGATATGAATAAAAAAATAGGTGTTAGTCAAGGATGGCATGGTGTTGGGTAGCGCTCTCGACTCACAGCAAGAAGGTTCCAGCATTGATTCCATTCTGTGCGGAGCTTGCATGTTCTGCTCGTGTCTGCATGTTTTCCTTCATCACATCTTGACTGTTGGACTTCAAATGAATGTACAGAAACAGACAAGGAAATGCCAGTCTCAAGTACATTTTCCTTGAATGTTCGTTTTGTGTATGTTTTAAATCTTAATTTTCATATGAAGGGAGAATGGGAATGTATTGACCTGTACTGACAAATGAACAGAATACTTGAACCTGATCTATGGTCTTGACATGATAATCTGATTATTTTTATGTTTTCTATGTTACTTTAGACAATTTATTTTCATATCCATTATGCAGACTTGATGAATCAAACAGTGTTTTTTTTTTTTACTTCTTTAATCCAGGATTATCAGCATATACAAAATCAGCCTCTTGTATATGAGTAATGAGTCAGTGACTTTTTAATTTCTATACAACACTACTGAGCAGGTACAGCATGTTTATTAAGGTTGTGTATTTTGTGACTTCATAACAGCAGTAAACATGTAAACACGGAAGGGTGTCTGAAATGAAAACCTTTTCTCATCCTCTGTTTTAATCTTACTGTGCAGTGTGTGTAGGCTGTTTATCTGTGGCTAACTGAACCTACCCACGGCTCAGTTGACTGAAGTATATCCAGCATGTCAACCTCACTCCACTCCCATCTTTGTCAAACCCTTATTAAACCTTCTCTCGATTATAAAAGGCTCTCAACATATTTTGCATTGCTTTTACAAAGTAGGATCAGTAAAATCAATGGTCTCACAAAAGCTGTCCATGATTTTTAGAAACAAAAGTCCACATTATTGACAACTACAAAAGTGGAAGGGAGCAATTTCTTGAACTGAGCAATACTGACATTGTTGAAATCACACTTTTTATTCTAATGCATTGCTTTACATCTGCTCAACTTCAGCTATGCAAATTAATAAAGTGATTAGGAATGTCTATTATGAATTACTAATAAGATATATTTAGGTGATCGTTCATATCAGAGTAATAAAACTTATGATATGGTTTGACAGGTATTCATGTGATGGAATCATTTAAATTTTTCATTTGATGGAATCATTTAAATTTTACAGGCAGAGGAAATCAAATCCGTTGATGGCAGAGCTAACAGTACTAAGATGATGTAAATGTTTATAGGGTGCATAAAATGTGAGAAAATTATCTGGTTACACAGTAAAAATTAATACTTCTTTGTTAATTCTGCCTTCTGGTGATGGCTGACTGAAGATTATACTTTTCACAACATTTAACAGCCCTTGCCAGACTCAGAAAACATGGATGTACATTCAGGGATATACCACAGTGGTTATCAGGTCTGTGTTTCTGGACTACTGTGGACTTGGCCACAGAGAGACGACTCAGGACTTATTGCTTTGGTTAATGATTGGTGACACTTGCAAGATTTGTGATCTTTGAAGGCCGTGGCCCTGCTGAAGTCGCACAAGGAAGGGAATAAGTCGTGTGCTGATCCTTGCTAAAAGCTGCGGGAATGGACATTGCCGTGATTCATCTCTGTCTCATCGTTCTGGCTGCCGGGAGCTTCCATGGACGGCTGCTCTCTGTGACACTTTGTTCACTGGCCAACTCTCAGTCGACGACAGGAGCCATGTGCTAGAATGTAGGCGAGCGTAGCAGGAATGGGGTACTCTGTCTTCGTCTGTACCTCTCAGACAAGTGTCTCTAGCAAAGGATGAACTATAAAAAAGGATTTTTTGTCATTACTCTTTATTAAAATGTGGCATATACAACTAATTTTTTGCACTCATTCCTATTGCACTAATTAATTACTTACATTGACAGTTTTTCCCTTTGCTTAAGCACTGTTTTGTAAACTAGGCTGGTGTTATCAAAATACATTACACAATTCACAAAAACACATACTAAAACCTGCAAAATGAAGACACTATAGCATTATCAAAGTCAAACTTTTGTATCAAAATGGTATGATTTATTCATAATACCATATTTTTTTTCTAACATACTACAAATTGTTGGGCATAATGAAAAGCACTCTCACTTTAGTAAGCTGTGCCACAATGCTAAAATAGGACAAATAGTAGGAAATTGTTCTAATTTTTTTTTCCACCAAATAAGTCAGTGCAACATATGAACAGCAGATATGCTGACATTGGAGTGAACAGAACGATGATCTGAAAATTTTTTTTTTAAAAAGAAAAAGAAAATAATGAAATAAAATGTGCAGAAAAAATACATAGAGAACCTTTGCAATGTTTGTCAAAATGGTCCTTAATACATGTAATATTTACCTATAGTTTTGTTTTAAAAAATAGTGCTACTATATATGTTTTTCTCCAAAAAGTTAAAATATCATTGTAATATTTTTAATTATTAGATACTGGCTTTGAAGGTTGGGGCAGAAGCAACTGGACTTTTTGGGGGGTTTGAAGACATTTTTTAAACTGAAGAAGCCTCCGAAGTTTCCTCAGATTTGACTTGCATGAATCCTCATTATCTGGATAAACAAGAATCTACACTGAGCAGTCAGATGACCAGCGATGAGCTTTCATACAGGTGGAACCTCAATGGTCACATTGCATAAAACTTTTTCGTGATTCACGCGATTCCTAATCAGGATTCAGATTAGTTTAGGGTAAATTTTTGCTCCTAATGAAGAGAAGAAGACACATCAAAGGACTCTCAACCAGTTTAGTGCATCCAACAACAGCTAAAATCAGCTGTTGATGTTGATGATCCAATATATGGTACTTCAGCTTGTAGCCTGTAGCATGTGGCTTAAATGTAGAGAGAAGGAAGAGGAGGAGAAGCAGGGGGAGTTACTGTTAGTGAGAGTTGTCATCAGAGAGATCATCACCACTACCACTATAAACAGTAAGGTATCCAAGGTACGAAGCCTTACTCACTGAGATGCTCAGAGAGTCAAGAACATGCAAACGCAGTGGTGCTGCTCGGCAGGATTGTGGCACAAAGAGGAACTGCAGAACAATAGACAGATAGTGCCGCACTTTTGTTCGTATCTTTGAATGTTCTCAAGTCAAATGTTGGTATACTGAGGACTACCTGTATTCATTGAAGAATCCAGAGGAATAAACCACTGTGGATTTAGACATCTTAATTTGTGTGCTTTATCTTCATTAACCGAGATATCAATATGTCATCGGCACAATTGCAGCAGACATCACATTAACACAACATTGAACTTGCCATCCTATTTGTTCCAAGTAACCTCATCCTACCCTTAACCCCACAGCAGACCATTCTCAAAAGGTAGTTTCTCTCTCACTACATTATGTCTCATCTCCTGCAAGAACATTTTCCTGATAGTATTTGTGTAGTAAACAGAGCTTGTTATGATTGCGTGTGCAATGCTCATGTGCATGACCTGTGGGAACGATGTTAGCTAATGGGGATTAAAGAACCGGAAAAGGAATAACAAAAATTGAGGTGGAAAACTGGCTATTGTGCATGAAATGATAATTTAGCAAGCTGCACAGCTAAGGTTGACTAAGCTGACAAATCAGATTCAGGTAATTTTTCCCCAGTAAAACAAATGCTTCAACAAGCTCCTTGATATCATGTTAATTCAGAGGTCATGATTTCTAAGACAAGTGATTTAAAGGTGCTCATAAATACAAGAGAGTTCTCTGTGCTTTATTTTGGTTTTGTTGTTTTTTTGCCACAAAACTTGGCCTTTGAAAACAATTTCATTAGAAAATAAAAAATTACTACAAATATTAAATCTGCCCAATTCCATAAAGAACCGTTGCAAAGGGGCATTACATTCCCGACTTAGTTTTTCATCTCCATGATGAGACGTCTCTTGAGACATCCTTCTCAAGAGAGAGACGTCTGTGATATCTGATCCCACAATACATGCAGTCTAGTACTCCTTACTGATTTGTGTTCTTCCCTACTCATCCAATGTGTTCATGAAGTTGCTCTCCATCTTAAGGACAACAACGAAAATGGTTTCATCAAGTGCGACAAAGGTAGAGGGCAGTGAAGCCAGTCGGTTTCTGGTCGTAGAGGAGCAGGTGTCATGATACCGTGTTTAATAGGATCTACCCAAACCTCTTAGACATATTCCATGACTCCAGAGCCGTGTCCCACTTTCTGGATGATATTACTCCTTACATCTTAGGCACGTCTACTTTCTTGCTCTGCACAGAACCAGAAAGTCAGATGCTGTAAATTAAAATGAATTTATATAAATAAAATTTCTTACTCTTATGGCACTTCTATTTTTATTACCCTTGGGTGATGCTTTTAATAAGCATTTGGAGAACTATTTGACTATATTGTCAAGTAGTAAAACTAGAAAGGTTTTTGCAATGAAACAAAAAAAAAACTAATAATGGGTTTATTTTTACACTGCTTGAAGAGGATTCATTCAGTGCATTTCAAATATTTTCAAATATAGTTCCAATACATTTCGAGGAAAACACTTCCCATTCGTGGTTGTTGACCTGCTCATAGTCTTTTATTGGACGGAAAAAGCAGTGAGAGAGAACTCACAAAAAAAATCAAATGAATGTCTCACATAAATAAGAACAACAACACAGAAATAAAACATTCCCAGGGCAAATCAGAGGTGCACAAAACAAAGACAGACAGGCCTGTCCCTGCCCAGCTCATGACCTGCTAGGTCAATTGTATGGTCAGCTGCTCATTATAAAGCCTCTTGACAGCTTTTGTCTTTATTTAGTTCCATCACCTAGCTGGCTGCGGGTAAGCTCTGACTTGCAAGAGGGCTTATTTCCTTACTTAGGTTGCCACAGCTTATATCCCTGGAGAGACAAAAGCCACCAGCTTCTGTCTTCATCGCTCAGTGGACTGGCTACAGTGTCTGGGTGCTTTGGCTGCTTTGTTGGTTGTGGGGATAAGATGAAGATCAAGGTTGGGCTCTGTTAAATTTGGCTTTGAAAAGGCATGTGCATTTTTTTCAACAACTTTACAAGATAAGTTTGGATGCCACAAAGTAATGACGTAATGACACATCTTTGCAGGTCATAAGCAGGAGTTAGGGTTAGGGTTAGGGATTTGATTTGGTAGACTGGACATATATTATAGATTTATATACAGTATATACAGTATATACAGTATATATATATATATATATATATATATATATATATATATAACAACACAGAAATAAAACATTATAATTATATATATATATATATATATATATATATATATATATATATACATAAATAAATACTATAGATAGATACATTTTTTATCAATAGACTACACAAGCAGGTTATCTGTTTCTCCCTGCTTTCAGTCCTTAAACCAAGACAAACACATTTACACCTTTTTTTAGATATATGTTTTCATCTATGTCCCATTGTTGTTTGGGTTGTTGGCAGGGTTAATCACAGAACAAATTTCTATGAAGGTTGGATTGGGTATGGGTCTCAGGCATGGACTGACGCTATAAAATTATTGTGCAGATTCAAAGAAAGAGCTGAGTGCCATTCTCATAAATTAAAGATTCCTTAAACAAACATTGCTAGCTAAAACTACTTTTCCCTTGTTCCATAAGGGCGACCTGCTGGGGCTCTGCTGAGTGTTGCCATCTGCCTGCTTTGGTACGTTAGTCTGTACATTGTCTGAGCTTTCCATTTCATCTGTCTCGCAGAGCCGCGTTGATTGATATCTGTGCATACTTTTCAGGTTGAGCACTCAAGCAGTGTCTGGAGCCTCGTGTCCTCCTGCCGCCTAGAGTTGGCTAGACCTGATAGGTACACAATTTAGATCTTGGCTAAAGCTTAGTTTCAATCCACTTCTTAAACCAGGTTTTCTTGTTTTACACCATGGTTAAATTGTTTTGCCATCACCAGCCACCACTCCCTGGACCATGCTGCTGTTCTGGCTTGCTCTCTGGCTGGTGTCCCTCTGGCTGGGGTTCTTTCGTGCTGGTCCTCTCTTGTTGTGACTCCCTTACTGGGGCTCTTTTGTTCAGATTTGTGTTTAATGACTCATTTAATGGTTCCCTTTAAACACTTTTATCTCTCTCTCTCTCTGTCTTGGTCCTCTTTCTCTCATCTGGTATTCCCTCTTTCCTGGTATCTCTAAACATTTTTTCTGTACTTTATCAGTTTCTGATAAATTTGTTTTGTCTACCCCAGTTTTAGTGCTTGGGCATGTCTTGTTAATTCTTGTCTCCTTGTGTTGACAGGTGCTGAAGGCTGATGGCAGTTGTTTAAACTCTGGTGGGGGGTTTTGTGCAAGTTTTCCTTCTTTTTTTGTGATTTTGGTTTGTATGTGCACGTAGTGTCTTTCCAAGTGATTTTATGTAAGGACCCCTTTTTCTGATTTTGGTTAACTCCGTCGCCGTCTACGTCAACCCTTTCTTCATCCCTCTTTTAGATTAGAGTATAACTTTATTTATCCCTAGGAGGTTCCATCAGGGAAATTAATTTCTCCGTTGCACACAGCACAGTGAGTACACAAAACACAGAAAAAGCACACAGGAAGCACCAGCACATAGAAAGTAGTACAACACCAAATAAAAAGATTAATAAATAACCCATCAAGAATATACAAATAGAAAATCATAAATAGGCGTAGAAAAAAAAAAAAAAAAAAAAAACAGGCCTAGTTAAGTATGGGTATAGTGAAATGTCTATAGTGTTTGCATTGTTTTTGCTATATTGTTTGTGTCATCACTCAGCTCTCGTGTGGACCAAGTATGATTTTAAGTACTGTATCTTTGCGTTTTGTTAATAAAGATTTGTTTGAATTAAAAATTGTATTGTCCCTATGGTATAACGTACCTGTGTGACCATTGTGTCATAAATCTTTTTTCATAATTTCCGGGGTACAATTCCCCAAGTGGAGTTGTAGGACCTTTTCAGAAAAAATCTGGATATTCCCCCTTCTGCATTAGCTCACCCCATTCGATAATAGTGTGTTGTGCAGTAAGGTCTATCTAATAAAGGTCTATATAATCTAATTTAATCTAAGGAACAAAAATTGTATATTTTTTGTATAACAAATATGTAACTTAATAGATGCACAACCCTAAGTAGCTCTATACAGCATGTTCTGTATTGTGGGGATATCTGACCCCTACATTAACACTGGTGAGGAAAGAGACAGATATTTGCATGGCAAACACAATTAAACCTGTGGGTTGGAATACATTGCCAGAGACAATGTGAGGGTGATGCAAACATCCTATCCTGACATGTTGTGCAACTTCCTACCTCCTCTCACATAATGCTGTACATTTGTCACGCATGCCCCCGCCTACACAACCTGCCACTGCTGTGCAGGAGAGTTCATACAGTTTGGAGTGGCAGCCTTACTTTTATAGCTACAAGGTAGCACGGGGCAGAAATGCTCACTGGTGGACATATCCATTATTCAATAATTTTACATATTCAGAGTTATGACAGCAACTCGCACAACTTTGTGTCATTGTGCATTTGTGTCCGTGTGCACCAGGGTATAGGGATCATGGGGGGCAACTCAGCATACCAATGACCAATAAATCCCTGGAAGCGCAATGACGGTGAAGAATAGCACAGAGTTTTCAATATTCTGTCAATTCTTTAAGAGTCTGACAACATCTGTAAATCAATGGTAGACTGAGGCACACATAATTTATTCCTGTGTGTCATCTTTTCTATTGTTTGAACTTGTCTATATAGACAGAACATTACAAGAGGAATAACGAAAACATAACAGATGTTACAAACTTTAGGTGAAACATTACTGCCACTGTAATTCTTTCTGAAGAGAAGAAAAGAGAAAAGGAGGGCTGTCTTTGAAGATAAAATTAGTTTAAGGGTTACCCTAGGAGGTTGAGGTCAGAATGTTAAAGGTGCGGGGTTAGGTAATGTATTCCTAACAGTGTGTGTTCATTGTGGCAATGGTTTGCCACACTGAAAAGATAATCTGTGTTTTTGTGCCATTCCTGCCAAAAACAGTAGACTGATAACCTGATTTGCTGGTAACCTTACTCTTGGGGGACAGTGATGACAAATATCTTCCTAGGAGGCCTTGGCAGCCACAGCCCATATATTACTGAAAGGTCACCTTGGCCTGGGCCCCATCTCATCACAAAATAGCATTCAGTACCTTTTCACTGTGGACGAGGCTATTCTTCATTCGGCTGTTTATCTTACCTGCTGGAGCATTTCTGGGTGTATCAATATAAATAGTATAAAACTGATAAACTCAGATCTTTGCACAGTTCTGCAAAACAATAATATTTTCTACAGTGGTCAAAAGATAAAAAAAACAACAACTGCCTGCTCTATTTCACAAGAAAGATTAGATGTGCTGCACACACAGTACACTTCCAGACATGTACACATATCCAGACACAGAAAACGCTCATGCAGAATATCATCAAAGACACATATAATATATGATTAAGTATTGATGTGTCACAGTGCCATAGCCTGAGGTATGAAGCTGTATCTGGCATGTATTAGAGTAACTACAAAAGATTGTATTACAAATGTAACATCGGCCTTGTTGCAATTGTAGAATGCTCCAACTTAAGACACTAGATAAAGGAAGAAATAGTATTAAAAAAATAGTACAGGGGTTGATGAACGCTGGTTACCTAGGAACAAGCAGCTTTGAGCAAATTCCAGCAATAGCTATGGTCCAAGTTCTACAGGCTATTGTGTCATATCATTTGTCATAAAAAACTTGGTGAGATAAGTCAAATTCAGAGACAAACAATCAAGGCAGCATTCATGGTTGTGCAGTTTCAGCTAATTGTGTTGTTTTGATGGGATATGCTTCAGATAGACCAATGAAAAAACCATGTAAATGGTCAAGGATTTTGAGGTATTGTAAAAATGTAGCCTATGGTTAATGATGTCAGTTTTGGTGCATGACTCTCGTGAATATACATTATTATATATCTTCTTCTTTTCCTTTTTGGCTTTTCCCTTCAGGGGTCGCCACAGCGAATCAACCGCCTCCATCTAACCCTGTCCTTTGCATCCTCTTCTCTCACACCAACTACCTTCATGTCCTCTTTCACTACATCCATAAACCTCCTCTTTGGTCTTCCTCTAGGCCTCCTGCCTGGCAGTTCAAAACTCAGCATCCTTCTACCAATATATTCACTATCTCTCCTCTGGACATGTCCAAACCATCTCAGTCTGGCCTCTCTGACTTTATCTCCAAAACCTCTAACATGTGCTGTCCCTCTGATGTACTCATTCCTGATCCTATCCTTCCTGGTCACTCCCAGAGAGAACCTCAGCATCTTCATCTCTGCTACCTCCAGCTCTGTCTCCTGTCTTTTCCTCAGTGACACTGTCTCTAGACCAAACAACATCGCTGGTCTCACCACAGTTTTGTACACCTTTCCTTTCATTTTAGCTGAAACTCTTCGATCACACATCACACCTGACACTTTTCTCCACCCATTCCATCCTGCCTGGACACGCTTCTTCACCTCTTTTCCACACTCTCCATTGCTCTGGACTGTTGACCCCAAGTACTTAAAATCCTCCACCTTCTTGATCTCTTCTCCCTGTAACCTCACTCTTCCACTTGGGTCCCTCTCATTCACACACATGTACTCTGTCTTACTGCGGCTAACCTTCATCCCTCTCCTTTCCAGGACAAACCTCCACCTCTCTAGCTTCTCCTCCACCTCGTCCCTACTCTCACTGCAGATCACAATGTCATCTGCAAACATCATAGTCCATGGAGATTCCTGTCTAACCTCGTCTGTCAGCCTGTCCATCACCATAGCGAACAAGAAGGGGCTCAGAGCTGATCCCTGATGCAGTCCCACCTCCACCTTGAACTCCTCTGTCACACCTACAGCACACCTCACCACTGTCTTACAGTCCTCATACATGTCCTGCACCGTTCTAACATACTTCTCTGACACTCCAGACTTCCTCATACAATACCACATATATATATACATTATTATATATACCAATGCAATATTCACTGATGAGCATTGGTATCCAACTTTGTTTTTGTGTGTGTGTGCGTGTGTGTGTGTGTGTGTGTGTGTGTGTGTGTGTGTGTGTGTGTGTGTGTGTGTGTAATCTGACAGGTTCTCCCTTTCATTTTCAATCAATGCCCTCCCACATAAGACCCCATGACTTCACTTAGAAACAGATTCAGTTACTTCCCCCCCCCATCAAGGAAACAAGACCCTCCTCAAACTAAAGAGCTTTTTTGTCTTTCCAACCATTTTCCTTTTGAGAAGATTCTATTTGATAACCCAGCCTTTGTGTTTTATTTTTATCTGAACTGAAGGTCCTACCATATGTATGTACACAGACGAAAAACAAAAAGAAATATAATAGGGACAGAATATGAGATAACAAATGAATAACAAACAAAAATAAATAACAAAAATAATAACAAATGAAAGATACATTTATATGCTACTAATGTATTCCCATCTGCTCTGCCTGCTATCGGATTGTGGATAAACTCAATTTTATTTAATTTTTTTTTATGTCATACTTTTGTCACTTGTATCTGTGTGAATTGCCTGGAGATGTTTTAGGCTTTTGCAAAAATATACATATATGCATCCACATTTTTAATTGCCTTTTTATTGCATACCATTACCAAGAAGGTACAAAAACTAAATATCAGCATGACTGTCCGTGATGATCAGTTATACTTCTTATCATATAAACACTGCTGTCCATCACTGCAAAATCAATGCAAAATGTTTCTTTTGTTGAATCCATGTTGATGATTTAACAAAGTAACTGCCACTAATTGACTGTCAGTAACTCTAGCTTCACTGGTTTGTTAACTTATTCATCAGTGTGTAGCAATCATCTTAGTTGAATCTGACTCTGACTTGGTGATTGGAGGACTGAGAAATGTTGGTGGTGTTTGCAGCTGTGGACAGCTATGGCATAATGCATATTTTTGAGTTTTCAGGCCTGGGGTGTAAGACGTCCATGGGGTATTATTGGCAGGGAGCAGTGCAAGAATGTCCACAACACCCAGAGCAGGCAATATAATTTATTCTTCCCCAGAACAAGGCCAGACAGGGTCAAACACAGCCTCCAAGACCGACAAGGGAGTGCAATACTAAGGTGATATACAGTGCCTCTGATCAGAACTCTGATTAAAGGGACAATGAAGATACTGTTAGTTCAGTTTGTAATAGATGTGACTGGGAAGGACACCAAGAGTCAGTTTACACCCACCACCCTCGTGCTGACTGGTCATTGAAGAGTGCTGAGAGCCAAACTTGGAAAGAAAACCAACTAGATGTTGTTGGGTTCAGGTTTCTGCAGTGGCTATTCCCTACTGAAGTAGAAAGTTATGCTATAAGACAGGCCATGGGTAGCTGCATCAGTAGATATCCATGCAACACAATGCAAAAATCATACTATAGACTAAAGACATAGTATATGCATGAGTAGCATGTTGCATCAAAGGACCTCTTGCTTTTCTTTTCGGCACTTGTTATAGGACCACAAGTAGCCACACCAGCCACGAGAGCAGGGTACAGGCTCTGCAAATTTGGTCTGAGCAAAATAAAAGACAAAATGATATAATGGTGGTCTGTATCTTTATCACATATGTACTTTTCCATCGCACTCTTTCTCCAAAGAGAAATAATGAAAAATGGATCTGTTATTGATCATTATCATTATCATTATCCAAAGCATAATCCATGAAGAAAGAGGGGAGAAGCAATCATAGCATCTGATTTTTTTTAACATGCCTGCAAGACATATGTATACATGTGGGAAACAGTGATAGTCAGACAAGTAAGACACATGCCAAGGATATAGCCTTCTTCTCAGTACTCACAGGGACTAAAGTCAAACAACAAAAATAGGAGCTAAGTTTAAATAAACTGGAATTGTCATTGAGGATTGGCACAGCATGATTAATGCCTAAGAGATTCAGCAGCCCTGAAATTATAGTATCTATTGCTAGCTAGTTTTATCTCACTGGGAGTCAACAATTACATGTGAACGACAAACCTAAACACATATTCAGTTCAGCACCGTGCAGACAGTGAGCATCATCCTTATAGGCAACATATCCAGTGACAAGGAGGACAAACTTAGGTACAGTATTTTGGAAGTTAAGTCCTGTGTTACATCCATTATACCAAGTTTGTTATTGTTATAGGCTGAATTACATTATAAAGGTAGCTCCAAACTGCGTGCAAAATAAAATGATAGAAATATATAATAGCATGGTATAATACTATCGTTAGGGACATTGTTTCCGAGGCACAATGGACTAGCAGGTTGCAGACTTTATTCCACCCCTTCAGTTATATATTCAAGCTGACTCTAAAAACTATGGTTCAACAAGATTTTGCTTACTGTAGCACTTTTGGGGATGTCTGAAAGTGGCTGCCGACTCAAGCAGAAGGAGCAGGTTGACAGAATGATGATTTTCAGTGCTTAGCAAATACAGATGGTACAGTGTGTAATGGAGGCTTAAGGATGGAGGCGCAGAAAAAGGGGAGGGGGAGAGATGCAATGAGATGTATTCATCCAAATTGAGACAGTGAGCAGGGCTGAATAAAAACAGAATGTGCTGGAATTAAAGGGTAAGATAATGGGACAGAGAGAGGGAAGGAGATGAAGAGTGGCAATCGAGGTGGAGTGAGAGAACACAAGGAAGATGCCGTGAATGGGCAGAGAGTGGGCTGAGCTAAGAGAAAGAGCTGTTTACCAAGAGAGAGGAAGGCATTGAACAAGAAAGAGACTGCATTAGAAGAAAGACAGATTATCAGCGTGGGTGCGAGGGAATAACAGAGGGGGCAGTCATGAGTGAAAAAGACAGTGACTGAGAGCATAGCAGGTAGAGAATAAGATAAAGGCATATGGGGCAGAGGTTGTGAGTGGGAATCTTCCAACAAATGGGTGTCAGTTGGGGGAAAAAAATGGGGAGGAAAATTCACACACAACCTTGTATGCACTGGTTGAGCCAACAACAGGCCAGCCTGGACCAGAGGGTGGAGGGCATTGGACAGGACAAGCACTTGTGATGGGGACATTAACAAACCGTGAAATTAAAGCTGCCATGCTGCAGGGACCGTGGGCCCTGTCTTAGTGCACCATCATCGCCATCATTGCACCTCTGAGGCCCTCTCGGAGGATGGAGGGAGGCAGTAGCAGTGGGGTATTGACAACGTGCTGGGGGGTAATAGAGCCTGCTGTATTATCCTAATGATGTGTGGAAAAAGGACTGGGGAGATTATAAAAGGTGGTTCTGATCACTCCTGCGTGACAGCATGGCTCTGTCTGGTGAGAAAAGGTGGTAGGTCTGCTGCGCACAGGTTGAAGGTGATGGAGTGACAGTTCTCCTTAGCTGTAAGGAAATACTTGAAAGGTGTTTGAATGCATGTGTGTTTCAAACAGCAGCAAAAGTTGTCATTTGCTGTATTACACCTGCATGCTAGTTTTCTTCTGTGAAATTCAGATGATTACGGGAGGAGGAGCTGACATCCTTTGAAACACAGGACTTTAATTTATTTATTATTGACACCCTGACATAAAGTGCTGGAGAACATAATTGCAAGATTCCATTGCAGTTGTCACCGGAGTGTGCAGCTTTTTTCTTTTTTTTTGTTTCCTGGATGAGACCAGACTGAGTCACACCTCTGCAGTCTCCCCACTTTTCCTCTATGCAGCACGTTCTGCTGTACTTGTTGGACTTTACATTCAAACATAAAGTAAACCAATCATGGTAGGATTGCAGAGCTCAGGTGATTAAACCATCTAGAACTTTGTCAGTGAGGAATCAATACTACCTTGTACAGTATATCACTGATTTTTTTGATGTTGTAGATTTGCATCAACAACATTCCTGTATTTTAGAGTCTGTGATTATTCTTTTCTTCTCAATGATGCTTGTCTTAACTTGATTTTTATTATTTTGAATACAGGATCAAAATCACTTTGTGATTGATTTGCATACATATTTATCAGACGTACATTATTGGAGTGACACAATACAAACATGAGTTATAAAACCGAATGTGTGTGTGTGTGTGTGTGTGTGTGTGTGTGTGTTTTGGTTATTTATCGAGCAGGAATGGTGAATGTTCAGAGGCTGCAGTGTCTCAAGTGCAAGCATGTGCACCTTTCTCTGTTTTGTAATGCTGTAAGCTGAAAATTTAGCACACTGGATATTTTGGATAGTGCCGGCAATTTCACTTGCTGCACTGAAGTAGGTATTTTCAAAATTTCCTCGCATTTCATATTCTAAACAGTTAATTAATGTGTTAAATAAACATACAAATACAATAAAGGTTCACTATTTTTTAATGCTATTCCCATCAGAACAAAGCAGAAAAAAATCCAGTCCATTCTTGTGACACGTCTGTACCTAATTAGTCACTATATACAATACCTCAGCAAAGTTGTTTTACATATCATAGAAGATAATAACAGAGAAGACATACAACTGCGTAATAATGTGCCAACACCACACGGCTCCACATTGTACGTAAACTGTCACAGTTTACAATAAAATTTCTTGCTCTACTGTCTGCAGTCACTGTAAGAAAGTGAACCAAAACACATGTGCCACTGCCCTTGTCTGCTATAGCTCTCAGTTTATTCCCTTTGTTAAACCTCATTTGAATCTAAAATGTTGTCATCTCCATTCTCAGTCCTCTACTTTCATCCCTTCCCGTAGGAGAGGGAAAGGACTGGAAGACAGCAGTAAATTTGTCTATGTACGTGCCTGGGGAGCACTGGTGCTATGCAGTGGCGGCCAGTTAATAACCCTGGTGTGAGGTCTAGTGACAGGGCATCATCATCCGGCTCTGCGCTCCTGTCAGGAGCCATTTACCCCCAGCAGCTCCTTGCCTAATGGAACATCTGAGTCAATAAAAACATCATCACAGCCAATCCTACTGAAAGCAGGGAAATTATTTTAGGTGGTCAGGCAAAACATGGCTGACATCTTTAAAGCTATCTGTTCAGGGAGCTGCTTGATATGCACTAAGCGAGGACGCCTATTAGTCTCGATCTACTTTATTTGTCGTGTGAATACATTGATGATCACAGCAGGGTATTCTTCAGAGATGTGAAGGTGGCTGCAGCCTCACACTGAACTGGCCATTGTTTGAGGATGCATATCCTGCATTTTGATCTCTCTTGGTGGGCTTTGGCGGTTGTTTGGTGGGAAACAGAAATCTATGTCTGGCTGTGTTGGGTGGGGTACAGACCTTATCAAGAACCGTGTTTTTACTCCCACCACAGCTTAATGAACCGCTCTCAGCATCCACTCAATATCTCCTCAGCAAGAGCCTGCATTGCGCCTCCAAAAGGTCAA
Source organism: Antennarius maculatus (assembly GCA_013358685.1). Lineage (NCBI taxonomy): Eukaryota > Metazoa > Chordata > Actinopteri > Lophiiformes > Antennariidae > Antennarius > Antennarius maculatus. Next base: position 14,754,156 of record CM023619.1, on the reverse strand, counting down.
TAGCTGGACAGTGTATCTTTGAGAGGCTTTCTGCCTTACTCCAAGACTCTTAATGGTGTTCAATGGAGAGACCTACACAACATTCCCATGGGGCCATTCCCAGATATCCGCCCATGATACCTAATCTGGGCCCATTAGCCCTATTTCCACCCATGAAAGAGTGCAGCTCCCTTGCATCTCAAGAATTAAAAATTAACCAGCTAATATCCATTTGTCTGATGGGATGCTGTGTGCGGTTGAAACAGCAGATTCCCCCAGCGATGGTCGGTGAGGGATGACTTGTGGAACCCAATCTGCTTTAGGGAAAATGCTGACAGAGATGGCAGGAAGAAACAGAGGGATAATGCCTGTCCATCACATCCATCATGACTGACTCACATCAGTAACAGCTGGCTACCAAGAGATGACCTCCTTCATAAAACTAGCGTCTATTCCTGAGCTGTCATGTAGCACACATTACTCTGTTACTGCATTTTATGCAGCACCACATCATGACCTTGCTTTTATTGCCCTGATGAGCAATATCTACATTTTCAGTTATGTAGAGTTGGGAAATGGTAATTTGTGGTACACACCAGGCAACATATATATATTCTGTCATTTCCTGTAGCACTGTATGTACTTAACATTTCATGAATAATTAGTGCATCATCACACAAAATGCTATATTTGTTGTGCTCAAAAGAGGAACATACTAAGCTCAAATTGTGCTTTAACATGGATCATCTATTTCTGTCAAATAAAATGACTGGAAATTTGTGTGTGTGTGTGTGTGTGTGTGTGTGTGTGTGTGTGTGTGTGTGTGTGTGTGTGTGTGTGTGTGTGCGTGTATATATATATATATATATATATATATATATATATATATATATATATATATATATATTCATTCATTCATTCATTTTCTCAACCCGCTCAATCCGCTTACGCAGGTCGCGGGGGAGCCGGTGCCTATCCCGGCAGTCTCAGGGCGTGAGGCGGGGGACACTCTGGGCACGACGCCAGTGTACCGCGGAGCCACATAGAAACAAACAATCACTCACGCACACACTCTCTCCTACGGTCAATTTGGGACCGGCCAATCAACCTGAAGCGCATGCTTTTGGAGGTGGGAGGAAGCCGGAGAACCCGGAGAGAACCCACGCAGACAAGGGGAGAGCATGCGAACTCCGCACAGAGCGGGACTCGAACCCGGGTTATATATATATATATATATATATATATATATACTGTTTTTCCACTGTTCAAAACTAATTAAGTTATGCTTATGAAGTTATTTATTGCAGTACACATACAATATTGATTACTTAGCCGGATTTATTTATATAAACTGTACATGTTCATAAAACAGGACTCATGACAGTTCCTTGTATACAGTCCACATGCTATACTTGACCAATAATTCCGTCTGTAGTGTCAATGTTTTCTTTCATTAAATTGTATGCTTTTGAATTCTTCTTTTCTCAATAATCAAGGACTCTATTCACTCACGCCAACTCAATAGAAGCTTATATGTCCTTCATCCAACTTCAACCCACCTCTCCCTCTCTCTCTATCTCGCTTTATCTCTCTTCCCTCTGGTGTTGTCTCTTCCTCCTTGTATATCTGCATTCACCTTTTAGATACAGCCCCTGTGGATATGGTGCTGTGTGTTTCTTGTGACTTCAGTATTTAAAGGAGCAGACTACTGTAGATAACTCATGTCTCTTTGTCGTGACACGAGGTGTGCTTCTGTTGCAGCTCAAACTGTGATTTAGTTGATCATAATATGTACAATCACACCCTTACAGGATGTTTTCTTAAATCTGTGGCTGACAAGTTATGACTGCAGGTGTTATGTAAATACATAACGTATTATAGAGCTAACAGACAAGAACTCTCACCTGAATTTTAACCCCTCACTAGTAAAGGAAAAATTGGTGACTTTTGAATTACCAATTGTCAGACCTTTTTATATTCTAATTAACTTTTGAATGATATTCCTATAAATTATATGAGTGGCACTTATACTGATGAATATGAATGTACATGACATGCCAGTATGTCACAATGTCTATGGTTTCCTGACATTGAGGAGTCTTCAGAGTTTCATCATTAACTGTTTCTGGCACTGAAAATAACTGTAGCCTGACATAATTGGAGAAAACAGAAATGAGTAAAAACATTATGTTGATCCATTTCATCTATTAAGCTACATAATTCTCATTCTTTTTTTAAAAGCATTTTTAAATCTTTAAACCACATGTAGCTACAATCGTATATTTTAATGTTCATCTCGGTGCTCTGGGAGACCGGTCTCTTTTAGCATCACTGCTATAACTACACACTCACGCATGAATTTTATGTCTCAAATTAAGAGCTGAAGTTACAGTGTAACAACTGGTTATCAATCTACTTATTGCACTTTCCTGTAGTTTGTTTTCCTTGCAAAAAATAAATTAAGTTGCAGAAATATCTCCACAAGCCTGTACTTAAAATTGGATCTTCGTTCCGTCCAAGGGCTGATATAGAAACTGCAATCATTAACATGTTTGACTGCACGTTGGTTAATGATTCAAAGAGCTCTATGTGTTCTCATCATTAACTTCCATTAACTGTTTTCCTGCCTCATTGAATCCTGCGCTAATTGTACAACAGTTATAAGATCAAAGTATCCTGTTCTTGAGTCTGCGTAAGGGCTCTAAAAATGATGTCATCCTATCAACTCTAGTTAATGAATGTAACATGTTAAGTAATATAACATACTAAACTCACTGCAAAAATGTCACAGTCACTTATATTGTATGTTGATTTTGAGTGAAAAATGCAACACATTTACAGTATGTGCCAGACTCTTAAATTTCCTGTGAATTATAAATTAACCAGTTCAACATCTCTTCACAGGAAATATTTTTTTGCTGCAAGGTAGTGGAAGAATCAACTAAGCATAAAACTGCACAACTGTGTGCAAACTGTGAGAATTAATTTGTTGGACTAAAATGCAAACATCAAATTTATTCTGATGGAAGAAGTCATAGAACACACAAAGACATCCCAATCAATGCTGTGAACAAATATTGCTTTGATCAAAACCTGGATTTAAATTATAAGAATTAGCAGAATCATCTGTGATAACAATGCTGATCAAAGCTTAACCACCGGCAGAAATAAAGCGCTAACATAGATGATAAGACTGGGTTAACAAACAAAGTTATCTCCAATTTACAATTGGCTAAATTCTACTCATCTAACAAACATGATTGAAACAAGGGGGACCAGAGTTTCTTTGTAGTGCAGGCAAAAAATAAGTAATAACATCAAATACGAATAATATCAGTCATTTGCTTTCTAAATGAGGAAGTCAACAATGTACATAGCACCTCCCCAATATGGAGCAGGATGAATTTTCTATAACATGTTGTCAAGTGAGTTTATTTTTTGAAATAGGTAGACCACACCAGAGCAATTGTCATTTACCACTTACATTATTAAAGAGTATTAATAGGTTGATACAAATCAAATTACAAAACATGTATCTTATATAAAGTTTAGCCAAAACCGCTTCAACTGCTTTCGTTTTCTGCAATGGTCATTCATGATTTCATAGTGTTACTTGAGATGCACATCCTACTTTAGTATGGATTGAGGGACTTTATTTTTATCCAATGCCACTTAAACATAACACTTTCTAAGGTAGCATGTATGCTATTATAATAACCCTTGCACAACATTACAACAGCAATGCAAGATGCAATCTATTCATTAGCAAAACTGTGACGCTGATTATCTGAGAACATGTCACACAATGACACTGATTTTCACTGAGAAAAGGACATAAATTGCGTGATTACAAATATTAAGTCATTACAGTCATGAGCTTCCTAAGATGTTTACATGTTTCATGATTGTTACTATTTTGGCTTGCTGTTAAATGTTCCACTGTACCATAATTTTCATCCATTTTTTTTCTTGTACATGAGACAATTGTAATAATCTCATCTACAACTGCTTATCTGCTTTGCACGGCATGGAACTGTTTGAGCCTATTTCAGCTGGCTACAGGCGAGATGTTGGGTACACCCCAGACGAGACAGCAGCTCATTGCGGGGCCACACAAAAGACAAACAACCATGCATGCTAACACTATCACCTATGGACAATTTGTTGAGACCAGTTTACCTAAGCTGCATGTTTTTGGAGGTGAGACGAAGCCAAACAACCAAGAGAAAACTCAAGCTGCTCTTTGAGAGAACATGCAAACTCGAAAGAAACCAAGAACCTTCTTGCTGTGGGGAAGGAGTGCTACACATTGCACCACCATGACACTCCTCATAGTTTTCATTTAACCTTAAATTAGCTGGAAGCTATAAAAAATAATTTTAATGGTCTATACTCAGAGAGTGCTCATAGATTGGAGATAATCAATAAATTAATTTATAATTTCTTTGAGTGAACAACACATAATACTCAAATATTAATTATTTGTCTATGTTAGGTAGTTGAATAGTGAGCTAATACCATCACTACAGCACCAAATACCAGAAAAACTTCCTGGAATTTCAGATGCACAAAATAATCAAACCCTACTTTGGTGCTGGCAGTGTATTTTTGCTCTGAGGGTGGTGTAGTATATACTCTTTATTATGACCTGCCAGAGGAAGCAAATTCCGGTGCAATGCAGCAAGTGGAAATATTTATTTGAAACATTACCAAAATATGCTTAGTCAGTTTGAAAATCAAAATGTCTCATTTCCATGCAACAGAAGTTACTTGTAGTGCCCATTCTTTTTTTGGATAAGTCTGTGACATGGATCATGGACAGAGAAGTAACTGCACCAGTATTAAATCAGCCCTTAAACCATGAAGCACCAACTGAGGGGCCTCTTGATAGAAATGAATCTCTTTACAAGTAATTTTTCCCAACTAATTTCCCCACAGAGTTCAATAAAAAAATTAATAAGGAGGAACAGCTGATAAAGGGACCCTGTATGAAACCTCATTCCAGGAATGTTATGGTTAGAGGCTGATTTGGTACCTCAGACCCTCTTCGATTAGTGGTAATTTAGCCAACCATTTATTCCAAATTGCAGCAATAATTAACAGCAAGAAATTGTTCATTGCATTTGTGTGTGGTAGCAGTGGTGTATGTGTGCGTCTGTGTGTGTGTGTGCGTGCGTGCATGCGCGTGCACATGTATGTGAGTGGGGGGGTTAAGATGTCTACTCACTTAAAATGTTTTTCGATTTTAAGTGCCATTCAATAGTTAATACAACATTAAAATATAAAAACAACAGATTTCTACACTTTATTCAATAGAAATAAGTTAATTAATTCTGATTGGTACATCATACACTATAATAGAGGAGGATCAGAATCACAACATGAAAAAGGTGCTTATTTGTTCATTTTTGTTTATCATGTGCTATTTATGGAAAATATGTGATTTGCTTGATAGCTGGATATACAGGTTTTAAAAGCAAGAAATCTTTTTGTGATTTCAATTGTCTACGCCACCAGAACTGCAAAGCAAAAACAACGCGATGCATCAACTTTGCCCTTCACAGACAAAGATTGTTTATCGGCCTCCTCCGCAGTCCACATGAGATGTCTAAAGCAGAAAAAACAAACCTGGTGTTGATCAACAGGGATACCTAATTATTATTGAGCACATGCACCAATTTCTCTGTCTGGCACCTACATATTGATGGTTGTTTCATCAAAACAATGGCCTTCCTCTGAGTGTGATAGTGCTGGCTGGGCCTCTTATTTGTCTGACAGGATCCTATTCCTGGAACATTGGGCACTGTCCAAGGTTGTCATTTGTAAGCTAAAAGGAACAGAAGTGCCTTTCAGTCAGTGCTGGTTGTATTGTAAATCATTTTTTTTACATAAATATGTTTGTATATGGTATGTGCACCTGTTGCTTTCAATATATTTTTTTCAATATATTTTTTCTATTTCTAGTAAATAGAAAGCAAACGTGATTTCTCCAAAAGCAAGAGACATTTATGGCAAGGTAAAACCTTGTGCAAACATTGTCAGCACTAGTCATTAGGAGGGTGTGCCAGGCTGCAGTTCAGTGACTGTTCTGCCAAGCTAACAATTGATCATGGTAAGGTTAGAAGGCGGGGTAGATGGGTTGTCAGAATCCTAAAGATATTCAGGTCCTCATTACTGGGGGTCACAGCGTCCATGCCCTGCACATTCAGCCGAGTCGGTTGAGTGCTCATGCACTGAAAGCCAAGCTGCACTGTAAGCAGTACCCTCTCTCCATCCCCATTGCACCGCTTCACTTGTGAGTTCGGTAGTTCCCAAAATCTATCCTTGAGTGGTAATCAGATGTTATTCAATTTAATATGCCAAATTCTAAGCAATATGGTATTATAAATTAATTAGAAATGATCTGAAGTGACTACTGAGTTTAGAACCTTTCAAATTAAGTAGAATCAGATTCTTATCATCTGTGTGTCACTGAACAAAAGGGAATATTTCCTGCAACCTTTTCCCAAGGCTGTCATAAAAAGAATTTGAATCACCGGTGAAAAATGGAGAAAGTTGGCCTTCACTTTTAAATTATAAATTACAGTCATGTCCTGAGCCTTCACAAGGTGAGAGCAAGGATGAAGATGTGAAGTTAGACTGTGGGTGCATTTTTGTTTGTGCTTGAAAAAGTGGATAATAGGGCAGTATTTATAAATGTCCTATTCTCTGTGATGATTCATGACTTAACGTATTGCAGAGGCTGCTGGAGTGGGACCAGGGGACAACCTAGATTACTGTAAGGGGCTATAAAGGAAAAAGTGAAATAGTATTATGCCTCTACAATAAAGGGAGCAGGAATGAAGACTGTACTCCTGCTAGATTGTCTCTCCTCACATATTTCCAAATAGTATCATTCTACATAATATTTGCAAATATGTGCTCTTATGTTTTTTTTAATCTGTCCTGAAAAATAAAAATTATACGCCTGATATCTCGGTGTATGTAGTGCAAGTTTCCAGGGGCTGCGGGACTTGAGGGGCAGGGATGAACGGACACAGCAGCGAGTGTAGCCGAGTGAATCCGAAAATCCTGCTGACCGACCTGTATGCGCTTTCCCAACAGAGACAGGAGGAAGCGTGACTGTGAGGGGAGACGGAGCGGCTCCCTTCCTTCCACAGTTTCTTCTGTGGGGACCGTGTACGCACTTGCGCTCACAAATTAACTTACAAGAGAGAACATTTATTCGTAAGAGAGAAAGAAGATTGCGCTCGCTTTTTCGCATGCAGACGGCGAACCTGAACACTTGAGGAAACTGACCGCGAACAGCGAGGACATCGGGAGCTGACACGAAGAGATCCGGTATCAACGACCCCGGTCCGGCACACCGGGATAGAACCTCGTGCTCCGCTGGCAGTGGAGTCTTATCGTTTATCCTCTTTCTCTTACTCTCCGGGTTGGCTGTCACTCTTTTGGTCACTGAATACACGAAGTGGAATTTTGTGCTTGCTTCAGACTGAAGACGGGTCTAAACGTGGTGATTCCGGTAAGGAGAGAAATGCCATCGGCGGCGACAAAGAGGAGATTCAGTAAGTGCACCGTTATGTTTTGAAAGCCCCCCATTGAACTAGAGACTCAGCTTTCAGCGTCGCTTTTCGCAAACTTGTTAGAAAAATACTGACAGTATTAGTTTACGCGTTAGTTTTTGTTAGTTTTCTGGTTAGTTGAGAATGCTTTTTAACTGTAACGTTATGGTTGAATATCGTAAGTCGACTCAGCCTGGCTCCACGGGTCTCTGGCTAACGCGCTCAGTTTGTTGCTGTTTCATATTCAAGCTAACTCTGAATGTAAAGCTAACTACAACTTTTATTGATTAGAAAGCGCGAGCAAAAAGAAAATTGCGTTACTTTATTAGGTGGCACTGAAATATGCTCCATTTTAACGAAGAGAAATGAAGGTGAATTGAAGCAGAGAACTAACAGTATTCGTATTACTTCGCAAGTAATTTTCGTGTACTAACGTGTAGTCTGACCGTAGACTTCTCCGTGCACTGACGCAGTTGTAGTCTGCGCGGATGAGAGCTTCAGTCAGGATGAGCTTCAGCGGATAATTAATCAATCATACATGTGGTAGATTGGGGTTTCGCTTTATCCGGTCACCATCCTGCTATTTGTCATAACTGCAATGTCAGGATTTGTTCCCGTTTCTGAATTCGTAAATTAGACAGGTTTGCCACAGCTCTCTCAAAATCTTGCTTTTCACACACGAGCGCGCGTGCATGAGCGCGCGTGCGTCCGCGAGCACGCGCGCGCCTCCGGCAAATGAAATCTTTGCTCTTTCTTTAGTTAACATTTCTAGAGAGACAGGTAGGCTATTTGGGTGCTTGGATGCTCACAAGCAGTAAAGGCTCCAGTCAGATGTGTCATTCATCTGCCCTTAAAAAGCATCAGTGCTGCAGATGCAGGCTTGATGTCGTGAATTTGGTCTTTGCTGCTGAAGCAAAAACATAAATTGCATCCAATAGAGAATTCAATTTTTTGTGACAGCTTTTACAAGTGCATCACTTCAGATAATAGCCTGAAGCCTTTGTCTGGTCTTAAAGAGATCTGAAGGGACTGTTTCCCACTGGGTTGGTATCCTGGAAGATTTTGAGCATTGCATCAAGCCTGCAGCTCCATTTGGTTCATTAAAAAGAAAAAAATAGATTTGATGCAATTTTACGGGGTGGCTGACGTCCTGAAGTCGCTTCATGGCCATCCTTTATCAATATGTGAATACAATTATAACTGTCACAGACATAGTGAAGTGACCTAACCGTGAGCGGAACTGTAGCAGGATGGTAAAGGGTGGGTTAGTTTCTTTGAATTGCATCAGAAGTTGCAAATAAAAGCTAGGCCCTGCTACAAATGCGGGGTTTTCTAACGTTCAGCTCCAGTTTTCTGATAACTGTGTATTTATATTCTATATTCAGGGTTATTTGATAATTTAACAGTCCTGTGGACTTTTCTACAGTGCTTCTGCATTAGACCTCAGAACGACATCCTAATGTGAATGTATCACGGCTCTTGTATCTTGGTTGTTCTGTGGTCACTGGATTCACATTAAGTCTGTCATGAAGCAGTACTGTTTGGATCTGTGATCCATAACAGTCTGTTGTTATCTAATGTATAGTTATTTTATCTTGTAAACTTCTGCTGATGCTACTGTTAAATTTGATGCTGCTGCAGCTTTCAGGCTTTCTTCAATCATGTTTGCTAGATGTGACAGGGAAGGTTAAAGTTGTTTCCATCCAATTTTTGCTTATACAGTATTTAACTCTTATGTTCTATCATGAAAGAAACAATGTGATGAATTTATTTTTTTGCATATGATTCAGTATGATTTGCATTGGGATATTCATTTGCTGGGTGTTGAAACATTTTTTGGTGTGTTACTCCTGCCTCCTTAAAAATTAGGAATACTTAAGACGTTTTTCTTAAACCTAATCCTTGTGACTCTTGAGGGATTACAGGGTGGCCCACAGTGATTCACTATGTTGCATTCTTCTTTGTTTTCTTGCCAGAAGAGTCAATGTTTCATTTTGTGTTTTCATTGCGTTTTTCTTTTGAAAGCGTGACTGTGAAAGTAAATAGCCTCAGCTCTTAGTTGGTGACGTCATCCTGTAGGCATATGTTTTGTCAAAGTAGGACTTCATTAAAACAGTCAGTGATAATGTAACACAATAAAATGAGTCTATTTGTATTTGTATTTGTACTCTCACTTATGATTGAAAGAACAGAAACTCAAATTATGTATTTCATTGTGTAGTATGAATGTTTTCTGTTGCTCTGATAGTCAAAGCGTACTCTTTTACAAGTGAGAATTTAACTCCATTACTAATAGTATTGGAAAGCCATAACATCTGAGCCAGTTTTTTTTTTCTCCTTTCCAGAAATGATTCTGTATATATGGGATACTGCTACCCTTTTTTACACTGACAGATTCTTCCTTCAATTACTCATATTTATTATGCTGACCTTGGCTACATCCCTGGCCTGTGTGAGGTTATATATTTGTGTCAGGTATTTCCTAGCAGGCCTGGTCTGAGGATTGTAGCCAGAGCATCTGCCTCAGTTTCCTCAAATTCTGGTATTTCTTGGCAGGGGCCAGGCACCATGGCACTGCTAAAGAGAACTACCTCCGATATGACCACATGCTGAAAAACCACTCGGTACAACCCTGCTCCAGCTGACTCTTCCTCATGCTTTCCATATGGGTAAAATGTTAGTAATTTCAGGGCTTTAGAGTTCTAATGAGAGGTTATGTTCATAGTGTGTTGGTCTGTGGTGGGCGGGATCAGCGTTTCTCAGGTTTGTAGCGAATTATAACCGCTCTGAGGTGCTTCATTGGCCCACTGTCAGGGCGTGGCACGAAGAAACTATGAACTCTTTTTAACCAGGAAAACTGGTTCAAACTGGCTGTGTTTGGGCATTTTGCCTTGGGGATTACATGAGAAAGGCTCTAACTTTAAGTTTTCGTACAAAGTTACAATTTGTATTTCAATTTCAAGCACCTGAATCAGCTAGGGGAGGAGAGTTTGCTGCATCCCTACCAAGGCATGATATGTTGCTCTTCGCACCTGTAGTTACATCACAAGCAACAACTATTGTTATGTTTAGTGTCCCATCCTGTCATAGAGATGGGTGATCTCAGTAGCACGCTTAGTGGATTTTAAACAATGCTTATACCATAATGTCAGCAGCAGAGATGCAAATACTGATTTAGTGCTCTGTCTGTCAGGGTAATGTTGGTGCAATTTGACTGTTGATTGAAACCAGGTCTCTCATTTCAGAGTCCACTGGAGGCATTGTAAACCATTTACACCAATGTTTTAGAGGGCGCCCCATGCAGTGGGGAAAGTGGAAACAGACACTCGAGCTAAAAATGGCCTGCCCTACTATGAAGGGGCCTTTTTTTGTTAATTCCTTGTGTAATTTCTTGTTTTTAATTAAAGGAAAGTTACTGTTGCCAGCTGAAAAGGTGAATATGGATGACATTGACAGGTCAAATGTCAGTTAATCTGTTTTTTTGTCAATTAAGCAGAAGGGCCTAGATGTAGCAGGTCTGTTTGATTTGAATTACGCAGCTTCTTCTGTAAGCAGTACAGGTTTTGTTCTCCCCATTACATGGGAAATAGACCCATCGCCCAGTGTATGTGTAGGTTGTGCAACTGTTTTGTACCAATATATTTCAGAAGGGCGCCAATGTCTCAACAGACCAAGCAGTCATAATTAAATCTTTACCACGTAAGCTTTAAACAACACGCAACACATTATAGAGTCCAAGTGCAAAAGAATAGCAGATTTTAGAAGAACAAGCAAAAATATCGCAGTAGTGCATTGCGGAACCATACAAAAGATGACCAACCACTCACACAATCTGAATCAATCTATTACCATTACTGTTACTAGAGATTAAACTTTTCTATAATTTTTTTCAACTAATTATCATTACATGATTACATGATAATCAAATTCTGTGTTAATAATGCATGATTTGTTTTTATTTTTGCATAATTAATTTTTTCTATGTACAGTAAATTCACAATTTATAAGTCAAAGCTATGCCGCAGGTCAGTATTTCAAATTCTCAGTTTACTGCTTGCCGACAGCTGACAAATTCCCCTGCTTTTAAGCTGATGAAAGATTTTCTGATATGAGAAATGGAATTTTCAGCATTAGTATGCAAAAGAAAATCGGTAGATATAGAAAATGTTGCTTTTATCTGCTGTACCTGTGATCTCAGGTGGTCCCAGATACCTTTATATTCTAACCAAACGGGTCATCAAATTATAACTTTTACCACCAAACACATAAAAGTGAATTGTTTTCATTTGTTATAACTGTTTTATTATGTATTATATAAGGTTAAAATATAAAATGGACAACATTCAGAGTGCAACTTCTGCCCAGACAGCCCAGTTTCTCCATTAGGTCACTGGAAATAAAAAAAAACAACAACAACAAAGAATAGCCCCCATATTGTTTCTTTCCAAATCATAATATGACTCCTTGACCGTGAAAACCTACACTTGGAGTATGGAATCATAATGGTATCAAAATTTGTTTGACCCTCCTTTTACTCATACACAGTATATGACTGTCTTTTATACATTTTGCTGGCCTGACAATGACTCCACTCTGCTCCAGTCTGGTGTCCCTACAAAGGCGTGGCTTATCCATGTTTCACTCTCAGACAAGCAGAGAGAAGTGCAGGGTTTAGGTTTAGTCACAGTGACACAAGTTGAAGTTGAAATAAGTATATTACATGAAATAAAAACATCCCCAAAATTAAAGATTGGGGAAAAAATACTTACTCCCAAAGACATAATCAGGCAAAAATTTCTGCACTTTTCAAACACCTTGCTAACCCACTTAACACACCCAACTAAAACCTGCAGTCAACAAAATGTTAATATGCTAAACTTTTGTTAATAATTATTGATGCCATTGTTATTGAATTCTATTATTAGAATGAAATTAGTGTTGAAAACAAATCTATGTGAAGTCAGACATTGTACATGCCTGTAGTAGTGTAGAATAAATATGTTTCATCAAGGTAAGCAGTCTCATCTCCATGCAGTACAAGGACTCATCCGTCTATGTGATAATGTGATAAAACTATTCTACAGCTGAAATAATAGTCAATTTACCATCAACAATGGAATAACAGATATTTATGACTTTCAGCCTCTAACATAAGAGGAATTATACATAATTTTAATAAGTCTGGGTTTGAAACAAAGTTTCATGTTTGTGAGAATAAACCAAAGGCCAGGACAGCCCTCATATCAACAGTATTGATTAATCGGTCTGGCCATACTCTGAGTTATGTGAAGACAGTAAGTAGTGCGGACATTTTGTGTGTGCTCATGACTTGTTTTTTGGATATAACAATAGATCATATTGTTTGGTCACTCAGTCTAAAGCTTTTGATCTAATGCATGATAAATCAGATATGTACTCATATATGTCAGACAGTACAATGTTGTAGTTGTATATATGTATTGCTCTGTTTTGCTAACAGTTATTAAAAAAAAAACTTGATACAAAAGAAAACTCCAGTGTTTCTTGCACTCTGAATATACTTTTATACTTTCATCAAGTAAAGTGCCACAGCGAATTGAAAAACGAAAACAAGAGTTACTGTAGTGCACCAACACCCATTGTGAATTTTATGAATCATTAGAGCCCAAATGGCTTCATGTCCTAAAGTTGCACTTATGGGTATTACATGTTCGCTTGTGATCCTAACATAGATTCTGTATGGAAACTTATCCCGAGTTCTGGCCTAGTAGACAGTTTTATTACATTTTGTGTGTTGGTAAATATACCAGGGAGTTGACAGGAACACAAGACAAAAGTCTGAGACCTCAGAGCCTTGGCTGTGCATCTGCTCGAGTCAGCGGAAGTGCACAGATGACACACACTTCCATTCCAGACAAATGGAGCAACATCCCTTTGACTAGTGCCATTTGTTGTACTTATCTTTGTCAGTCTATTCTTTTCACATTCTAACAATTAGACACACACACTGAAACTGTACTTGAATTGATACAGAACATAAATCAAAGTTAAACAGTCAGCCATCTTATCATACTTATTTATCATACTTTTTTTTTTTTTATTTTATATACTGTTTTAAACCCTTAAGGTAAATTAAGAATACACACTCTAGTATGTTAGTCAATTAATCACACGCATACATATTAGTGTGTACAGGCCCCTGTAATACACGTAACCACACAGAAGGGGGCCTGTAAGCATGCAATGGGGCATGCAATTTAGGGCGCTCCTTCTTGGGGTGCCCCAAATGAGCAGCTTGCTCAAGGGCACCTCAGCAGTGCTCCGGAGGTGAGCTGACACCTCCCACTGTCAGCTCACACTCCGGGTGTTTTTGGGTGGGAGCAGGAATCGAACCGCCAATCTTGAACATTGGATGACCCCCTCTACCACCCGCTCTACCACTGAGCCAATGAGAAATGTAGAGCATTTTGTCCCACTTAAATGTTCCACTTAAGTGGGACATTTTCCATGCTTCAGAAATGGAAGCGGTGTGACAAATTCATGTAGGTTATGCCAATCAAACATAGACTTTAACTAACAATAAATAAGATTTCACATTAAGAATCAAATTTTTATCATCGGATTAGGCAAGCAAACTTGGATAGAGAACATGTCCTCCCAGTCTTATAAATCTTTACTTACAGTCTTAGTTTTTATTATTCAATACTGGAATTTAGCTCATTACCACTATGTTGCATAACTGATTATGGAATAGAAATACTTAATGTATGATGGTGAGTACTTGGTATGTGACAGTCATAAAACAATGTATGTTGCAAATTGTGTGTATAATCATGTTCAACATGCATGTTTTCTCTGGTTAGGGGGATGTCAATCCATCACTCTTTTTTATTTATTTTTTTTGTGTTTTTTTTTTTAAATTTCATTTCTATTTTTTTAGAGAAGCATCTTTCCTAGAGGGATTCTCTGTCCAAGACATTACCAGCTTTGGCAAGGATTTGTTCAGTGAGTTTGGGCACACATACAAATGCAAAATTATGAAGAAACACTGACCAGGTTGCTTTTAGCTTAAAGAAGCAGTGAATTTAAAGATTAAAAAGACATGATTAGCAGTTTCAACCTTCATGTCTACCTGGAGAAAAGGCAAAGCCAAAATCGATTCTTTGTGTAGATTGACAAAATTCAGTGACCTTGTGTTAATTTTTAGGAATAAATAGTGACTCACTAGCTTTGTGTACTAAAGCACATCAGAGAATGGCAAAAGGTGCATGTCTGGCGCTCCCTCTATCCTACTGATTAAGCAGATGGATGGGATTTTAGGAATTTGGGGGAGGAGGGTTGGCAGTTTGGGGTGGATATGACAGCTCTTCTTCCGTGAAAGGCTACCAAAAGCTTTGGCATTAAGCACCTAGTGTGTCCTCCTGACACAGCCTTGATGCCTTCACAGACAATCTGATGTGACGGCACGTCTTCATGTCACAGTTGGGCTCATGGTTGAGCAGTGAAAAGTCAGAACAGTAAATAAAGATGGCACACTTTTTGTTAATGCCAGTCTGAAGATTTCTTCTCTCCTGTCTACATGATTTTTCAGCTAGCTCAACTAAGCTTTCCTACATGCTCTACAGATGATGCTCCATTTGAAATATTTTTCTTGCTGTCCAAATTCTGCCTTGACCTGTGGCATTTGCCTTGAGCCAACTGTCTTGAAATCCTGCACAGCGAGTGTTGATGTTTCTCAAGATGATGTGATTTGATTAGGCCTGAATATATAACACAAGGGAAGACAAGTGACTCCAATAACCCCATGTAATGCAGTTATTCAGTGACTGATTTATGCCCTGAGGAAGGTGTAGTTCTCACAACTAGACTGAAATCGAACAAAAACTTGTCAAGACCTTAGTATGGGCTTGCTTACTGAATTATTTTCTGATAGGGCTATGGCTTGTGCTTGTCAGATGCTAAATTGTAGGATGAAAGTTTTATAGGTTACACTATCAAAACTCAAATTATACATATAAAATGTTAAAAGTGAAAATATTTATATATTATGAATATCAATTACAGCAGATTTATCTGTAAGTGTGTATTCTATTCTATTTGATAAGGTGTAAATAGATGAATAATGCTTTTGAAAAAGTGCTTTATTTATCACAGTATTAAAATAATGTAAATTAGAGAAACATATGTCCTAAGGGCTGAACATGCACAAGCTATTAAATTGTATTTTAAATAGTTTCCTAAATACTGATAATGAAGTTTAAAGTTGATAAAATTACCATTTTTGAGGCAAAAATTTCAATAACTTCAACCCGAGGTATGGCGCTACCGTTCTATTTCTCTTTGCTGTAAAATAAATAACAATGAAGAAATACTGAGACTTTTGAACTTTCTTTTAATGGAATGTCTGCGCAGTGACCAAAATGATAAGTTGTTTCCTGTATCCTATTTATATATAAGTATGGGCTATGATAATATAAATGACCCAATTCGCAGTTGCACATTACCAGCATTCATCAGACTCACAATAAGTACATTTCAAGGTTACACACTGTAGTGCTGTGCTGAAATCATGTACATTTTCTTGACTGCAGTCAGAAAGTAATGGAATATCACAGCACGGGGTCATAGAATGTTTTTGGTGGTGGAGGAAGGGGAAGTCATTTGGCTCTCTCTGCGATAAATGGAACTTATTGTATATTTAAAGTCTAACAACAGTGGATAAAGTCCTGCTTTCCATTTCAATATGGTTTTCAGGTCATTTTATATATATATGTTTCTCCCCCCACCTATATATTTTAATAAGCTCCCTTGAAAAAGTCTCATGTCACCAACTCCACTCACAACCTGTCAATCAATCGCCCAACCAATCACGGCGCATCTGCCAGGAGGAATCATGTGAGCAATATGGCGTAAGGCATCTGCTATGTTAGGAGAAGAAATATCTATACATGGACTTCCCAGTTAACATAATTTAAAGTGTCATAACTGTTCCAACACTTTTTATGTTTTTGAGCAGAGTCCAAACAGCAGAAACGACATAGAAAACGGCAACGAACTCCGAGTGAAACTCCGACTGAAAGAAAGGAAAGAATTGCATCACAAAAAGAGAAGTACGACTTATCCAAAGCCAATAGATGCCAAGCATGAAAGGGAAATAGCCAAGAAAAATAAAGGTGGAGTATACAAAAAGTATGCTATACATTCAGCGGGTTAAAGCCTATCAACCAATAAGCATTTTACCATTTTGAACTGCCTGACGGAGGAATAAACATAAATTTCGTCCACTCATTGTTAACCAGCGGTTTTCCTCGTTAACCTCCCTTCATTTGGAGCTATGCTGTCTCCCTTCTTCTGTGCTCCGCTGTAGCGGTAAACTCACAGTGGTAGCGGCAGCGAGCTGTCTCACTTCCGGGTGCACTGACAGCCCAGGGTAGACAAACGATCTGATTGGCTGAACTGAGTGGGGCTATTACCGTGTTAACTGGAGGAACAGCGCCCGCCGTCTGTAGCCGCGAACTGCAAGTAAAAATGCACCAAGAAAATCTACTCTCGTGAATTTATCATGGAGTGGTCATGGGTCTGGACAGAACCATCACGCGGTCCGGATCCGGAAGGCGGTCAGCCATTTGGTGACCCCTGCTCTATGGAGAGAGAGAAAGAGCGAGAGAGAAGAGGAAAAAAAAGGCGCACCAGATTTTTTTCCCTAGTTGCACCGGTGCTCCCACATATATTTTATAGTCACACTGATAAAGATTTGGGCGCATATGTGAACAAAATGGTCGCAATTTCGAGCCCTGTCTTAAGGCACTAACAATATTAACGATAGCTTACCAAAGAATTGGCACTGCCACCTTCATGTTTTGACATTGAATCATTATGCTTTATAACCTTGTTTCTTGAAATTTTGATCAAACCCTTTCTCTCCCATCCTCGATTTCTGCTTACCAGGAGTAGTCAGGAGAACCCTATCGAAACAACAAGGTGAGATCCATGCTGCAGCTCCTTTAAAAGGGCAATGATTCATGATGCTGGCTCTCCCATCCCTGGGGCTTGGAGAAATAGCTGGCATTATCTTCTGCAAATGGGTTTGAAAATGCTCTTGGCCATCTTGACCGGGGCACTGATTTATAGCTTCAGATGCCCTGAACGGTTGGGCTCTCTTTTCCAGCATAGACATAAGCCCTTAGCACCGCTGCATGCATGAACATGTGCACAACCTCATATGTAAACTCACGCCTCCTCACTTTAGTGCTCACAATCTATGCATCTATAGTTTAAGTTTACAAGACAGAAGAGAGAGAGAGGGAGAGAGAGATATAGAAATTGTTTTAATTGTAGGCCTGGTGCACCATCATTCTGTCCTAATGTTCTGTTAAATGCAATAGGGGTGTAATGGATGTCAGTTTGTCCCACCTCTGTGATGCCTGCATAGCATTGAAATGACATCTGTATGAAATGAGTCAGAATGTCACTCCAAGGAGAAAATCATGAATTATGAATGTAATTTAGAAAAATATAATTACTAAAAGTAATGATTCTTTTTCCAATTCTAATTCTGTTTATTTGGTTTCGGTTTTTGTCTGTTCTTAATTCAAAAAGTATTTTTCAGTACTTTGCAATCGCTGCATTTTATAGCAATTCAGTCAAGTACAGGTAGTCCTCAAGATATGAACATCCAATTTATGAACACATGTAGTTAAGAACAACCGCACGCCGCCATATCTGACTACTGTAGCTTCCGTTTCTTTCAGCATAAGCACATCTCCAACACTTATTTCCCACAGTTCGTTCTGTGACTATTTCAGTGCTTTAGGCTTTTTACCCCCCTTAAGAGTACTACAGATGCAGTATTTGCTTTAAGAGTACTACAGATGCAGTATTTGCTTTAAGAGTACTACAGATGCAGTATTTGCTTTGAGGATGTTGATAGAGAAGTACAGAGAAGGCCAGAGGGAGCTGCATTGTGTTTTTGTAGATCTGGAGAAAGCTTATGACAGGGTGCCCAGAGAGGAACTGTGGTATTGTATGAGGAAGTCTGGAGTGGCAGAGAAGTATGTTAGAGCGTTGCAGGACATGTATGAGGACTGTAAGACAGTGGTGAGAAGTGTGCTGTAGGTGTGACAGAGGAGTTCAAGGTGGAGGTGGGACTGCATCAGGGATCAGCTCTGAGCCCCTTCTTGTTCGCTATGGTGATGGACAGGCTGACAGACGAGGTTAGACAGGAATCTCCAGGGACTATGATGTTTGCAGATGACATTGTGATCTGCAGTGAGAGTAGGGAAGAGGTGGAGGAGAAGCTAGAGAGGTGGAGGTTTGTCCTGGAAAGGAGAGGGATGAAGGTTAGCCGCAGTAAGACAGAGTACATGTGTGTGAATGAGAGGGACCCAAGTGGAAGAGTGAGGTTACAGGGAGAAGAGATCAAGAAGGTGGAGGATTTTAAGTACTTATGGTCAACAGTCCAGAGCAATGGAGAGTGTGGAAAAGAGGTGAAGAAACGTGTGCAGGCAGGATGGAATGGGTGGAGAAAAGTGTCAGGTGTGATGTGTGATAGAAGAGTTTCAGCTAAAATGAAAGGAAAGGTGTACAAAACTGTGGTGAGACCAGCGATGTTGTTTGGTCTAGAGACAGTGTCACTGAGGAAAAGACAGGAGGCAGAGCTGGAGGTAGCAGAGATGAAGATGCTGAGGTTCTCTCTGGGAGTGACCAGGAAGGATAGGATCAGGAATGAGTACATCAGAGGGACAGCACATGTTAGAGGTTTTGGAGATAAAGTCAGAGAGGCCAGACTGAGATGGTTTGGACATGTCCAGAGGAGAGATAGTGAATATATCGGTAGAAGGATGCTGAGTTTTGAACTGCCAGGCAGGAGGCCTAGAGGAAGACCAAAGAGGAGGTTTATGGATGTAGTGAAAGAGGACATGAAGGTAGTTGGTGTGAGAGAAGAGGATGCAAAGGACAGGGTTAGATGGAGGCAATTGATTCGCTGTGGCGACCCCTGAAGGGAAAAGCCGAAAGGAAAAGAAGAAGAGGCTTTTTACCCCCTTGGGTACTTTACTGTTCATCATGGCTGACAAAGCAAAGGCTAGTGCTTGTGGTATTGGCAAAAGGCATGTGATGATAGTGGCAGTAGCAACGTTCTCGCCGATGATATGTCCGACAATATGTTCTCCCTCCTCTTGCTATTACTTTGCTCTAAAGGTTAGTTACATTAGAGTTCTACAGTCCAGGTATACCTCACTATATGTCATAAATTGGTTCCAGGAGACAAAAAGTAAGTCAAAAAACAACTTCTTCTTCTCCTCAAGGATTAGATTACAAGGAGCATTTTTACAGTGCCAAATCTGAATTCAAAACAATAGTGTGAATCACGAGTAAGGCTTAACGGTAGATATTGGAATTAAACAAATTTATTTTACTATATTGTTGTACAGTAACATGATATTATGTGCTTTTAATGGTTTTTGAGTGATTTTACATTTCCAATATTTGTCGCAGACAGATGTACCTTTGAGTAAAATGATATAAACTTGATCTTTATTTTTCCATGTACAGTACCAGGAATCAAATTTATTAAAATCAAAGTGTCTAAGTCAAAGTTAAAATGCCTTCTAGTTTCAGTAAAATTTAATATTTTGTATGACTGTATCTTCACGCAGTGAAAGCAAGTTTTCAATTGTTGAATTTCACATTTATACCTGCATAAAGTAGGATAGAAATATAGATAGTTTAGCTTGAACTGTTGACTTTAGTGTATTTTTGTAGGTAAACTGAACAGAAGATTTTGCCCTCAGAATGCAGGAAAACAACCCCACTTTCTAAAAAATTTCCTGGGGGAGGCCCCCCTACAACCCCCCCCCCCGGCGACAAGTGTTGGTTGTCAGCGCGCTGCACCACTGTCTTGGACGCAGAATGTGGCGTTTTGTGGCTTACTCAATTCTTTTACACTGATCCACAGTGGCTTGGTCTTACTACCTCCTAGTGCAAGCCCAGAAAAATGTTTAAATTACCTCCTAGTGCAAGCCCAGAAAAATGTTTAAATTATCGTAAATAATAAGATAAATACTTCGTCGTTCTATTGCGGAATTCGTTAATCGCATGTGGTTCCTGGAACGCATTAACCACGAAGAACAAGGGCGCACTGCCTCCATAGGGAGGTGTACCTGGCACGTCCAGCTGGGAGGAGTCCTCGGGGACCATGTGGAGGGATTATATCTCAACACTGGCCTGGAAATGCCTTGGGGTCCCCTAGTCAGAGCTGGAGGATATGGCCAGGGAAAGGGAAGTTTGGGGCTTCCTGTTAAAGCTGCTGCCCCGGCAACCCGACTACGGATAAGCAGTAGAACGTGGATGCATGGATGGAGGTTGTGTTTGTTGGTAACCCATTTTAATTACAGTAATTAAATAGAATAAATATTTTTTCATCAATTTACTCACTAAAATCATTAATACAAAATATAATAAATCTATAGCAGTTGATTCTATAGCAGTTGATATATCTGTTCATGAAGGGAGCTGCTTTTTGAGTGAAATGTGATTTTCTTGTAAAATATTGCGATTGTGACAAATTTTTGTTTCACTTCTGGTGTCATTCCTTTGCTGTAAATAATTGTGTTGGGTGCAAATCACATCCCTTGGTCTAAGATAAGACAGCAATGCCCTCTCCTGGATAATTTTCATCCGAAAATATTTTCTTCATACAGTAACTGATATAGCCTATAGATATTAACCTCATCCTTACTTGAGTGAAGAACCACAGTGAAGTTAAGTGAAGCCAAGGAGGGAAAGGAAGGGTACAGTTGAAAGTATAGGCTTTCATAATAACAATAATAATTATAGTAATAATAATAAATGGCCTGTAGGAGTGAGTTTGTGCGTGCATGCATGTCTGTGTCTCTGTGTAGCTCTGTGGTGCACTGGTGTCACGCCGGGAGTTTCCCGTGCCTTACTCCCTTAGTAAGCTGGGATAGGCTCCAGCTCCCCACGACTCGCCACAGTGGATGAAGCGGTAGACGATGAATGAATGAATGAATGAATGAATTATTTTCAATGTTACATTACATCTGTGGAAATTAACCAGAAGTATACAGCCACTTACCAAACAGAACTCTTCGGAAGTTCCTCAAATTATTAACAAATGTTTGGAGGAGGAGAGACGAGCCCTGTGCCTCATGGGAAGTCCCCCAACAATCTAAGCCTATAGCATCGTAGGTAAGGGGTAGCGTAAGCCAGCCTTAATTCCAAGATTTATCAAAAAGGAAAGCTTTAAACCTTAATCTTAAATGTAGAGGGGATGCCTGAACCGAGACCAAAAAATGGTTCCACTGAAGGACACCCTGATAACTGAAGAGGTTTGGCTCACATTCGACTTTAAGAATTCAAGGCACCACAACCCTGACATTTGTTCCTTCTAATGGTAAATCTGAAGAGAACGTTTTTGGCTGTGAACAATGTTAAATAGTGCATTCAATGGATTGTCAAGTCTTTTGAAAGGCTGCTCATTGCTTTGTGAGCAATGAGCGGCCACCTCCTAATAAATTCTATATCTGTGTCTTAGGATTGGTTTCCCAACAATTTCTGAATTTTCATTTTCAGTAATGTAATATATTTAATTGACAGAGCAAACTAAAATACTTGAAGAAGCTTAAGTCACTTGAAATGCCTTCGGTTGTCAGAAAGCAATTAACGTGGCAAACAACTTCACTGAGGGCTGGGAAATTTACAGTCCTTTTAAAGTCAGACAAACCTCTGCCTAATTCCCACGCTGCTTCTTCTGCAGTACACAGAGATGGTCTTATGCTTCACACGTAAGCAGGCTTCAGTACCATTATTAAGTCAACAAGGATTACTGTGTAAGTGATAGTCATGATGGAATAACCAATATGTTTTCACATCAAGCATGTCCTTTCCTATGATTGTGTTTATCCTTTTCTCTTTGAGTAGCAGGGTGAACACAGGGTGGGAAAGACTGGATTTGACTTATTTTGTGAAGCATCTAAAATGGAAACTGACAGGGAATGTTTTATCCCACATCAGTGGCTTCTAGTGTTGCAGTCCACCCTGAAAGAAAATTCTGTGTCCTTTCTCACCATTGTAGGCCAAAATCACATGAAGGCAGTAAGGGAGCTCGCATTTCATCTCAATAAGGGGCCCCTGGAACTCTCTAAAGGATCAGTTGCCCTAGCTTTGGGTTTTGATGCATGTCATGTAAAGTCTGAATGTCTTGGATATCTCTTTGAGGTGTCTGTCCACCCCCTCATCCATATTGCAAATCTCCTCAATACTCAATGTGCCAGATCAGAAAATAACCTTTTCACACCTAGTTGTTAATGTTTAGGAATGGTGTACTTACAAGTGGATTATCAAAAAGGTTATATGTCAAACTGATCTTTATCTTGTGGCTTGGCAGTTTGACTCAGACTCAGTCAATTTCCTGTCTCTGCATGCTGATTTGCCTTTGTTTTTCTCCCTTTCCTTGCTCAGCTGTGTGGTCTTCTGTGCTAACTCACTTCATGTAAGACTGTCCACTGAACTCAGGTTTGTCATTTTCTTGTCTTCTTTCTAGTCATAGTGCAGATTGTCCTTATGAGAAAGTATGATAGTATTTTAAATTCTCTATTAACAGTGTACTATACCATAGTTAGGCTCTTCACAGATTACAGTAGTCTTTAAACCTCAAAATGTCAACAAAATGTCTGCTAAAGCTTAGTTAGTTCTCAGTCATTTTTTCTTGAATACATGCACCACTGATTAGGGCTCCTAAATTGTTGGTGGCGCTTGAATTGAAATGAGAAACTCTTGCTGAATAGAAACCACAAAGAAATCATTAGATAACTTTTTTAATGGGTTAGATATCGTTGACAAGTGCACAGGCTATTTCCAATTATGATCAGATTAGGATAATTATTGCTTCTAATTTGCTGATGAGCTTAATCTTTCTTACTCTCTTACTTTCTGCTTAGCAAAAAATAACATCTATCCATTTATCTATCCGTCTGTCTGTCTGTTTGTCTGTCTGTCTGTATGTCTGTACTGGTTTCTGTCTGATCTGATACACAATTTCCTGGATAAAAGTTCCAGAATCACATAACTGAGATTAAGGTAGATAGCAATGACCACTGCTAACCGTAATTGCTGTAGATGTTTGCTTTCAGCAATGCCCACTGGCTATTGTTTTCATCTAGTGTGCCACAAACAAAGGGTTAGAAATGGATAATGATAACACAGCTGCTATGGATCAACAGTTGGGAAATGACCACATTTAGACATTCATTTCACCAGACAGGAACTTCTGATCAGATAAGGATTTGCTGGTGTAAAATAATTTGAAGTGAAGTTTGTAGCTGTCCTCCCATAATTCCTCGAGAAAACCCCCCAGAAAGATCATTAGTTTAATTAAGGTGTCTTCAGCTGGTTTAGAATTAACAGCTTTCACTCAGCTAAAATGCCAACAAACAAAAAGCGATTTATAGGATAAATGAAAATAGTTTGTTAACATTTGCATATTAATTGCTGACTTGTGCCATTATTCAGTGGCTCATTCATATTTTTAAGAGCATATCATGGTCAAGGACTGTCTGTACCTATTCTATGAGTCTCTGGAATACAAGTATTCAATGAGTTTGCTTTTTGAGCGAAGAGATGAGCCTATTGATTAAAAAATGCCTGACCTATGGTGTTAACAGAGAAGCAGTAACTTCCTACAGCTTCAAAAGGAAGCTGGGGAATGACTGACTTTTCAAAATAAATAAATAAAATTTATTTCAAAATAAATAAAGACGAAAAAATGTTAATTTTGTAATCATCATTTAGCATGCATAAATAACTTAATTGGGTTTGTCAGATCAGTGGATTTTTTTAATGCTGTGATATTCTTGCCTTTCAACTTCTTCATTACCATATTGTGTTGCCAGTTTATCTCTCTACCTCAGGCTTTCATCTGCAGCATTATTTTGTCACAGATGTTAAGTGAAATTAAATGTCTGTCAATAACATATTTCTGTCCACGTTGAAGAATATGTCGGGTGTTGTAATATTAGGAACAAGCATGAGTAAATGCTGAAATATCTCAATGATTGCATGTGAGATAACAGTATTTTTTTCGAGGGGTGGCACATTGCAATACCAGTACAGTGGTACCTCTACTTACGGATGTCTCTACTTACGAAATTTTCTACTTACGAAATTTCTTCCAGAACCACTTAATTTCGTAAGTAGAGGTACCACTGTACTACTAATTTTAGTGCCTTTGTAATTTTAATAGGTTTAAATTATGTATTAAGTAGTCCTGGGCTGGCGCTGGCCAGTCGCAACTTCGCCATAGGCGAAGTAAATTCCATATGACTACAAAGTTTTTAGGTTGTGTAGCCACAGATTTTGTGTTAAAATTCTAATTGAACAACAAATGGTGAATGCTGAGAGGGGGTGGGAGTGGTGACAGACCGATCAGAAGATAAATGAAAGAAATTTTCAACACTTTTTGTAGTCTTAGACTTTTGATCTCTATGACCGGCAGGAATAACCAGCAATGCATGTAAATGTGCATTCACCTCGCTTGCTATTTTTCATGCCTTTTTACATTGAAATGAAAAATCATGTTATCGAATTAAAAAACAAAACAGACAACACCATTTGTATGCCATAGTTTAGTTCTAAGTCAAAGTTAAAATGTCTTCTAGTCTAAGTAAAACTTACAAATAAACATTGAGTAATATTTTGTATGACTGTATCTTCACATAGTGAATGCAAGATTTCAATTGTTGAATCTCACATTTATACCTGCATAAAGTAGGATGGAAATAAAGATAGTTCAACTTGAACTGTTGACTGTAGTGTATTTTTGTAGGTAAACTGAACAGAAGATTTTGCCCTCAGAATGCACCAGAATGCAGGATAACAACCCCATTTTCCAAAAAATTTGGAAAACAGTTGAAAACTTGCATTCACTATGTGAAGATACAGTCATACAAATATACTGTATTACTCAATGTTTACTTGTAAGTTTTACTTAGACTAGAAGACATTTTAACTTTGACTTAGACACTTTGATTTTCATGAATTTGATTCTTGGTATTACTCAATGTTTACTTGTAAGTTTTACTTGCTATTATAGCAAGCCGCTGTCTTGGACACAGAATGTGGCTTTTTGTGGCTTACTCAGTTCTTTTACACTGAGCCACAGTGGCTTAGTCATACTACCTCCTAGTACAAGCCCAGGTGTCCATTGCTTGTAAAGCATTACCTGTAATTTGATTTAATCTAGTGTCCAAAAGTACTTCATTAGCTATAGGTTATTGTTGCATTACAGTAACAGTTTAATCCTAACTCACAGTGCATTTCCTATTGAAACCAGTAGAACTGATTATGACTGTTTGAGCAGTAACACAATCATAAGTATATATTTCTACAATCGTAACAATAAGCTCTTTACCAAATTACAGGTACATATTATTAGTTACAAGTTGTAACACTTGACAATTTCGAGTGAAAGCTGTAATTCATGTGGACATATCCAAATATGTATTGAATATGAATTCTGCCAAGACTGTTGAGTACTGTAAAAATTGCAAACAAAAATTGAAATCTGGGACAGAAAAACAAGAAATTTACTTAGTTCTTCTGTATGATACTTGTCAAGGGTATCTCCATCATTAAATGGTGGAAGAGATTGACACAACAAGGGTTCATGCTATTTCTTAAAGAGTGCTCAGGCAACCACTGATGCAGAGCTCAGTAGGTGTCTGCCCTGAGGCTCTCCTCCCCTTCTGTTGCATCGCTCTAATCTAAGAATGTGCTTCTTCACATTAGAGAAAGCAACGGTGCAACTGCCTTTTGACTGGGCTGCTTAAAAGGCCAACACATTGTTTGTGTGCGATGCTGACACAGGAGGAGCACTGAGCTTCTGGGGAGGATTGGATTCTTGGACGCGTCAATATGTAGTCTGGAGAATGAGGATTATATTTCTCCTGTTGATTGAGAAAGCCAGGATGAGTAAATGTCAGTTTTTCCTGCAGATGACTTCAGATGGTACAGTGTCTTTGCTGCTGTGTATATTATTAATCTTAATAATAACGATCAGTCCTACCAGCAGGGCTCGACAATGACAACAGTCCTGTCACCTGGGGTCAGTTGCTGTAAATGAGCTTTTGGTCCTGTTTGTACAAAGATAAGTCAATTCTCTTTGCTTCCCTGTTGCTCTCACTGTTTTTATAATGACACATAAACCATTACCCCTGTCTTTTGTATACTTGTCTTTGAAATCACATGTTCATGAAGTCTTCAACTTTTTATAAATAACAAAATGTCAGGAGACTGCTAAATTTTATGCACAGATTTTTGTCTTTTTTGAGATTATGAGATTGCTTTGAAGATTAAATAATTTTACAAATTACATGGGAATGTTTTACAGTAAATCAGAAGAATTACGAATAGTTTCATAAAATAATGTTTGTATTCCTCTTGGTGTCTGCGGTGGGTTTTTATTCAATATTAACTATATTTCACTTTCAGTTTTGTCATGGGCTCAGCTAGTTTTGAAGTAGAGCAATTATCCACTGAAGCTTAACTTTTCCCTTAGTTTAATGAATAATTACTCTTTTAATTTGTAGGCTATGCACTTTAGTGTGCCCCCAGGGCACAGGTCATTTGGTGTACAATGATCAAAACAAACTGATTCTTATGTTTATTGTCTTATTTTTTAATCACTGTAACTATATACTCTAGAAACTTCAGCTAGGGAAAATCAGGACATAATGAAGGTTGTGTTAAAAATAATATATAAATGGAATTGAAATGTCTCTGTCCAGTCTTAGTGAGATCACCTCTGAGTTAGTCAGAGCAGCACTTAATGCAAACATGAGATCAAATCATATTGTAACTTTTCTTCTTAAGTGTCAGTTGTTTCATTGCAATGGCATGAGGTTGAAAATCACAGCAACATGTAGGTGATTACTGGGTAAGGGTGACCTTTAGGGACAATTATTGCAGTCAATGACAGAATAGCCGTAGTGTGACCAAAGCAAGAAGCATCTAGACTGTTGTCTCTCAAACCCACATGGGCTCCATTAAATGGATCTGGATGCTAACTAGCCTCATTCTTTCAAGATTTTCCATTTGAGTGCTGATTACATTTACAGCACAGAAAAGCTTCAATCAGCGAAGAGGGGTTACTCATGAATACTAAGTGTGCAGCACAGGCCAATTAACACTATGAAGTTGTTAAATATAATATATTTTTAATTATTCTGAGTCAGTTCAAGGAAAACTAAGGGATTTTTACAATGATTTCACCCTGAAGGTTCTAACTTGCCCTGCCAAACAGCAGGTGTAACATGGCATCATTGATGAATGTAGTCTGTACCTTCTAATCTAAAAACACCCTAACCGGAACCTTCAGCTTCACTTTCAGCTTCTTTTGCCACAAATGGTCTTCTGACTTCTGTCATTTCTCTTCCTGTGGACCTACCGTTCTCTATTTTTTCAGTTAGAGAGAAATATGAATATTTACTGACACAATATCCAGAAACACATTGCTGGATATATAGAAACCATAAGTCGAGGGTCACCATTTGAATCTTTTCTTAATAAGTTCCTTGTTTTGAAGGTCCTATTAAAAACAAAGTTGCCTACTCTATTTTGCAGTCATGTCAAGTTGTTTCTGTACAGCTATATGACAATGAGAGTGATTTGCAGCATTACACACAACATCCACTTGGGACAAATAAAACTGTTGCAAATGACATATTGTAATGGGCTTCTTATGGTTGAATAGCACAAGAGGAACACATTTTTTGCAACACAAAATGCATAGCAACGAATACTATGAAAGTCTGTATAACACTAGAGATTTTTATGGTATGTTCTTTAGAATATAGGATGCCTCATGAACTGCTCTGAATTTTGTCCCATCAGTTTGCTATGAGAAAGTGAGCCTCTTCTCAAGCTGTCTGTCATTCTGTGTGGCCCTGTTGGGAGTAGTGATTAGATCCCAGTAAACCAGCAATAGATTGATTGTCCCATGACCAGGATGACTGAGTGGCTTTACTGTCTATGCATGTGTGTATTGTGTGCTGGTGCTTGGCTCTGTTTGCTTGTACTTTATTCATGAAACCAATAACTATTTTGATATTTTAATGCAGTTGTCTGTTGGCAGAGATAATCAGAATCTCTCTAAACTAAATCCATGCTACAGTGAAAGAGGTCTAGAGAATCCCAAGTACTCTAATTTCTTTACTATTTAGCGCAAATATAAGCTGCACCAACAATATATATATATACAGTATATATGTGTGTGTGTGTGTGTGTGTATGTGTGTGTGTGTGTGTGTATATATATATATATATATATATAAAACCTTCGGGTGTCGAGGTGTTGTAACCTGTACATGATCCACAGAAAGAATTTAAAAAATTTTAATTAGCAGGAAAAAATGTTGATGATCCACTGTGCGGTACTGTAGCATGCAGCGTGTAGCTTACCTTTACAGTGAAGGAAGAGGAGTAGGAGGGGTAATTATTGTTAGTGAAAGTTATCATCAGAGAGATCATCACCACTACTACTATCTTCAATGACCTTTGCTTTATCTTTCATGATTTAGCATTAAAGTATCCAATGTATGAAGCCTGATGTGCTGAGATGCTCACAGAGTCAACAACATACAAGAACAAGAGGGGGAATTGAGTGTTGGGGATGCGCATAAACAGCAGGGCTGTTTGGCGGGTTTGTGGCAGTGCAGTACAATAGTCAGATATGGCAGAATGCATTTGTTTCTATCTCTGAATGTTTGTATGTTGAGGACTACCTGTACAACATTAAATTTGACTAATTGACTAATTTGACTAATTGTAAGTACAGTTGTGATGTTGGCCCATTTATATGTTTGCCTCTTCCTCCTCCAAATTATTGTGTCAGTCTTAAAAGCGCTCTAGCAGTCAGCCTCTAATCTTACGGCATCTCACACCTTACTATGTTATATGTCTATTCCTTTTTAATGACTTGGTAATTGCTTTGTCCCTGGTTACAGAGATGACTGCCATACACTATTACACCAATTTAATGGTGTGTAACTACTACTCTTAACGAAGCCATCAATCACAGGTGTTACTATGGTAACAACAGCAGCCATTACATAGATAATTGAAATGTACATCATACTCAGTAAGGTAGCAAAAGTACATTATGCAATTGTCAGTACCTGAAGAAGTCAAGCTTTAAAAGTTATAGTCATTAAACAGCAGTAATTCAAATTATGTTTGTCTCTTTTGTATAAACACTGTTTAAAATTGAAAAGAGGCCTTAAAATTGTTTACCATTTTCCATCCTATTGTGAGAATTGGCTAGAGAACCATCCGCACAAATTCAATCATCTGTTTTTGTGTAAAGGGGCCAAGTTATAACATTGCTCAATGTTTTCATTCTGTTCAAGTTATTTGACAAGTTTTCATGACAATATCACTATTTGAACTTGTGTTACCTATTTTGGATTTAAACATAGAACACATATTGTACATTTGAAAATACATTTTGTGCTTGACTTTGAGTTGGCCTAAGGTGTTGGAGCTAGATCTTTTGTTGGGATTGACTGTAGCGTTACTCTTATTATTTTGGCCACTTGCCATCAATTGTTGTAACAGTTAACTCCATTTTCAAGTCACATTTGTGAGTCCCAATTTGGATGCACAGATCTAATCATCTAGCATGGCAGGAGAGAAAATTGGTGTTCATTGTCTTTCCCAAGGACAATCCATCATGACAGGAGGAAGTGGAGACTGAACTGTTGACCCTTGATCAATAGGCAACTCTCTGGACCTTTGACCATAGTTTAAGTACTCTGTGGTTTTGACCCTTTGGTATTGACAGAGGTGAAAAAGGTCTACTTTTGCGTTCTTGCTTCAGAGGATGTTGGTAAAGATGCTGTCTTTGTACTCCAACAAGCTGTTCACAGTGACTTATCTGCTGTACCTCATCGTTAACAGGAAACATAGGTTAAATTACCAAGTAATTCAACTGTTTTTAGCTTAACAGGTTAGTTACTGTGGTCACATGGATCATTATGGATCCTTCATGTCTTTATAATTTAGCTAGTTTCAATGGTCAGTCCACAGACAGGTCTTTGAACTAAACATGTTATATTAACAAACTTTACAACCCTCTCTAGAAACAATCTTAGACCTTGATAAGTGAGTTTGGAGTTACGGTTTATAATTGTGATGCAGACTCAACAATTGTCCTGATATAATCTAAAAAGGTGAGTCTTTTATCTGGTGTTCTTTGAATAATTGATGAAGAGTTACTGTCCACAAACAGAGACAAACACGCTTGGCAATATGATCCTCCTATTAGTTTACAAGAACAAGAGGGGGAGTTGAGTGTTGGAGATGTGCATAAACAGCAGGGCTGTTCAGTTTGTGGCAGTGCAGTACAATAGTCAGATATGGTTTAACGCATTTGTTCGTATCTCCGAATGTTTGTATGTTATTCAACAGGCCTACACCATGTTGAATAAACTCGCCATCAACGTCTGTGACAGACATGGGGCCCAAATCACTTGTGCCAGCATCATTAGTATAATTGGTAACTGATAATGGTTTTTAAGTCCCATGGAAATGCACAGCATCAACCTGATCAATGTCTTGTTTTGCTCCACGAATGTGGAGTCATAATCAGTCAAACACGGAATTTCAAGTGCATCATTCACTTGAATTTACTAATGGTCTTTTTTGTCTTGATTTAGTGATACTTATCAGACCTTAGAGACCTTCTGCCCCTGAGTCATTTGCTAAAGAATGACGTGTTTTTGTGTGGTGGAAAAACTGGTGTCATTTAGTCATCATACTAAATCTCTACGATGAACTGGAGTACATTACTAGTCCGTATTAATTTATTATTCATGTCCACTGTAGGAAATAAAATGCTTCCAATGTTACCCATAATTCACTAAACAACTTCCTAAAGAAGGTGGGTTTTAGCCTAAAAAGGCTTACTGCTTTTAGCCAAGGTCATCTCATTTTTTCCCTCTAAAATTAAAGTGATAAATGTAAATGATGAAATTAAAGAGGTTTCTTCTTCCATCATTACTTTTAATTTACTCGTAAATGCTGTTGTGTGAAAGTAAAGAAAGCAAATATAATTGTCCAACTGTGTAAATTGATCCGGGCATTCTCACCAGAGTAAACAAAAAAAAATGTTAAGCTGCACATCCTACGACATTAGAAGAAGCTTTGTTTGTTTGTTAGTTCTATAACTGAAACGTTTTAAGCCTAAAATAAGCTAATTACTGTAGATCTTCATTTTAGTGTAAGACATGCATTTAAAATTTTTACCTGAAACCTTTGAGGAGTGGAAGAGCTGTCTGTTAAGAAAAATATTGTGTTTATGGAAGGTTGTGTTCGAGCACGAATAAGATAGCAGAGCTGAACAAGTAATTTTTTTTTTAAGTAAAATGTCAACATTTAGATTGTGTCATGGACACAAGTTTTAAGTGATTGTAATGTCCAATCATATTGTGCTACTGTGTCTTCTTCATAGTTACGGGAAGACACAGTAGCACAGTAGCTCTTGACCATCTACACCAATGGCTAGACTTATGATCATAAGTGGTTGAATGTGAAAAACTTTAGTTGCAATGCTGGGTCCAATTTAACTGGGCTATAAATACATTCACTAAAAACACATAAAGGACACATTGTGTGATTGATTAGTTGTATGGCCCCTGAGCCACCATTTAATGTTAACCTTGTTTCTACATTGATAATAATCCATTTTTTTTACTGTTGTTTTGAAAATGCACCACAGTATGGTATAGAAGTGATGTACAAACCTTGAATTTTGTACATTGTTACATCCTTACCCTGTCTTTACAGTGTTAATGAATAATGATTAATAATAGTAAACACAATTTCTTTTCTTTTGGTTGAAATATTAACTGACGGTAACTTTTTGTCTGCATAAATGGTTTACTGGAGAAAGCTTAGTTGATGTTTGTGTAGTTTCCCCTCCATTTTGAACCTCCAAACATTGACTCGTACACATGAATTGTTATTTATTCCATGACTTGGGGCCGGCAGTAACTCATTCTTTTGTTCTAGGGACTGCAGGGTGGCCGGTTCAAGGCCCATGTGGACCAAAATGTTTGAAATGTGAACTGACTACTGAGGACTGCCTCGGTGCCCTTGAGCAAGGCACCCCCCTTACAAGTTGCTCATTGGGGTGCACCAAGAGGGAGCTGCCCACCATTCTACCTATATGTTATAGACTATAATTGGAAAAATAATTTCCCCAAGGGGATTGTTAAAGTACATGTCTTCTTCTCCTTCTTCTGGCTGTGGGTAATCTGAGTCCTTTGGGATGAGACTCTTAGAAATATGTAACAATGTGACAGATTTGACATTGGCATACTTACCTCCCAGCCATACCCCTTGACCTGTTCATTAGACAAATAGGATGGTCTATTCTCCAGCCTTCACTTGTGATGAACGGGATCTGACTGTTTCCGATACCCAGAATGAAAAATGTGTTGACACACCTTCCATTTTTCATAGTTTCATCATTTTTGCTGCTCCCTTGTTTATGCTCTGTACAAAGTGAGTATTGTATGATATCATATGTCTTTGAATGGACTGCAGAGGGTGGGACGCAGCAGATGCTGATTTTCTCCACTTGCCATGTTGTTTTTCAGTAGGAAAAAAAAACGATTGGTCACACTTTGCAGAAGGATTGTGGTAATACATCGTCCTGAGGCAAGAATGCAGTACTGGATGCCATCTTTCTCAGACATATCTTCATACATTCCTGTGTGGATTTAGTCACATTAAGAGAGTTGCTTGACCTGTTCAGTTGGTACCAGTTCAACAGTGATGGCTTTTTTCATTTCGCTTAATATTAAATCACCATATACTACACGTTATTAATAGTGATTAAGAATTCTAATGATGGGAAAGAACTTAAAGCAATGCACAATTTTGAGGAGAAAATGTTCTACTGTCACTATCTTCTTGTGTAGGCAGGAGTAAGGTTATTCCTGAGTTGATGGAGGGTTTCACAAAAAGCCAGTGTAGAAGCAGCATTTTATTATTAATGTCTCTTCTTCTTCTCTTTTCGGCTTTTGCCTTTAGGGGTCGCTACAGTGAATCAGTTACCTCCATCTAACCATGTCTTCTGCATCCTCTTCTCTCACACCAACTACCGTCATGTCCTCTTTCACTACATCCATAAACCTCCTCTTTGGTCTTCCTCTAGGCCTCCTGCCTGGCAGTTCAAAACTCAGCATCCTTCTACCAATATATTCACTATCTCTCCTCTGGACATGTCCAAACCATCTCAGTCTGGCCATCTCTGACTTCATCTCCAAAACCTCTAACTTGTGCTGTCCCTCTGATGTACTCATTCCTGATCCTATCCATCCAGTCACTCCCAGAGAGAACCTCAGCATCTTCATCTCTGCTACCTCCAGCTCTGCCTCCTGTCTATTCCTCAGTGAAACTGTCTCTAGACCAAACAACATCACTATTATTAATGTCCTTATCAAATAATCTATGAAAAGTTGGTGGTTTATTTGAATTAGAATGATTTACAGTTTATAAATATATATGTAATAAAACAGCACAAAGAAATCATTTGTGGATTTTCTGACAAATTTCCCTGTGTTAATCCAAAGTTGTATTACTCTTATACATTCCTATAAAACTTTCTAGCGTTAAAAAGGGCTTTTTACAGGTTTAAGACAAAAGACTCAATTTGACATTCTGGCCTTTGATAAGAAAAATAAAGTAAGAAAGCATAGCGGGACCTTTGCTTAGAATTTTAGAAAACAAAGATCTAGAGCAAGCTACATTTTTTATAAGATGACAAGTTTTAGGAAATAGCATTAAAATGATCAAATTGTTTTTTCCCTTATTCAAACAACTTTTCTGAAACACCATATTACGGAATGAAGCATATGCTTATTGTTAGATTATGAGTGGTTTCTGAAAGACTGCTTGTGCCCTCCTACTTTGCAGCTCATTTGGTAGGCATTCTGACAGTTTTGAAAGAACCTGCCTAAGGGAATGCAGTGCACATGTCTGATGTCATATCTCCTTGGTCCAGCACTTTGTTCTTTTGGAGGTCTGCTGAACCAATTCTGCTTCGCATTCTTACCAGACCCTCAGGCACCACTTTGATCTCCCTTAACAACCAGGACAGCAGTTCAAGCATCTTGTTGTATTTGACTGTT
The DNA here is from genome assembly GCA_013358685.1 of Antennarius maculatus. Classification (NCBI taxonomy): domain Eukaryota; kingdom Metazoa; phylum Chordata; class Actinopteri; order Lophiiformes; family Antennariidae; genus Antennarius; species Antennarius maculatus. The sequence goes on along the minus strand of CM023619.1, from coordinate 14,719,425 downwards.
AAATCCATCAAACGTGTTTGTCTCAGCAATAGGCTAATGAACATCTCTATCCAGGCTCTGTCGCTGTCGCTGAATAGCTTCTGCGATAACAAATTTCTGCAGGATAGGCTTGCATGAAATTTTTTCAAGGATAATTGCTTGTTTTTGCAAATTGCTAGTGTCCCAGTATTGTTAAGTTTGACGCTTATTTTCCACACCTTCTATAAATTCCATGATTTTGCATGGAGGATGTGAAATTCAAGCCATCACACATAGCATGAAATTCTAATACTCTGTTCTCTTCACTTGCTTGTTTGGCAGTGTTTTACACAATTAAAGTAGATCACAGGATTTAAACTCCTGAATCAGCTGTTTAGCTTGTGTCCTTGTCCAATGCAATCTACTGTATCACTCCCCCTGTGGCTAAAATGCCAAGCCACTAAGCAAAATGTCTCAACTAATTAGGAAATTTAGAGCCGAACTGTAGAAATGCATCATATGAGTAATTTATTTCTTTTTCTTTCCTTTCTTTTTTTTATAATTTATTATAAAAATTTATTTTTAGGTTTATATTCAGGGATGAAGCTCAGTGGAAGAGCACATGCTTCATAGGCTGTCCTCAGGTTCAATTCCCTGTACAGTATCTGCAGCCCTACGAAGCCACAAGCCAGTGTCAACTGTAGGCCGGCCCCAAACGGAGGTGCACTCAGGACAAGTGGCTGGTGAATCACAGAGCCACATGAAAAACAAATAACCATTCACATACACACTCACACCCACAGACAATTCAGAACTGCATATTTTTGGAGGTGAGACAAAGCCAGAGAATCTGGAGAGAATCCACACAGACATACTCACTGTGCCACTGTGTCGCCCACTAATTGAGCAATTAAATTTCCTATTAATTTGCTTTAGAATTTTAGAAAATCTTTAGTCAACTGGGTCTAAATACCATATTTAGGTGTTTGAACAACATTGTTTTTATTTTGGTGTTAGGTTTTTCAAGTAACTAATGCTTTTATGTTTTACTGGTAGGCGTTCACAGCTAGAATGTACAGTATTCTTACCTCAGCTTTTTGCTGCTTGAATGTTTTTTTTTCCTCCGGATCCGTTTTGTAAGCAGGATAACTCGAAAAGTTTTAAACAGAGTTCAACTAGATTTTGTGTTAAGGTGGGACTGGTGGATGGGGAGAGATGATAAGCTTTCAAGGTTCATCCCAAAATATGTTTATCCGTTTGAAAATACCACCTGGGCAAAGTGTAAAATCTATAAGTGATCAGAGTAGACACAGATGCATCCTGTTCTTGACGATGTATGGGCGATTACAAGGATTGTCAGTTCTCATTTGTTTATTTCACAGCAAGAACACTGGTGACGCAAGCTGACTGGCTCTCCTTGAGAGTATCTTGTGCATGTCGGTTTGTATTATTGATGCAGAGAACTATGTAGGAAGAATAGGCCTCAGGGATGTCTGTCTGTATGAGTAGGAAAACCTCAGTTGCCCCTGTTTTCTGACTTTCTGAACCCAGCAAAATTTAACCGGGTCTTTGCACATTTTCTCATCAATGTCCTATATGTATCAGAAATTACACTTGGGAGAAGGGGTTGTAAATCACGTTCAAAATACAAATCAGTGCTCTTTGGCTTTAAGATTCCTTGGTTCAGAGCAGGATGTGGTCATCCAATTGATAAGAAGCTTTAAGTGCTCAACAATTATTAAAAATGAAGGTGATCGTACACCAAAATTTTTACTGGTATTTGGTGTGAAATTAACATACTATAATTATATGGGCTCATTATGTTACTGGACCTCTGACCTCTGTAAGGTTCTTGTGTGAGTGGAATTATTCTCCCCCATTCAATCCTAGCGATTTGCTTAGATGTTTGATAAACCTGACACCAGGAAATGGATTTCCCAGGCATCCCAGCTCTGAAGTAATGGGAATGTGCAGCGTAACAAATAGTGGCACCAGTACTGAGCTGGCCCCGTTGGGTGTACAGGTGGTCTTCCCTTTCCCTAGCCTCCCCCTGAAACACACACACACACACACACACACACACACACACACACACACACACACACACACACACACACACACACACACACACACACACACACACACACACACACACACACACATACACACACTTCCCCAAAAGTGGCCATGTGACTAGAGCAAGATATTTTCAGGAGTTCAGGTTGGAGACCAGCTCTTTCACTACCTATTAGTCACACTCCAATTTCTGTGATAGGATTTTTGACTCTCCTTTCACATTTTGTAAATGTATACACAGCCTTTACCCCTCAGACTTGAAAGGTCACAGCATGTTTTTGTAATTTCGTGTCAGCTCTGGTTATTTTCATATTAACTGTAGTGCCGTGCCTGTGGAAAGCTGATGCCATTTAAGCTGGCCTCATTTTGACGTAAATGATGAATGAAAGGTTTGCTGTAAAGTTAACAGTAAATATCCATTCAGATCTCAAGTAAAGTACTTCAAAGGAGTTGGAATTGATCTTAACAAATCCTGGTACTCAGTAAGCAAATAATTTCTATTGATTGAATTTTACTGGCCTGTTTGCACTTGCAAATGAAAGCATGTGTGTTATTTTATCCTGGATTTGGTGTTCATCAGTGTATTTACAAATGCTGAATAAGGCCAAAAATATAAGTATAAGAAAAGCAAAATATTTAGGCACCATTGCAGTCTGTCAAACCATTACAGTCTGTCAATCTGAAGGAGAAATGATTTCTTTCTTTAAATAAACATATTAAGCTAATATTACACCCCAGACAATTATAATTAAGATTTTATGTGACTGGCAAACCTGCTTCTGAAACACAAGTCATATTTTTCTGTAGACTTCTCTTATTCCCCTAATTGTTTTATTTATGTAGACAGTCTTTAGCCACTTCATTTAAATTGCCAAATTGGTTCAGGATATTTGACATATAGACTAATATACATTGTTACTTATGGGACAGTTTAATAGTTTAATTCAGTAGTGTAACATATTTTGCCTTGCTTGTCTGCCCACATGTATTGGCCATCTGGTGACACAATTTCTAAATATCTTCCCAGGAAAATTAGGCATAGCGTTTCCACAGCAGTTATTCTCTTTTTGAAAACAGACACTAACACATTCACCGAGAGGGTTTAATGAAATTTGACAGCATAGAAAAATTTGTGAATGTTATTACGTAATTCTTATTTGCTTCTATTGAAAAGTGAGATTCAAGGATTCAAATCATCAGCATTATGAAGATTAGATTTCAGGTGGACATCATATTTCATTCTAGATGCTGCAAGTATTTCATTGAAAAACTGGAAGCATCTTTGAAGTCAAACATGTTTTGTTTTTGCCACATTCAAACCAACAAAAAACCATGACCATTATTGTCAGAGATGTGATTGAAGGCAAAACTCATTAGAGTGATTAAAGGTGAGCTGAATATTTTCTTAGAAAGTAGCATCAACATAGGTGAACGCTATATGAGACACATCAGGAGATGCTGGAGGAAATTAAATCACTTGTCCTCTTACCGCTACAGCTCAGAGCAGAGATCAAATTGTGGAATGTGTCGAGGCTGTGCAGTAAAACTTTAGACAATGCAGCACCTCTTAAAGTCTAGTCTGTGTTCATGATGGCATGCTGTGTTAACTGGTTAGGAGTACCCCCGTTGTGCCCTATGGTATGACTTTGACCTCAGCCGGAAGCATTTTATTACTGTAGGAGGCTGAGGTTGGTCTGGAGTGCTTCAGTGTTTCCAGTATGATGGCCCTGTTAATGTCCTGCTGGTGGGTCAGACAGTTCGGAGCCTAAAGGGAATTCAGTAAATTTTTAGAAATTCCTGTACAAACACCAATTTTGAAAAATAAAAACAAAAAAAGCTCATACATCATATTCTAGATGTATGAAAGAACTAACTACATGCAATTTAAACCTATATTGAAAATAATTTAAAAACTATTTCTTTGTGATCCACTCTGAATCAACTGAAGTTCACATTGCACAAAAAATTAAGTATGAAAATTAACTGATGGCACTAGTATGCAAGATCTCACCTGGAGCCAGCTGGGAGAGGCGAATAAGAGGCTGTAGACGAGACAATTATGATATTCTTCCCTCACACGATGCCATCTATTGTTTTTCTAATATTAACTCAATAGGATTGTCTGTGTAACAACTCTTGGGTCACAAATTAGGGATGTGAATCTTTGGATTTTGGAGTTAAAGCATACAGTAATATATTTTTGTACTTTTTGTTTCTACTGAGTGTTGCTGATCACTGGTACTTTTCAGTCAAAGGTCCACTGGGGATGGCTACCAGCCTGATATCCCAGGGATCTTGGTTTACTAAGCAAATATATTTAAGGTTACAAAAAGCAGACATATGAGGATGACGTTATGTGGAATTGCCCTCCCACCTCTGATGTTTTATAATAAGTATGCGTACTTTACTTGTACTATTGATATGCATGTATACATTTTTGTATATTTTCTGTTATTTTTACATTTCACTCTGCTCCTACACTTCTTTGTGATGTCCTGTTTTGTTTTTTTTTTAACTTTTCTCTTCTGATCTTAAGGAGTACAGCACTTTAGCACTTTACCAATCAAGAGGTAAAAGTAGGAGAGAGTTCTAGACTATTTGAAGAAAAAAAAAACTACTCCCCCTGGAGCACTCAAAGTCAGATCTTTGTCATTATTATCGTGCTCCTTTTGTCACAGATAACTCTTTGGTAGAGATAGAGACCAATGCCTTGAACCTAGTTTTTCTGATTTGCCATGCTGCAGATACCAATAGATATGTAATATAAAGTGGAACTTAAAAGGCTAAATGAAGTCAAATAGGTGGAAAGGGAAATGACTGGCTTTCTTCCCCATTAGCACTGAAATTAATCCACTCATCTCTGCTTGAGAAATTTATGAGGCACTGATGCTATATTAAGAAGTTTTATGTTGAATATTTTATTTCCTTAATTATTTTGGGCAAGCTTTCCAGCAGCCGCCTGACGTCCATTTGTTACTCTGCTGTAAATCGTTAATGAATAGAAAAGCACTGAGATTTCCTGCAAAGCAGTGCTAGACTCAGATTCCTATTTAAGTTTGCTCAGTTACTTAGTTATTTATTGATTGTGTTCAAAATCATAATGCAATCCACTTGTAGGACAATGACTAGCTAAATGCTTTAAAAGTGTCCGGTCTTGCAGTTAAATCTTGCCTGAATCTTTGTCTGGATTTGTCCACATTTCTTTATTTCAGTCAAGTTAGTTTCTTTGTGGTTCTTAAATCACTGAATCCTAATTACTGTTTCAATCTGAAAGATTTCATTTCAGTTCCTATATGCTAAGATTTTTTTCACTCTTGTGGTCAACAGTGGGTCCTTATCTTTCACTGTGGCTGAAGCCTTTGTTGAAGAGAGGGAACCTGAATATGCAAAATGACATGAGTGATGGATTACTCTGTCATTTGGAAAGCTTTTTCTTTTGTTAAAATGATGTGTGTGTGTGTGTGTGTGTGTGTGTGTGTGTGTGTGTGTGTGTGTGTGTGTGTGTATTTATGTTCAGTTAAATGTAGTGTTAAAAAATAATTTGAGTGCAGTTCAAGTCAGACTTCCAAAATCTTAAAATCTCAAACTTAATATTTACTTAAACTGAAACATTTAGTTGTATAGACGATTGTAAATGATACTGCTTGCGCATGAATGTTAGCCTCATGTTGTGTTTGATATCTGTCAATATCATATTTATAACAGTTTTGTAATTATTTTTTTATACTCAACTGTTATAATAAATCTTGGATTATTTGAGTACTTTCACTATGTGGGTAGTATTTCTTTTTATAGCCTATGCAATGAGTGCTAAACCCTTTTATTTATTTTATTCAAGAAGTTAGCCCATAATTTGTGTTTTATGTTTTATTCCTTGTTTTATTTCCTTAGAGTAGTGGAAGAGATCTCCTCAATCACAGGGAATAATTTAATGTCCCCTTCCTTTTGACTCCAGCAAAATATTGCACTCCAATGCAAAGCTTTGAGAAATTTCCCTAATTAAGGCATTAACAAACTCAGCTCTTTGTGTCAGAATTGTTTTTTGTACATGCCAGTGGGAAATAAGGATAAGGGTTTTGTTTAGTACAAAATGAGATGTGGTGAACACAAGACGTACCACACAGATATATGCAGTTGTTTTCACGTGGTTGAACATGTTCACACTGAACATCCACAAAGTTCAGACTGTATTTGAAAAGCTATGACACTTTTCACCGTAGCCGGTTGGGCTATTTATCTTCTTGAGTGCTCGTGTCTTATCCTGTGTGTGAGGCAGACATTTATTGAAGGAAAGCATTTGGATGGCTGTCTTGTCAAAGACAAAGTGTAGCCTCCTTGGGCAGGGAGAGATGGCTCTGTGGGGCTTTTACTATCAACTTCTCACTGAAAGTTTTTCACATTTGTCAAAGTCTTTTCAGTAGACTGCATGAGAACTCCATCAAGATACTACAAAAAGTACTGACCACTGTTTGCACTGTATCTGTAACTGATTTTCCTTTCCATTTGATTGGTGAGCAAATTTTGCACTGGTTTACTAAGCTGCATCTATTGATTTTTGATCTCAGTGGGAATATACACTTGGCATTGCACTGTTAATCTATGTACAAATTTTGGTGTTTGGTGGCAGTTTTCCTTGTTCCATTTAGACAGGTAACCTAATGGAAAGGATTTTTAAAAGAAAGTTTGTAGTGAATAAGATTAAGTTTCAAAATATTCAGGGAGAAATGCACTGTAAAAGAAGCAGATATATTAGTTTCTCATCATCTCAGGACCAGATGCATTGTAGAAACAGTTTTCATCATTACAGATCTGTTGACAGAAACCTTTGAAATGTAACAAAACTGAACAAATGGCCACAACACAACACAATACAACACAAGATAACTCTTCTTTCTGCACATTGACATTTCCTTGAAAGGAGAAATAACCAGGCCACTCAGGCAACACTCTCATTGCACAGAGGTTGAGAATATGAAATCTTGGACTCATAACCTTTAAATATTCTTGAAGGAAACTGATGAACGAGGATGTTTGATTGCTGAGGTGGCGATCTGTTCCAAAAAGCGCACCTGACGGTTATCTAGGTGGAATGATCATTGATCAAAATGAAAGAAAGCCCAAAAATTAAACTAGGAGGAGACATACTCTGGTGAGAATAGAATAGCATTGAACCACACAAGCTTTACAAAAGGGAGTGGATGACACTGAAGGTCACCCTCAAAGACACATTTGAATAAATGGAGCTCACATCCATATAATTGATTGTTAACTTACCCTCTAAAGTTGTGTAGCATGCTTTGTCTTTATGACCCTACCATATGACTTATCACAATTTGTACTTCTCATCCTGACTAGAGCAGTGACTGGCTACCATAGATGACTGTGTTGAATTTTGTCTGCAAGATGAAACAATAAAAATGGTGCTTTGTCATTTGGACTTGCTCTCACCTCCCACAAACCCAACCTACAATTGCACTGCATATTTCACCAGTGGAATTGTCATTGCTTCTCACCTGCCTGTATGCTTTCATTTCTACCCCATACCTCTCACTGAGAATAGAACGTAAGGAAGTCAGTCTCTGGGGAGGTTCAGGAAACACAGGGGACCAGAAGGTGGAGAGAGGCCACATTGCTGTTAAGCACCTCATTGTCACTTCATTTCCCTGTTTTAATGGGGTAAAATTGGCTATCTTAATTGGGCTATCTAAATGCACCCCTTGTTTGTCAATACCCACCAGGGTCTCAGATAGAAATGATTTGTTTCATGCATTCAGTGTCACGCTCGGCTGTTCCCTTCAGACAGCATTCCCGGCCAGTTGTCAGAAGCTGCATGTAATGGGGAGCAGCCCTTGTTTTTACTTTTCCATGAGAAGCAAGACAACAGGCTCCTAGACACAACCATCATGCAACTCTGTCACAACAAAAACGCCTCTCTTCAATGGCACATGTTTGTATGTACGAAAAAAGAAAGTCTGATGATGAGCAAAAATCTCTGTGTTGTCTAACAAATGTATTGATCACACTTTTGTGAAGGAGATCCATCTATCCATCCATCCGTCCATCCTTCCGTCCGTCCATCCATTCATCCATCTTCTTGAAGACAAGATGATCGCAATTGTCTTCAGCTGCTTATCCACCTGCAAGTTACAGGTCTGCTGTAGCCTATCCCAGCTGGCTACAGGGAAGAGCATCATAGGGCCACACATAGCAGCCAACCATTCACATGCACAGTCACACCTACAGACAATTTAGGGTTTTAAATTGATCTAAATTGTAAGTTCAGAAAGCTGGAGAACCCGGAGAAAATCCACACAGACACAGGGAGCACAATGCTCCGCACAGAAAGGAATCAAAAGGAATTTGAGTTAGCCACTTAGTGTTAACAGCTCTGTCTGGTGTTGGCTACATTTATAAAACATCATCAAAATGTAACATCCCTATCTTACCTTTCTATCTCACATTCATCTAAATGTGCTTTTTACCACCATCACAGAGGTAGAACAGGAAAAACCCCTATTATGGAATTTGGGAGTCACTGAATAGAGGGGCATCAGTTCAGTGTGTTTTTGCCCTTCTGGTCTTAATCTCCTTTTGTTTTGTCTTTTTGTAACACTTGTGTAGCTACCTTTGAGGCCATAGAAAACAACTGGAACAACTGCACACATTCACAAATTCATATGGTTAACCACATACTGAATTGCTGAAGGTCATCCCAGTGACCTTTAGCAATTCTTTTTCTCATCCTTGTCTTTCCCATCCTTGTCTTTCTTACACCTCCTTATGCTATGTGTCAACACCTTTGCACTCATTGCTAGAGTCAGGGTTGTCTGCAAACAAGCAGAAAAATTCCAGGCAAAAAAGTGTCCTTGGTACTTGTGTGAAAGTATCATTGTAACATGATTGAGATTTTCACTCATTTTGTGTGCTTCAAATTTATATTGCTTTGTTTGCATAACCATGGATATGTACACATAACCATTTTAGGCTATACACTGCGCATGATTCTCTTTTACTGTCTTAACACAGTTTGGTACCAAAAAGATAAATATATTTAGACGCATAATATCTACATGTTTCATGTCTTGCTTAAACTGTTGCACCTTGCTGTTGTAAGACGTACAATGGCGAAATGATGGGTCAAAATCAACTTATTTGACAGAAGAGAGCTGGCAATGCGGCAGGATGGGTTTCCAGTTGTGTTCAGTATTGTGGGAAAAGTGAGGAATTGGTGAGGATTAGTGTAAGAATGTAGGGCTAAGCCAGTAAAAAATTATGGCAGGGCAGGTGTGTGCTTTGCCATTCGATGAAAAGAAGTGTTGCTGATAGGAAAGGAGTTTGATGTTTAGCAATGTGTGGTTTGCCACCAGCAACCAGATTTAACAAAAAAAAGCTTGTAAATTAGGAAAACAGCGCAAGGTGTAAGAGAAGATGCTTTTGAATAATAAATTATTAGGTACTAGCTAATTATTGTATTGTTTAGAAAAAAGCAATACTCTGCACTCTATACAGAGTTCATTTTACCTCAAGAAAGTAGTGCATCCCTGGGATGCGCTCCAACAAATATTTGTGCATCCCAACATGATGTTTATGCATCCCAAAGGTCATAGCAGATTATACAACAGAATCATATGCAAGGATTGACTTACCAATAGCACACTATAAAAAATAAACAAACTGTTAATTGTAACAATTTTATTAATAACGATGCTATAACTGTTTAAGTAAAAAGAAAAGTAAACTTAAATATTTTTATCAACATATTAAAGCCTGGTAGCCATTCTTACAAAAAAATAGTTTAAGAACTGAAGAAAGATTTAATGCAGTTTTGTTTTTCCCTTTTGTTTTTCAGTCAATAGTTTTCTTTGCCTTTAATTCATATAATCTCTTGTGACAGAGCCCTCTCCACACACATTTTTTCTAAGCTGCATTTTGTCTTAGGTGCTGACATTTAGCCGTGCCTCAACCATGGAAACAATCGCGTCCACTGCGGTACAAATGTTTGGATTTTTGCTGGTTTTCACTTAGATTTTTCTGCATCTTCTTCCGTACTGTCTACACAGTAACATCTGTCTCTTTCTTTTCATTAACTTTTGAACCACCGCGCCATGGTGCCGCCCCCAGTCGATTTTAATAAGGCTGAATCACGCAGATTAGTCTCGTGACGAGAAACTCGCGCAAGATCAAAACACATGGCGATTTCCAGGTTTGAAATTTAAGTGGCGAAATGGATAAATTGTGGATATTTTTGTTAAATGGAAGTGCATTTAAAGCTCGCGTTCCAGGGACGCACGTTGTCTGATGATCGTGCATCCCTGTCACAAAATGTGTGTCAAAGACGCAAAGACGCACGCAAATGAGAGCACTGCATATGTGAAATATCACAGTGCATACCAGCACTTTTGTTTTTCTTCTGAAGTGCCACATACTAAGATCACACATTGTGTTCGGTCATTTTGTTGAATACATAAAACAAAGAAGGCATGTTAAGTCTGAGATCACATGCTGAGATGTGCTGTTCACATTAAAGGGTCAGAAAATGTAACTAAAAAAGACAAACATCAATGTTTATAAATCCTCACTGATTTAATTTTGCTTTTAACAGTTTGTGTCTAAGTCAAAGATGCGGAACATTTCAATAAACTCATTCCATTACCAGATGAGCTCAACCAACATCGAGCAACTGGAAAGTAAATAGAGACAGTACCTGACATATGAACATTAAAGGTTCATAACAATTCAGCTTAGTTTGCCTTTCTGCCACAACCCCTGCCGAGCAGCAGTGCTCTATACACTCATCTCCAACACTCGTTTCCCTTGCCATTATAGATTACTATAAATTTAATATATAACGTCCTACAAATAATTCAGTTTGCAAACAGACTCTTGGAACCTATCCACTGTTGATGTGGAATTTCTCTAGAAGAAAAAATCAGCTTTGTGTGACTGATGTCATGTAAATCAACAATTTTGGTGAGGAGGTAATCGCCATTCAACAGGTCCCTTGTCCTCCAATGTGACAACAGAGTTAACTAGCAGCTCCACCAACCAGATAACAATCAAGTATGCGTTTTGACAAGAATTGTGATTCGTACTGGACTTACTAACTGGTTTTTCCCAGCTGTGCCTTTGGACATCATGACATTATGATGCTGGTCTTAAAAGCCCATCAACAAGAGCAAATTACTTTCACATCGCAGTGTGTATCCCACAGGTCAGCATCTTTTTAAATGGTGTGCATCCAGAATTGCTAAGGAGAGGATGCACATTTGTTTGCGTATCTTCTTCTAAAATGTATTTCTTTGGATAATGAATTATAATTCAAATATGTACCGTATATTAATTCTTGTAATGATAAACATATAGTTAGTCATTGTGTGTTTCTGACCATAGAAAGTGGTCTCGCTTTAAAGTTGGACCTTGTTAAAATGACTTATTACATGGGTTGTCAGGTTCAGTCAAGGTGCAGCTAACCCTGGACCTGAACAACTTATTATAAGTGCTCTTTAAAATTGGAGGATTATCTCAAAGTTTTTTTTCATCCTAATGAAATGAGTGGGGGAGGGTTGATGTCATTCGTCCCAGTCATGGTAATCTATGAAGGTTGAATGAAAACACTGGACTCCTCTTTAGGGTCTGAAAATGTTTCATCTCTCATCTGAGAGCCTCCTTCAGGTCTTATTGTCTGAGAACTGATATTTTAACACTTCTGAGGCGTCTAACACATTGATTGACTGTCAATGTGAAGAAGCCTTTTGAATGAAAAGTGAAATATTTTCAGACCCTAAACAGAAGTCTCCCACCACTTCAATTCAACCTTGAAGGGTGGGGGATGGGTGACTCTCTGAATCTTATAAATTCTCAGATGTGTTAGGGGGTGTCTCCAGCACCAGTCAAGCTCTTGGGGGGTGGGGATAAATCCTGAAACTGCTTGAGCCACAAAACCCGGACACTTATAATCTTTTGTAGAGGGTTACAGCAAAATTTCATGTTTATATATTTAATTTTTCAGTTTTACATTGCTTTAAAATGAGATTACACTCGAAATTAACGTTTTGCAATTGACACATTACACTCTTTTATAGTTGCTAACGATTAGTTTTCTCTCTCACTAGGATATTAAGACTACCAGCAAAATCTAATCTCTATACCCATCTCTTCTGTGATTTGTTTCAGCAGTTTGATATCCATTTAATGTGATCTTTGAGTTAGCTGCCAGACAGAATTGTCAGATTGAAAATATGGATTATGAATATACTTTTATTATGATACCTGGATGTTTGTGACATAATTTGAGAAGGGCTGAGTTGCATTCTTGAGATCCAATTTTTATTAGTAGGATTAATGCTCCACAAATAGCTAAACATATTAATATGTCAGGCTGTAAAAATGGAATTTAACTTTTAATCAGCTGGCCCACATTCCATTTGAAAGAGATGTAATGTTCAAGATAAAACGACTTCTCTTGACAAAATTCTCTTCTGTGTACAAATCTGTAGCCCCATGCGGAATCAGACTGCCCCCCATTGTTAGCAACAAAGAGAAATGCAGAATACAGGTAGTCTTCAACCTAAAACACAATTGGTCATAAGAGGTTGTTCATAAACTGTATTGTTCATAATTTGTTATTTAATAAATTTCAATCTATAATCATTGTTTGAGGTCATGTAAATGCCTACTCTAAATACAAAAATACTATGGTGCGCCCTCGTTCTTTGCGGTTAATGCGTTCCAGGAACTGCACACAATTAACGAATTGCGTAATTGAGCGACAAACTATTTATCTTATTATTTACGGTAATTTTTTTTTTTTTATCCTCCTTATACTGATATTAAACCACCTTTTATCTGTATTACCTTTTCCCACACTCTTATCGACTGTTTGAAGTACTTTTGTGTCTCACGTAAGTCTGAGACTCACGGAACAGAGCGCACTTCTGTATGCCGTCAGCCAATTTAATGTGCGTACGGTATTACATGACTGCCTACCAAAAATCTGCAATGAGGTAAAGTCACGAGCGTTGCGAATGCACGAGGGCGCACTGTATTCTCAAAGACTTGCCAGAAACAATAAAAACAGGATATAAAAACAACACAAATGAAATACTGTAGTACCGTAATGCAACGATGTTTTCATTTGAAAAAATCTTTTTGTTTTCTTGTATTTATCTGCCACACCTTAAAGGCTGGCATGTAAAAATATTGTCTGTGGTGCAAAAAAAGTTTGGGAACCATTGCTTAAGAATTAAGGAAGAGTAAGAGGGAGGAGTTATTGTCGGTGAGAGGCAGAGTTGTCATTGGAGAGATTGTCGAGTTTCTTACCACCACAACTATCATCACTTGCCTTGTGCTTTCTGCCAGTACCATTAGCACTAGCCTTTTCTTTATCAGCCATGATAAACAGTAAAATATCTAAGATGCACTGAGATATTCAGAGAAATGCACAAGAACATAATGGAGGAAATGAATATTGGAGATGTGGGGATTGCGGCATAAAGGGGGAGTAGAGTAGTCGGATATAGCGGAGCGAGGTTTTTTGCATCTTGAAGACTACCTAGTTTGCCAATTTTTTAGAAAGACAAGACCTTCAGCATTGTTGCTCTTGGCATAAACCCTCTTTAGAATTACTTTGTACAGAATATCTGTTTTGATATTCTCTCTCTCTCTCTCTCTCTCTCTCTCTCTCTCTCTCTCTCTCTCTCTCTCTCTCTCTCTCTCTCTCTCGCTCTTTCTCTCTCTCACTGTAATTATGTAATGTGTGTAGTGGCAAGAACAAAACAATGTTAAGTAATTGCAGGATGAGTCAACTTACAATAGTCCACACAGCATTATTGGGATTAATAAGCAAGCTTCTCTGCAAGGTCTTGTGGTTCTGTGATCTATTAAAGCACTGTCGTCTTGGATGGCGAATCTCACACATGAAGGAATTTTTGGGGAAGAGAATAGTTGTGCTGACATTGTCTCTCAGAGCAATCCTCTGTCCTTGTAGCACCAGAGGCTGACTTGGCTGTTCCTCTGAGCTCTGTCATAAATCCAACTGAACATTTCTGAACATCTGTTGCAGATGATTAGCTCCGTGGCTTGCAGAGATGGACCAGAGGGAGTGAAAACCAATGTTTTTTTTTTAAATTATGTGTTTGTGTGTATTCGATGCCTAGCTGATTTAAGAATGGGGATTTTGCATTTTAATTTTCCTCTTTTTTTCAGCAAAGAGGAGAAGACCAAATACTTAGCAAAGCAAATTAATTATCCACAGAACATGTAACTGTCCATCTCGTATTGGCACAGTCCTCTGGCAGTGTTTGTTAATGTCAAGGTCATACTTGTTAATCCCCGGTTGACTTTGAAATTCATGAAAGGTTTCCCTTTAAAGAGAACTCTTGATGGTAGGACTAGTGAGATAGCTCACTCTTAATTTCCATTTAGTAGAAGTCTGCATGTGATCACACACTCAGTTAAATTGCCTTCCTGGACAGTTCAATATGTCAAGACAGAGAGTCTGAATAATCAGTGCAAAAATGCATCTTGTGTACTCTAGCGTCAAACATTTTTTTTCTAAATGCAGGTGCGCTACAAGGTAGTTTTTCATTGGTCAAAGTTAAAAAAGGTGAGGCACTGTCTCCTCCCTCCTGAAATTTAACACCAGTGACATCACATGGTGGGTTTGGCTTATACTAGGCAGTCCCTGCGTTTGCCCAGTGCATGAACAAGCAGTGTCTCAGAAGTGTCTCTCTCAAAGCAACAAAGCCATATAGCCACAGCTGGAAACCCACTGCTGGAGAAGCAGCTCTTCTATTTTAATGAGACACTGAATGGAATAACTGAGCAGGAAGTAGAGACTACTTTTTCTAACTCTTTTCTAAGAACATTATTCAAGCATATTATTCTGTGGATACTGCTGGATAAACTTTGTGAGGATTTTGTATACTCTCTCTGGCTCTCTCTGGTCAAAGGAATAAATCCAAATCAATTTATTTATGTGGACCTAATTGACATGCATAGGTAAGTGTATTTTCTTTCAGAGTTTTGTATAGTTATTTGTTCGTAAGACAGGTGAGACTCCGGGTGCTGCTTAACATGTCTAGGTTGTCCTGAACATTATGCGCATATTAAATATTCCTGTTCCAGGATATTATTTTTTTCATCTTAAGATATATCTTTTACAATTTTCCTTTAAACCACAAGTAACAAAATAAGCTAATGTGTTACACTTCAATGGTCAGGTATTTTCTTCCTATTCTTTTGTTCTGCTTCTTTTGTTCTTGCTCACTCTTGCTTGTTAAGCCAAAACAATAGTTTAACCTCATCTTGGCTTAGCGCTATTGGCTGACTCTCTGGCAAATTGCCCTGTCTGGTGCGAGCCCTCCCCTACGTATTCAGAGGACTTTGAATAGAAGGGCCATAGAATGTCCCCTAGCTACCGCTGCTAAGGTGAGGCGCCCTGCAGTTCTACTGCACGAGGCCTACACTGAGGCCAAACAACCTGTTTTTCCAGTTGTCTTTATCTCCCTGGGCAATCATGGGGTTAAGTTTCAGCAACAACATTTTCAGTTTGGAGGGGCACACTGGGAAACTCGGAAGAAAACCCCAGATTGAAAGTTAAAATTGATTGTTGAAAGATTAGTTATAATTTTGATTTTTTTTAACACACATGAAAACTTTTTTTTCTATTTTCATTTTAATAAAGAATGAATCACATTAAAACTTCCAATTCAGTAACCTGTTATCAGGCATTCGATCTTTTTTTTTTTTTGCAAAAGAAACCTCGTGCTTTTATGAAAATGTTTTAAGCTGACACCATCTTGGTCCTAGTCACAATAAATAAGGCAGTTATTGCACAATCCATTTATTGCTCAATGCAAGGCGCAGCCGTCAGTGTGAAAAATATAATTTTGGTTTTAACTTTTTATTTGCCATCAAAACTGTCTTAAATTTTAAAGAACATAGTGGAAAACACATTTGTCTCGTTTTGTTTAACTTTTGAGAAGACTAGACTTAACATTGCTTCTGACTCATTTCAGTTGGAACTTGTTAGTTTTATACATAGTACCAAAGCTAGGATTTTTTTAGCTATGGTTTGCATTTTTGCATTCTAGTTTATCACTCAGCTGTACAGCCTCAATCTTGTTACTCTTGATTAGGAGTGATAGCAGTCTTCATTAAAAATGGCCTTGAAGCAAAAGTAAAGATCGGTACAACACAAAAATGCACCTCCAAATCTGAGGCTATGGTCCTTGGCATAAAGCCAGTGGACTGCCTTCTCTGAGTGGAGAATGAGGTCCTTCCACAAGTGAAGGAGTTTAAGTATCTTGGGGTCCTGTTCATGGGTGAGGGAACAATGGAACGTGAGATTGGACGGTGAATTGGGGCAGCAGGAGCGGTATTGCAGTCGCTTTACCGCACTGCTGCCACAAAGAGGGAGCTAAGCCGAGACACAAAGCTCTCCATCTACAGTTCTATCTTCTCACCTATGATCATGAGTGATGGGTCATGAGCGAGATCGGGGATACAAGCAGCGGAAATGGGCTTTCTCAGGCAGATAGCTCGTGTCTCCCTTAGGGAGAGGGTGAGAAACACTGATATTCGCGAGGGGCTCAGAGTAGAGTTCTTGCTCCTTCGCGTGGAAAGGAGTCAGTTGAGGTGGTTTGGCCATCAGGTGCAGACGCCTCTGGGTTGCCTCCCTAGGGAGGTGTTCCTGGCAGGTCTCCTCCCAGCTGGACCTGCCAGGAACAAAAAACACTGGCCTGGGAACACCTTGGGATCCCCCAGTCAGAGTTGGTGGATGAGGCCGGGGAAAGGGGGTGTTTGGGGATTCCTGTTGAAGCTGCTGCCCCTGCGACCCGACTACAGAAGATGGATGGATGGATGGATGGATGGATTGATGGATGGATGGATGGACTGACAACACAAAAATCTGTTTAGAAACAAATCATACAAAAACATATTGCCATGGTCAGTCGTTCAAATTGTGTAAATCATTGTACACACCTGTTAGCTGTCCTCTTTAACAATGTATGCCACTGACCCGTAATTTCAGTCTTACAACTGTTGTCACTTTATCAGCAGTCACCTTCCAAAGAATAATGTGATATTTAGGAAATGATTTCAGGAACACTTTGGCACTTCATTGGGCAATTCCAGACTAGCTAAATTAAATTTTACTGATTTTAATGTGTGGTATCCACTGTATTTTCTTAGCTGGTTTTCATTGTTATAATGGTAGAACTGTTAAGTGTACTTACTAAAACCGATTGTCAACTAGTAAATTCAAATCAAACTTCCAGTTGTTTTTCATTTATGTCATTAATTACCAATGAAACACAATACATAACCAACCTAGTCAGTTTATATCAAGAAAATCCTATAAATTTTTTATCTTCCACTAGACATGACAAAAATGCTCAGTCATAGAAATATCATGGAAACTTACAGTAAGAGACACCAACACAAAGAACACTGAGCAATTACTCAGCTACAAAATAAAATCTCTAACATATTTAACAGCAGTAGCAGGTTGTAAAATGTAATCTGATTCTAATGTAAAATTAGGATCAACAGAAAAACCATCAACATAACGGGAGAAGAAATGTTAAATACCACGTAGGTGACACTTCAAATAAACACATTTCCTTTTTTGTCCCTGCAGTTTCAGCAGTGTAAAAAAATGCTACAGTGTACAGTTTTTTCTAAATTGGCAATACCAAACACAAACAGGAAAATCCCAGGAGTGCACCATATTTAGCCAGGAATGGACATTTAGGAACATTCAACATAAAAGTCTTTGATGCTCCACACCCCACGTGCGATGTCTTGTCTAAACTGTTCCTTCAAACAATCTGTTTTTTAGCACTTGAGCCTTTAGTGTGAGAGGTGTTCCCACCCAGTTCCATCACAGTTTTTTTGTAGAACCTCAAGCATGTATGATTGGCTGGGTAGCTCTAGTCCACTGGGTATATTAGGACAAACAAGATGGCAAGCGCCTTTGCAGCATTCCCAAGTTTGTGAAGCACTTTCATACCTTCAACGATTATTCCAACATCTTTCCTCTTTATGCCGAAGATTCAGAAACCACTAGGACATCCAAGAATCCTGTAGAATAGGACGAGTAACTCCAATCTGGTTCCCAATTAAGGTTTGAGCAGAACACAAGTAGGGTGGAGCCTGATTGGAGGTGGGATGGGAATGAATGAGTGGGAAGGAATTCAGATTACTGAAGGCAGGAGGGAACACGGGAACTGGGTTCTTGACACCGTCAGGCTACATTTGGTGTAGCTTTCTACTTTTGACATCATGGGCAGTTGGTATCTTCTCAATCAATCAGTCCATGTTTTGACCAGGTCCCTTATGGCAACATTGATGTGTTTGAGTACACACCTGTGGAGATCAGCTCTAATTAATTATTTATATATTTTTTCTTTACTTTGTCATTGACCATATACAAAAAACAATAAACTCAATTAATGGGAGAAGATGAACCAGACAATTTCTGGCAGACAAACATAATAGCACAAACACATTTGAAACTGAACAGCGAACACAGAAAGAATTACACATTAATAAAAATTATTGGAAATAAGTATTACAATAATAATGGTTTATTGTAATAAATCTACGTTTGTATCAATCACTCACTCACTCTCTCCAAATCAGATTCCTTAAAGTAATTATGGATTAAGTGTATGGATTTTCCCATAGAACTTGATTTCTTAACATGAGTAAATTGGTAAGGGCCTATTAGGGCATTGTGGATCTACTTTACTAACTTGGTCCCAGTTGGCACATGAAAGAGGTTGCTTCCAGTCACAGATCAGTGTCTATTAAATGTGGTTGTATCAGAAGAGCCAGACTTTTGACATACTGTATTGGCAACAGACAGAAAACCTCTGCTCTTTGGGCTCATACCTTTGCTCCCGTAGTTGAGGTTTAGATGTATTTAATATTCTGATGTTCTCACACTTGAATTTAGCAGAGGAAGGATTCTCATATTTGTTGTGTCATGAAATGTTAGGTAATAAAGACATTTTTATGAGGAATTGTTTTATGATAAGGCCTAATCACTGTTCCCACTGAATGGTGCTAAATAAGATGTATATGCTGTTTGACATATCTGGCACAGCTATGTGTATACTGCGCCAAATACGTCTTGCATAATGTGTGACGGCCATCATTTGAGTGATGAGTGAACCGTGATGATAGTCACCCTTTGGTCTCAGTTGTGACATGTCTTTCTTGCAGACAGTCACTCATTCACTGTGACAGGTGCTGAGGACAAGGTTTACAAAAAAGAGTTTCTTTATCACTAAATCGAACACTGTTTTGACAAGAGTGTTTATTCTCAGCTGCTCCAAGTTTGTTTGCTGAAACTATCTCTATTTTTATATTTTGAGATCATACTTTGAGATCATGACAGGTTTCCTGAACAGTTTTTGACATAAGCTCATCTGAGTTTATTTCTGAGAAGGTGATGTTATTTTTGGTAATTAATGATGAGGAGATGTTGCCTTAATCTTTCCATGATCGGTTCAAAGCTCTGTCCTTGTATTTGGGGTGACCCAGAATAGATGTCAGTATGATGTGTAATGGGCCTTGTGTTTTTTAGATAATATTTAGGTTTTTTCTTACCTGAAATAATTTTCTGTACTCATTATTTTTTTAATTCTCTAAATCAGCGTGCTCATATCAATAACACATCATCTCAATTTGCCTCCACGTTGATTGGAACATTCTACATGTTCAAGGGCAGCTTCAGTAATCAAATCATATCCTTGTTTGTATGCCGTGTGCAGCAGTTCAAGACTTAGACTAGACATATGTGTACCATAGACATTTTTAGTTAGCCATATCTTGTCATTTCGTGAATCAGAGAAAAAAAATTACAGGTGATATTATTCAGTGTCATGTAACTGAATCACTGTACAGTACCCTGTTAATATCTTATAATTTTAAAACATATTTCTGCAGAGACAATTTCAAATTGTTTGTCGATTGCCATTAAATGGTGTTAAAAGTCACAAATTTACCTTGCTCTTGACTGTGAGGGGATACATCTGATACTAACTGACAACGAAGCAAATAAAACTGAATGTAGGCTCAATTTTTTCACACTTGGTTCTGGGAGTCACTGACTGATTTAACCTTCTGCCTCCATCACTTCTCTTGTTTGTACAACCTCCGATTTTGTCAGATGCATTTGTAGTCCTTGAGATTCTATTGATTACTTTACAAGGTCTCCTGTCAGTACCTACAAATTTTTGTCTTTCTTAATTGTGGCTGATTGCAAATAGGTGAAAGCAGGACTAGCCTCTCTCTATCAATAAGATGTCATGCAATAGAGTAATAAGTGTACCCATTCTTATGAGAGAATGGTATACTGTAAGTTGCACATGGTAAATATGGATATACTGTATTCTGAATTGGTATAACATTTGGTATTTGTTCATCATGTGTTTCATCCTCAAGCACATGCAATAATTCTTCTTCAATAGAACTCTGAGGTCCTTGGCATGTTTTGGGAAGATAGATCGAGATTCATTTGGTTTCATTACAATGCCTGGCTTATTTATAGCTTGCCTGTGCATTGCCTGTTGGCCCACTGTGACCCTATAAGGATGCTAGGGGCTGAGGCATTGATGAAACATTCCTGTGTCCAGGGGGTATTATCTGAAGAGAGCAGTAGTTGTTTAAGGGAGGGCAGTAGGGTGACAATGTAGGAGCCATATGCAAGGCCACTGAGATCTAATTCCATGTGCCCTGCCTAGCTACAGCATTCCTGTTTTAGCACTTTCACCTATTAAAGGTTTCATACCATGGGGGCATTGGGCTATGTAATGAAGACACATTTCATTTGATTAACATAAATCACACAATATTATGACTGCTTACTCACAGCATCATATTGTTTTGTTCTATAAAAGCAGCTAACGCCAAATAGGCAAGGGGGGACTTGTTCAGAAAGATAACTCCCCTGAAAGTTTCATATGTTGCTTATGCACAGTTTGGAGTTTGTACCTCCAGAGCACCAATTCCAAACATTTATCTGTATCTCCCCCTTCAGCCTCAGAGATTACCTTTTCACAACCCTGGAGCAGGGATGCTTTCTGCCTGGTAATTTGATGGCTAATCCTCTGCCTCTTCTCTACAAATCTCTTCCCTGATAAAGGGGTTGCTTCTACATCAGTAAACATGGGAGACTTGGCAGCCTAAGCTGACAGTCAGAGAAGAGGACTGTTTGAGGAAAGGGGAGACAGTGGGATAACTGTTTTTTTTAATAGTTCACATTAAAACCTCTTTGCATTTTATGCTTGTAAACTAGGGCAAGTTATCAATGCTTGATACCTTTAAAGCATCAACGAAACTAACCTTTAACAGTAAGTCAGTATATCTATCTGTCTGTGCGTCTGTCCATCTCAAATTTTAATGCAGGACATGCATTGAGCTTGGTGTGTTAGCTGTGATGGCATCAGGGTTGAATACAAGGCTGTGGTACTACAAAGCAAGGTAGAGATGAGACTTTTTTGGAGCATAAATAGATCATCAAATTATGTGGACGTGTTTGATGAGGAAGGAGGAGAATCAGGTCTGCATGTGAAATTACACACCATGAAAACAATTAAAACATTTACCTCTTTAAGGCAGTTGTCCTGTTGTTGCTGTCATCTCACTTCATCAACATTTTTGCCATATACAATCTACTTTTGCTGAAGTGGTGAATGGTCTATTATGCTAAAATAAAGTGTTTTTAGAAAAGTTCAGCATCCATTGCATTTGAATTTTCACCCATATATAGAAAACCTACATAAAATACAATGCGTACTTGATTTTTTTCTTTAAATAAATGAGACTCATTAACTGTTGGAATCCCAGCATTAGTTCTAATGTAGGCCAGCTGGTCAGGTGTTCTTATTTTAGGTATGATGTAAATAAGCCATGTATTTTTCTCTTACTTGCTGAGATATTGAAAAAATGTTCACAGCCCCATGTCTCTCGTGAGATCAGTGGTTATAATGATTTTACTGTGAGCTGTGAATGTCTGGAAAGTGATGTGGTTTATGCAGGATGTCTTTACTGGGCATTGTTATTGCACATTCATTAGCTTTTTGACCTGAATAGGTAATTCTAATGGTCATTTCTGAACATGAAGCTCACATTAAAAATAATTCACTTCCTCAGATCTTATATTGTAGGCTCGTGTTGGACTGTAAGAAGAAGAAGAAGAAACACACCTTTATTGTCCCACTTGGGAAAATTATCTTTTCACTCTTACTGATGAACACAAATTTTTACAGTATTTGTTAGTACAATTCCCTGAAACAAACAAACAACAAACTCCAGGGGCCTGTAAGCATGCAGTTAACTCCCACTGTGTGCCTCCCACACACAGTGGGAGGCAGAGTGATGGGCAGCGACTTCTGGGTGCGCCCCAAAATGAGCAGCTTTTAGGGGGGTGCTCAGGAGGTGAGCTGACACCTCCCACTGTGTCAGCTCACACTCCGAGGATGGTTGGTCGGGACTCGAACCGCCGATTTTAGGTCACAGGACACCTGCTCTACAGACTGATCTACTGCCGCTACTGCAGAACTGACTATGTGACCAAGCATCGTGAGACTGCAGGCTACAATACTCATGAAAATTTTATTTGGGAGTGTTCACACATGTCCCCTAAAACAATGGTCCCCAACCTCCGGGCTGCAGACCAGTACCGGTCTGTGGGTCAGTTGGTCCCGGTCCGCACATAGAGGATACATCTTCTCCTGTTGGCTTGTTGTGTTAAGGGTCTCCACAGCGTGTCATCCTTTTTCATGTCAGCCTATCTTCTGCATCTTCCTCTTTAACATCAACTGCCCTCATGTCTCCAATATTTTATTTTATTATCTGAAATATGTTTTGTTTAGGAAAATTACCAGATTCTCTCCACCGCATTTGTCTGACTCACTCTTGACGCCGGTCAAGGTGCTTGCCTCAGTCACATGGCTACCTTCTTAAAGGGGCTTCTCAGGTCGGTGACACGGAGTACATTACCACTAAATTGAAACTCCCAAGCTAGCGAAACGAACGTTTCTTTGTGCAGAGTAAATGAGCCAGTGAAGAGACAGAGGAATAACCTAGGACTTTAAAGAAAGAAAAACTGCAAAATATCAGTTTTTATGATAATCGCATCATCTTATTTTGCTCTATTTATCTGGCACATCTTAGAGGCAGGTCTGTGAAAATATTGTCTGATATTAAACCAGTTCAAGAGGCAAAAACATGTTTGGGGACCCCTGCCCCACATGAGTTTTGGCTCCTGGTTGGACATACCTGGTGTATCAACTGAGTGCTAAACTCAGGAATAAAAACTGACTCCACAAGCCCAAACATGCTCAGCAATTTTACCTGTCGCACCTGTCAGGATAACATTTAAGCAGTCCATGGAATGACTTAAACCCAATGACTGCAACATTGGCTCTGATGGCTTTTCATTTGTTGACCTGACAGAGGTACTCCAGGAATCAGGGTGGATTTGCAGCAATGAGTGACATGTCCTGTCCCTGTCTGTCTTTCTGAATGTGTAATGGCCTGGTGTTCATTCTAATCGCTGTCAGAGTGAAATGTCAAGAAAAAAAATGCTTTTCAGTACATTGTACACCAGTTAAATAACACTAACACTAACTACAACAATGGACTGCAACAAGTACAGTATGTGTTTGTCCTTGTTTTGTTTTTACTTTGTAATTATATGAAAGTAGCAGTTTTACAGATTCTTTAACAACATAATAATATACCGATGAGTCAAAGAGTAAGGTTTAGATCTGGCTTGACTTTTATAGTAGGTTAAGTAATTTCTGAATGTGCAATTAGAATTTTCTGAATTTAACAAAACCTGAATTTTTTTTTTCTTGACATATGTACTTATTTTTAGAAGACATATGTTTAGCCATTGATAGTTTCATATTGCTGTAATCTCATGGAATACCTGTTCTTCACCAGTTTGCCTGAATGGATGCATTCACTTCATCTCCAGTGGATTTTTATACTTTCAAATATTTGACTAGTCAGTAAAATCCTTCGACACACAATCAACTTGGAATTTCTGTAACTATGTGCATAAAGGATCTCAGTGTGTGTGTGTGTGTGTGTGTGTGTGTGTGTGTGTGTGTGTGTGGCTTGTTAGTCAAGCTGCCGAACAGTGACTCTGTACTGGTGGTAATTGATAGTCTGGAGGCTGTCTCAGGTGCAGGTAAATCCTACCTGCAGCTGTACCATGAAGTGGGTAGGGGGGTAGGGGAGTATAGAATGAGTAAATAAGTCTCGCAAGGATTACTGATTTCAGAGTAACTAGAAAGATGGTGGGAGATAGACAGATGGACGACTGGAGCAGAAGGACCTAAGGAGAAAAGGCAAAAAAAACCAAGATTGCACAGACTTAAATGTACATTAGGCTGTACTTTTCTCGAAAAATTGCTCTCAGGAACAGTGTATTAGCCTATGTCATCTCTGTTCTCTCTCTTCAGCTTAGTGCCGAGTGCATGAGGCTAAGTTTTGAGGCTTAGGTGTGACTTTCGCCTCTTTTTAAACACTTCCATGGGATTGACAGAGGGAAATTCAGCATTATGCTTTGCCCAGGGAAAAATGATAGAAGCAAGTGAGAGCACGAAAGGGAAGAGTGCAAGAGAGATTGGTCCCAGTGAGAAATTCATTGGTAGTAATGAGGACGTTGGTGGAGTGCAGGTCATTGTGTTGTGGCACTGGCCTGTCAATATAATGGACCTTGCTTGTCAGCTGGCAATCCATTGTACTGTTCATGACCTCATCTGTCTGTTGTTCTTCACTCTTCTTGGCTGTCAAACTGCCACGAAGAGATGGAAGATGAAGCAGAATCTTTTCCCTCGTGACAGATACATTGTCCAGGTACTCTAATTATCTGTAAGGTGGTCTGAGGTGAGATGTGGAAGAGAGAGATTCTAAATCCACATCTCTGGTCAAAGTTACTTAAAGACAAAACCTTTGATGTACAAAATATTTTTTTTTAAAAAGTCACACCTCACAATTTTTCCTTTATGCAGTTGATAATTGGCTGATGATGATGCTGATTTGTTTTCTTACTTTCTTTTCTACTTTCTTTCTTTCTTACTTTCTTTCTACGCTACTCACTGGCACTGTGGCGCAGTGAGTCGCGTTGTTGCCGCACAACATGGCTGGTCTGGGTTCGAGTCCTCGCTCTGTGCGGAGTTTGCATGTTCTGCTCCATGTCTCCAAAAACATGCGCTTCACGTTAATTGGCCAGTTCCAAATTGCCCTTAGGACAGTGGTTCTTAGCCTTGTTGGAGGTCCCGAACTCTGCCGGTTTCGTATGCTCACTCACCAAACCCTTCTTTAATAAATTTTTTTTTTTTTTTAAATTTAAGACATAAGTATATGTTTTACTGATGTATTTAATGAATTGTGCATTATAGTCACCTTTTTCAAAGAACAAAACCAAGACAGTGCATGAACTCACATGAAATTGCCTACCTGCAAATCAGTGTGAGTTCTGCTGTTGTTATTAAGAGACCAGTTCAGGCTTCAAAGTCTGTTTCAGCAAAGTCTGTTTCTTTAGTTTTTCACGCAGCTTAAGGAAGTGTTCCTTTATTTTTGCCAATGCGGGACTAGAGTTGCTCAACTTGACATTGCAAATTATGCAGAACGCTGACTCCCATCATGTTCCGTTATACAGTACATGTAAATTCACGTTGCACATATTCGTTCAACCACTTTCTTTTTTTGCTCAACATAGTTACTATGAATTAAAATATTAAGAAAGCAATCAGATGACATACCATCATGACAGGCATAAATCGACTACTGAGTGTGCAAAATCCCATGTAGCACAGGTAGGCTAATCGATGTAGCGTGATCACCTACAACCAATGATGGCTTCGATTGAACCCAGGTCAAGAACCACTGCCTTGGGAGTAAGTGTGTGCGTGTGGTTGTCCGTCTTTGTGTGTGGCTCCGCGGCGCACTGGCATCGTACCCACATTGTCCTCCGCCTCACGCCCTATGCCAGCTGGGATAGGCTCCAGCTCCCCGTGACCCTCGGCGGCAGATAAAGCGGAAGAAAATGAATGGATGGATTTGTCAATAATTTTTGTGGCTTAGACGTTCAGTCAGGACTGTCACGCCTGGTGGGAAATTTCTAAATCTTTGTGGTGTATTATTTGAGTCTTCGTTTTCAGCATACTGTACTTCTTTGATGAATGTGATCATAGCTGAAAGCCCCTCCTCCTCTTGCCCTTTATGAACTGGTACCTCTCTCTTTTGTCTCATCTCTTCTACATTTTAAATCCCTGGGCCTCTGGAGAGCAAAGAGGATATGTGATCAATCTGATCCAGCAGAGTCAGACATGGAGATGGAAGCATGGCCAGGAAGGGTAAGAGAAGAAAGAAAAAAGGGACAGTGAGAAAGGGGTTGACAAAAACACAGTGGATTCTGAGAAGCTACTTCTGTGGCTGAGAGAATGTTGCATGTAATGGAAGGCAGGAAAAAGTTGGATTAGCTATGGGAATCCTCTTTTTTCCCACATTTGAAATGGTAGCTATCTCATGTAAAATCTGTTTGAACTTAACAGTTTTAGGTAGGCCAAGAGTCTTGGTAGAATAGCAGATGTGTCTTTTCCATTTTGCAAATACATTCCTCATCGAGGGGTTCTTTTTTGTAAATGGACTCTCATGGTTTGTACTTGTGTCTGTTAATGGCCACATACTTTCATGTCTTTCACAATGTTGCTGATGTATCCATATCAACAAAAAGTATGGTGACATTGAGAAACTGTTGTGATAATTACAGTATTTAAGCAAACAAGCAGCGTAAGATAAGACCAGAATGCTCAACTGTGGTCAGCGAGGCTGTAAAGTTCATTGAGGTATGAGGACACTGTTTCACATGTCGTCCATACCCATCATTTCGCATAATTCTCAAACCTACATGAAATTAATGCATGGAAAGCTTTATCCGTATGCATCTTAAGATGGAGCACAATTGGGCCTTTATGCTTTGACTCAGACATGAGACTCAGTGTTTTTGTTTCCTACCACCAATGCTTGATTATATATAAAGGGCTTTTCCTCACCTTTTCTAAGTTTGTCTAACCCTTCCCTATGTCAACACTGGGTTTAGTTGCCTGGACCTTGGACCTTAGAGGATTGTTTCCCTGTGTCATTTACACTTGCTTGCAAGGTGAAACAAAAACGCTCTGCACTTAAGTAGAGTTGCAAATTCAGGTTCTGGTTCTGTGAAGGCTGAAAAGTGAGAGAACTCTTGGACTATTTGTGTCAAAAAGTGAATGTAGATTAAAATGTCAACGAAAGTCCTCATCACAGTGTTAAGTGGTGGAATATTGTTGCTGGCATAATGCTTCCTTAGAATTAGTTTCTCATAAAGGGTGAAGAGACATAAGAGGCTGTTTTCATGCTGGCAGTTGGACAAGCACAGTCCATCTACCCAGTGCCCATGAGCAGGTGAATGACACTGAATAAGGTGTCTGGCTTAAACCCTTTCACAACCAGTTAGCTAAATTAGGTGACAAATTCTAATATCTGCAGAACTGTAAACACGTGTGCAAAGTCAGGTTGTACAATGTCAATCTCCTAGAGAAAGCATTTTTTGGTGATGTGGCAAACTTAACACACCTGGTAAATCTTAGCAGTTGATCACATCACTTAATGACAATCCAATATTACCTCAAAGCAGTTTTGCTGATTGATTTGCACTATCTCCAATGGCTACACATATTAATGGAGTGAGAAGCTTATAGTAATTTCTCTGCCACTGTCAGTGCACATCTTCATCTATTCATACCTTATTGCAAAGTATTGTAGCAAACACTTGAATCAATTTACAGTTTTCACTGAGTGTACAGCCCACAGCTTGGTTTTCAAGTAGTACCATGGATGGTCCCTGCCGACCATGCAACTTCACTCTAGCCCATTACAGTCACTAATCTGGTCTGACACCAAGCTGATTTACAATACCCCCTACTATAAGCACTGACCAACTAGGGGTAATTGATTTAGAACAATAGAAACACCTGCTTAGTAATATGAAGCTTTCAAAAGCCCCCATATAAGCTGTTATACAGTAAGGCCAAGTATCCTCACCTCAGTAAAACAATGACTTTACAGGTGGTAATGTGCAACTAAAAGTGAAAGGGAAGGAATTTTTTTAAGCAATGCTAGAAAGAAAATGTGCAGCTAAAATGACAATTACAACAATAGGTCTAAAACACTTAATAATATTACATAAAAGTAATATTTTAGCTCTTTCTGGTTGCTAAAAATCCACCCACATGATATGAGCTTGAGCCTAGTCAGCTATTGAAAGAAGAAGAAAGAAGAAATGTACTTAAATAATAATATTTTTCACGTCTGTACGTGTGTGTGTGTCTGTGTGTGTGTGTGTGTGTGTGTGTGTGTGTGTGCATGCACGGGTGCATATGTGTGCACGCACACACACACATACACATATACTGTACGTACAGAAGGGACCTGTAAGTATGCAGGCATGTAGTGCGGCACAGTGGTGGGCAGCAGCTGCATCCCAATGAATAACTTGTAAGGGGACGGGTTCTTGCTCAAGGGCACCTCGCAGTGCTCAGGCGGTGAACTCTCCACTACCAATTCACGCTCCAAACTTTTTGGTCCACATGGACCTTGAACCGGTCCCTTGCCCAAAGCCCCTTAGTGGACTAAGCTACTGCTGCCTATTATCCATAAAGCTCTGGAGTTGCTAGTCTTTGTGCTCAAATGCCTTCACTTTATTTGTCTTTTAGTGGCGGACACAAAGCTTTCTGCTCAGGCAGTGGGGGTGCTGAAGTCTTCTGTTTGGTGTGTGTATGTGTGTTTGTGTGTGGGGGGGAGGTGCAAGCCTTCTGTGCTGCCTAGTCATTTTATGGCACCATCTGTCCACAAGCAAACCGTCAAGTGGTGACGTCTCGCCTATTTTTCTCAGTTAACAGTGTGAATTTCTTTTTGATATACAAGCACATCTGCTGCGTAGAATGTGTCTCAGCTGCAACTCTAATGTTTTGCCGTGGTAAAGAATCATTCTTGGTTATTTGGTCATTTATTTGTACAATGATCTGTAGATCTTTCTAAATTCTGAGAAAATCCCTACATAAAAACTTTCGGCGTTTGAAATAGGCCAAGTATACTTCATTTCCAGATTGTCTTAACGTAAAGCTTTGATTGCTTAAACCCCTGCCGTAGAATTTATGTACAACAAAAAATGCATTTAAATGCACAAATATATAAAGCCTACTAAAGATGTGTAAGTCTATAAGACTTTAAAATCTGAAATTATTATAGGTTATAATGAAATCTGCTATTTTAGTTTAAACCATCATGTCTTTTGTAACTGTGTAGTAGTACTGATGCTTATAAGAAAATTTGATTTGTTAGTTTAAGCTAGCATGTTTTTGACAATAGTTTATTAGTACTGATGTTTAATTGTTATTATGGTTACTGAATGATCAATTAGGTTATAAATAATGTGATTTTTTAAAAATTATTTTGGACCGAAATAAAAAGCATTCAAAAACATCAACAGCCAGAATCGGCTGATGATGTAGACGTTCCACTTTATGATACTGTAGCATATAGCATGTGACTTACCTTGAGGGCGAAAGAGGAAGGGGAGGAGGAGGGAATTATAGTTGGTGAGAGGCAGAGTTGTCATTGGAGAGATTGTCACTACCATTACTACTAGCTTCACTAGCCATTGCTCTATCTTCTATGATAAACAGTAAAGTATTCAAGGTACGATGTGTGACGTGCTGAGATGCTCACAGAGACAACAACAAACGAGAACAAGAGGGAGAGTTGAGTGGTGGACAATGGGGGTTGTGGCACAATGGGAAACTGCAGTACAATAATCAGATATGGCGGCACTCGTTTCTTCATATCTATAAATGTTTTTAAGTCTAATATTTAGAGAGAGAGAGAGGAAGTAAGAGAGAGAAAGGGGGATTGAAGTTTTCCACAAGATAAGCCAATAGAGTAGAATAGTTAAAAAAAAATCCTTCCTGCTGTGTCTTTGCAAGACCTGTTAAGGAATATTGTTTTCAGTTGGCTTTCCGTTTTTACAAATATCCCTTTTAAAGTTTCAAGTCTAACTTGTTTGAAGTCTGAAACTACTACTCCTAAGGTTGGTGCTTTTTCACAGAGAGCTGTTTTATCCGCTCGATTGTACCAGTTATAGACAGAATTACTTTTATTTGATAAATGTCTGTTTTACATTGAGCCTGCATTTTGATTTATTGTGGCCCCTTTACCCAGCACTTTGTTGCACAAGCCATTTTCTCCCTGCTCGGCAGCTCGACAATGCCAATAATTGCTCTCCAATAAATTCAAATGGAAGTGCCACTGTGCTCCGTTTCTTCTTGTCCATGTAGTACATATCAGTGTAATACATGTAACTTTTCATTCCCAGATTGATGTGCAATATTGGTAGCCCTCCAATAGGTGATTGCAAATCTCCTCTGCATTGGCAATTTATGGAGGGTCTGAGTTTCGTTAGATGTTCAACCAGCCAGACTAAATGCCAGTTGACACTGAATGATATGTGTGAAGTCAGTACGCAACCATCTTTGAATTTTGTGGAGAGGCAAGTTAGTGCTTGTGTCAGGACATTTTCAGTCTGTTGTATAACCTGTGATACGTCCATATGCACTGCAGAAGCTCTGTGTCATGTGGCATGTGTCATGTGACATGTCACTGTATTATTTTACTTACCAGTTGAAGTGTCATAAATGGATTTTTGTAGGTCATCTTTATCCAAAGCCGTTTAAATTCAATCCACTGGACGTTAAGAAAGTTCTTGAAGAAGTTTCATCTCTCATCCAAGAGACTTCTTCAGTTCAGAGCCTTCTTCAGTTCAGAACTGAAGAAATGATACGCCCATATGCATTGGATGAGAGACGGAACGTCTTCAAGAACTTTCTTAACATCCAGTGGATTGACTTAAACAGCTTTGGATAACCATGACCTGGATCACTGAGAACCTACACAGACTTAAGTCATCTTTATGTTGTTTAGTTTATAAAGTTCAAGTTCAGGCAATAGATTTGCTATTAGCGTCTTTAGGTCTCCCAATTGTATTAACAAGTTGAAAGAATCAGCTTGCAGAATAGTGCTGCAAGTGCTGCAAGAATAGTGCTGTAAAACACAATAGGTCACAGAACATTACCCTTGTTAGGTGAATTTCAATGCAATTCAGGATCTTGTCATGGCCCAGTAAAAAAGACATTCAAACAGGTTTCCTTTAGTTTTAAGTGACTTTCTTGGTTTTGTGTTGTGTTTGCTGCCAAGGTAAGAAGAAGTGCAGACTTGTGAGGATGAGCCGTGCAAGCCATGGAACACTTATCAATGGAAGAGATGCAGGTATTCAAATGCATAGTGTTTAAAAAGCTTCCAACACAAACCTGGCTTGTCTTAGTTTAACTTAACAATAGTTACTCTTACGGTCATATCTCAACTATCCTACTTCCCAGCTCTATAGATGATGCACTTTACAGAAATGGAAAAAGACAGAAAGCAGGAGTAGGGGTGATGGAAAGGATGAAGAGGTGACACACTACTGGAAGTCAGAGTAATAGCAGTGTTTACCCAGACCCTTTCTGTGTGCACAGCTGGCTGTCGCGTTGTCTGTAGTCTATCAGTTCTATATTCTGTGGTTGGCCACTCCCTTGTCACGCATGCACCCACATATTAGAAGCCAGACCAAGAATAAGCGGCAGTTGATGTGGATGGCAAACAGGTTTGATGTGTATTTTCTATGCTCATCTCCCCCCTGAATGCTCTGTGAAGTTTATTTTGTCCTTCACTGCTTGCTCTTTTAGATGCTCATATCGCACTGTTCTCTTAATTACGTCCCCAAACCTCTTAGTCAGCATCCTACAATACAGCATACACTCTGTATATAGCGTGGCTTGCTCTGCATTACTCAAATCTCCACAGACACTAACGACTCCAGAGCTCTTTAAATGAGTGGCAGCTTTATTGGGGTTGAGGTTATTTAAATGTAAATATTATTTTCATAACCTTCTGTTCTCTCTCATGGTGTCTTTGCAATAAGATAATATTTTATCTTGATTGAGGCCTCTATCAACAATGTAAGATACATAATCCTATCCTAAGAAATTCAATGCTAGACTCTAGCAAGTGTTTCATCTTGATTAATCACCTCACATGAATACATGTAAAATGTGAAGTGATTTAGCAAGAGGTAGAGCAATGCATGGCTGTAACTTACCATAACCCAACCAGGCTTTGGAGCTTGAAGCTTTCATTTATTATCCCACATTACGAACATTGTGGCAAGGCTTAGAAGAATAGAGTAGTTCTCATCTGTCCACTTATCCATTATTCATACTTAGTTTTCACAGTATTATTCCAAAACATGATATATACATATTTGTCTTCATACTGTATGTCTCCCATGTACCAGAGACGTGCCATTTAATATCTGGAAATTTTTAGTTTGTAACTTATGGTTCTATGTCAATTGTCATCTTATTATTCGGGATACATAACTAACACAGTCACACAACTGCAATAATACTATTAATAACAATAAAATGAGAGATGCACTCTAACAAACCATTGTCTCTGATAAAATGGATATGAAAAGTAACATCTAGGTAATAATTACCGAATCCTAAATTTGCCATACTGTCATACTGTTGTTCTTGAGTTTATGAACTACTATTTCTTATTTAATACTCATTAGCTGTGGTCTGATTCTTACATTTGGTGTATTTCGATGCAACTCATAGATGAGACAGCTCAAAGAAGTATCATACTGGAAATGTTTATTTTGTCAAGGTGCTTTCTCTTTTTAAAAAAATTACATATAAATTCTACATCACTAACTCTAATAACCTTAATTTATTTTGTACAATATGAGAAACATGCAAATAAGGACGTGAGTTTTTTTTTTCATGCTTGAATTTAGATAGAAAAAATCTTTCTTTCCTGAGATCAAACTATTATACCCACACTTTTTGTCAAGGATAAAATTTATTTCATCCTTTGTATGTTTTTTTTTTTTGTTTACTAGTTTTTTCATGTTGCTTTTCACAATTGAGATATTTTTCCAAGTGCAGGTATATCGTTGTCCTTCAACCTAAATGTTTTAAACGAAACAGTGTTGGATTTTGTGTAGTTACAAGTTGTATTATTTTAGACAATCTATTCTTGCTATAAAACAGCCATGCTCCAGAATTCATCCTGACCTATTATATGATTTTTGCATTTTATTCTCAATTTTTGGTGAAGTAATTTGGATGATCCTTTAAACCACAATTATGTTGTGTAAACTATTCCTCTGTCACACACATTTTCCTCATGTTCTTATCAGATCTGCACCATGAAGTCAGTACTAAGACGGAACGATTCACATCCAATCTCACAATGGCAGACATTCAACCATTTGGGTTCTGGCTGTTTTTCACTTTCTCCCTGTCCTTGTATAAGAAAGTCTTCCTGTGCTGAGCAACTTTCTTCTGTTGTGGATCACACTTCCCCATTTCTACCACGTTGGTCCCTTGTCCTCTCAGTAGAACTACCACCATGGCACGAACAGCAGATAGTGGCAAGTGTTTGTCCCATTGTATTTGTGTGCTGCTGGGAGGCACCAAGCCACATTGGGATAATAAGTATATAAATAAATAAAAAATAAACCTCGCTCCAGGAATTTGTCTCATTGAAGATGAAAAGCATCTGCCTTTCTCTGGCATCTGTTGTAAAAGATATCCCTCCACTGCCAAGGGGTTGAGCACAAGGAATAGCCAACTCTATCAGCCTCACTCACTCAATCTCTCTACCCACTGAACCAACGCAATGCTGGCATACATAAAAATGAGTGACGAAAACAAATTTATGAGACAAAAAACTTGAGTTGAGAGTTACACCCATTTTGCAAGGGTAACTTGAAATAAAACTATGCCCTAAATGTCTTGTATTGTGATGGTGGTGGTAGTGGGAGATGGGTTCTGATTAAGTTCTCTGGGATCCTAGACAGTTTTTTGTGTTTCTTTGTCTTCTTCAGAACGCTAAAGCTCAACACACCAACTACAAACTGCTTTCTCATAATCATTAATAGTTTGGACACAAGGGAAATACTTTTCTAGGTACTTTCTTTAGCTACCATTTATCAAAAATGTACATGCAGGTATAATAGAGGTGGTGAGATGATGCTGAGATGATCACACCTTGAGACTTTATAGTCTGCCGGGGATGCTGGCTGCACATAGTGCAAGCAAATTCCTGAGAAGCAAGGTGTGTAGAATTCGAATATTGGTTTGCTAGATATTAAAGCCTGGAGGTCATTCCTCTAAGAGACAAAAAGTGATGAAGAGATAGCTGCCAATGATATCTGTTTGCAAATGTGCACAAGTGAAACACCAGTTTTCAAGAAGCATGCTTTCCATACTTAGATCTGTGTTGAATAAAGTCAACTTGACTTGTTGAAAAAGCTCGAAGATGTTTTGCCCCTGAGAACTATTCAGTACTAAAGAAGCCTCTTTGATGAGACAAAATGTCTTCAAGCATTTCCAACAAGTCCAGTTGACGTTATCCAACACAGAGATCTACGATGACCTGGATGACTGAGAATCTTCACAGACGTCTTTCCATACTCAGTCACGCCTTTTTTCACCTTTTTCAAATGTTGTGTCAAGGGAGGTTTCATCAGTGCTCAGTTGAAGGAAAAGAAGCTCTGTAGAGTGTTTCTGAGTTTTGTTTCACAAAGAGGGTCAAAGTAGCAACCACTGTTTCTACACATTGAAACAGGCACATGAGTAATGGCTTACCCAACACACCCACAGGCTTAAGAGTTGAAATGTTTTTTTTTTTTTTTTTCAGCTGAACTGAATAAACTAAAGCTGACTAGCCAAACAGGAAGCCTCAAGTTATTTCACATTATTAATGCTTCTCTCTTCACAAATATCAGCAAGGCAGTATTTTTCAAAGTTTGAATTTCCGTTCCAAGAAGCCTCTTGTAAAAGCTCTGCACAGAATTATTGTCCTTGAAGACAAAAGTAGGCCTGCTTTAAATCTTTTGAAACTTTTCTCGTTTAGTTCTTTCTTCTGACATACTCTGGAGATACTGCATTAATTTAAGGAGAGATATCTATCCCTACCATATTGTGGCCTCCTTTACAGAGTTATGATTACTCATTACAGATGGCCATGGGCATGAGCCTAGTGATAAGAAATTTAGTTAGCTGAGTTTCTGGTGATACACAGTTACTTTGTTTATAATGGCATGAGACATTGAAACTGCAGGCTACAACAAACTTCATAGGTCATTTATCTAAATCTTATCAGTTGGCTTAGTCATTTCCTACATTAAATCAAATTTTTCAAAGAGCAAAGCATCGGTGCTTGTGTGGTTTAGTTTGAGAGGCTGCCTTTGTTTTCGTGTCTCCACCCACAACTTTCGATGAACGACCATTGCTGTCTGTCCAATTGCGTGGTTGATTATGGTTAATTTTTTGCACACCTGCTGCTCTTTTGTTAACCAACCTTTGACCATGTTTTATGCCTATTGTTAATGTATGCATACATGTTGTCATATCATGAGATCAGTGCACTTTGCCTGATTTGAACCCATCTGGAAGACACTGTTTCAATTTCTTAATGGGGAACATTAAGTGGGCAGTGGTCCTCAGGGAGTACTGTTTAGAGGTCCTCTGAGGTTTTTTTTTTTCTAATTTTTTTACTGAATTCCCCCTGTGAGAGGAAAGTTGAGTAGTTAATCCTACACCCTGACCTCCTCTTTGTTGTTTCCACATCATCCCTTCGTGTCTCTGTGGCGCTACTTTTCACTACATCCACTAATATGTTCCTCTGCCTTGAGCAAGATTTTGTTGTGGGTGTATGTGCCTTGTTCATCGGGACCAAGATCATACCAAGTATACTTACAAAATGTGTGTCTCCTTTGCTTCCTCTTGTTTGATATTTCCATACTGTTAGTGTTCAAATATATGCAAATGTAGCAAGTTTGAATACTAATGTTCTGTTCTCCTTTTCTGTGTGTGTTTCCTCTCCCAGGTGTTAGTCTTTGATCCTGCCAGAGTGGGACGTGTCTAGCGGGGGGACTGAGGAGGGAGCAGTGCCAACTTGGAACATGGTGTCTAATATTCACCTGGCAGTGCCCCTCCTGCCCAGAGGGGCGTTGCTAGTCCTGCTTCTACTCAACTGCCAGGTGTTCTCCTCTCTGGCAGACAGTAAGTAATATTATTCATCTGAGAAGCCCTACCATTCATTTTGAATTTCTAATGCATTTTAGCTACCTACTTGCCACATGAAGCAAATTATTTGAGAGTAATTTAAGATGCACCATCTCATCTGCAGTTCATCTGAAATATAGGTTTTTTTTTTGTTTTTTTTTTAAAAAAGAAGCCTCAGTATCTTCACAAAATTCATGTGCAGTGCATAGGACACCAGCCTCTGACTAGCTGTCAATCTAAATGACAGTTTTTTGGGTGTACGAAGGCACTCAAAAATATATAGCTAATGCTAAGCTTTGGATCTTCAGGTCAGCCAAGGGGCAGTACTTTGTCAAAGAAAGGGTCAGAGACAGAATTAATTTGACACATGACCTCACCTGTAGTGCTGAGGAAGGGTCACTGTAATTCATTTATACCCCATCCCCTCCTAGTCCTCCAGCTGATCTTGCCTGCAAGCCCTTTCAGACGTGAATCCGGTAGGATGTGTATCTTTGTACCCTTTGCCTTGTCACACTCAGCACTGTTCCATTTGTTTTCTCCTGTGGTGTGTCTACAGTTTTGCACAGCAGTGAACTTGACCTTATAGAAAGGCTTTACATCTTTGTCCTTTTTCTTGAGATCTCGTAACATTGTCTTTTCTGTCTGCCTGTAATGTGATCAGACTGAATCAAACCTTGACCGGAGCACTACACTGAACCCATACCCCGATGTAGTAACTTGTAACCAAGTCCACTCATGCTGAATGCAAAAAAGTTAGCAATATTTCCCATCCAACCATTGTATTGTAATATGAAGTGACACAACTTTCTTAAAGAACGTATACATTAATAATAATTCATTATGCAATGGAAATTTCTGAAATAAGATGTCTGTTTAAATCAATCCACTGAACTTTAAGAAAGTTTCTTGAAGATGTTTCGCCTCTCATTTTAGGCTTTGTTCAGACTAGTCGCCTATATCCGATTTTTAGCCCATCCAGATTCATGTCGCATATCTTGTGTTTAGGCTGAACAGTCCCAATCAAATTTTTGTGGGACGGATTGAAACCTCATTTGCGGTAGTTTTGTGTTGGATGGGGACAGAGGCGTCTGTAGTCTGAACAGCTCCCAACACTCCAATCGGATATGGCGGACCGCAATGTCATATTTGCGACTCGAGAGAGAGGTGCCAGAAATAAGGGTGTTTTTGCATTACGGAGCAATAAAATACATAAGAAGAAATTGACGATGTCAGGTGTGTACGGCGTTGTTGTTGTTGCCCCCATCGCAATAATATGACCTCACACTTTCCGTGTACTGAAGGATGACTCCGCCCCGACGTCATTGCTACGGCAACCTGTCAGCTCGGCTGATAATGTGGCCCAGTCTGAGCAGAGCCAGATCGCATTTGGACACTTGCTAAAAACAATGTCAACAGTCATCCCTAAAAATCAGTTATGGAAGGCAATCTGATGTGCTTGCAATCTGAATGGTTGTTTGGTTTCCCCTATTATACATATGAGGATTTCTCGCTGCATTTGACTGCATATACCAGATTAGGATATAGGACACATTTGGGTTTCTGGATAATATGGTCTTCCAGACAAATCAAAGAATTTTTCATTTCTGTCATTTATTTCTTGATATGGATCATTGTTTTTAACTATATTTTGGCTAGT
Organism: Antennarius maculatus; assembly: GCA_013358685.1. Lineage (NCBI taxonomy): Eukaryota > Metazoa > Chordata > Actinopteri > Lophiiformes > Antennariidae > Antennarius > Antennarius maculatus. The sequence continues at coordinate 14,681,490 of CM023619.1, read as the reverse complement.
TTTATTTATCAAACCATTAAAATAAAAAATAAAAAAATCATTTGTTTATCAATTGTATGTGGGTCATGTTGGCGCTCCAAAATCCACCTCAATACCATACTTAAAGATGCACACAGCTAGATGCAGTAAACCAGCTTGAGTCTTCACAGTAAAAAGTACATTGAAGTTCACAGTGATTTACACAAATTTTGCTCTCTGTCTCTAGAACCATGAAATCAGATTTCCTAGGTCTTGAATTTCAGTAATCATACTTATCTATGAGAAAAGATACATATATTATGATTATGTGATGAACAGTCTGTTATAAAACCAGTATAAGTGTTTACATTAAAGATACACCCAAAACTAACACAAAATGATCTTGAAAAAGATTGAGTTTAAGCTTTAAGAAATTTAAAGAAAACCCGATGTTGTTTGTAGTTTAATATAAGCACATATGGAAAAAGGTCTAGACCCACAATTACCAAGACTCCAAAACAAACAGACATAGAATTAAAATAAGACAGCGAGGGGTCAAAAATAACACCTGCCACTAATGGCAGGGTTGTGCACATTTCATGCCTGTAATTTGTACACAACTTAGTAATGTGAACTTTATAGTTCTGGTTTGGATTTCCTGTATTACAGGGCAGACACCAGACAAATATAACGGGCGGAGTGCCTGGGAAGTTTCTGATTACATGGACTCATGCAGTGTCCTTGTCTTCCTCCATAACAGAGTTAAGCAAGCAAACAACGTCAAGTTTAAACATTTTAGCAGTCAGGCCTTCCCTTACATATGAAGGGCTCACATGACAAGGTTTGCTAGTTTAAAATGGCTACATATAAGTGGATCTTGTCATACTGTTCTCTACAGTGCCGTGTTACCAGGACTCCTGTACAAGCACGATCATTGCTATAACCCTGTGACATCATTCATCTTATACCGTCATTGAGTTGCCACACAAAACACTGATTACACTGAGTGCTGATCACAGACACTGCATCTATCCCTGGGGAGCTTACCCTAATCAACCAGCTCCATATACAACCTCACTGTATACAACAGGCTACCAGCCCACAAGGTCAGCCTCAAAGTCACACATACCCAGCACTTAAATGTAATGGTTATCTTTTTGTAGAGCTGTCATTGTGAGTTATTTCATAGGCTTTAATAAGCTTTTGATATATGTGTCTCCTCCTGTACCTCTCATGTTATAATCTTTTTCATGTGTGGTCGTCCAGCGTCTACGGCCTTTGTGTTTCTTTCTCTTTTCACTTCCTTTTCCAGAATGATTGCAAGGAAACCATAAATAGCTCAATTCTAATGTAACATAATATTTAGGTGTATTATTTGTGGTACTACATGTAATACCAGTAATTAATTTGAGGCTCTTGAGAAATGATCTCATTTATTGTGCTTCTTTAACATAAAGTAACTGTTAATACAAAACCTTGGCTTTAGACAGAAATGTCTTCAAAAGCAGGTCATATAGCATATCTTACCAGAATTTCATTTCAGAAAATTAAGTAATTGGGTAGGTGTCATAGAGTGATTGGTCAGTTCCTAAAAATCCTACACTTGACTGCTGTGATGGACATAACTGAAGTGGTTTAGAGATGGGTTGCCAGACATGGGAGCTGGAGGGCTGAAAATTGGATTGTAATTTAAGTGACCATATGGTCACCCAGCTCAAAAACTGTCACGGATAGAAATTGATTCTTTTTTAATTAATTAAAAGTAAGCGTATCCACCTTAGAAATCCACTCGGGGAGTAATGTAGTTATCACACAGCTGTGGTTCATACAGATTCTACGTGCAGGCTGAAATCAAGGATTTGAAAGAGGGAAAACTGACCAATTGAAATATAGTCTGAAAGCATTAAATATAAATGTGAAATAAAGAAAAACCTCTGCATCCTCTAATAAAATTTTGGAGGATTACATTTTCCAGATTGTGGAGACACATTGGAAGGTTGTTTATGTGAGACATTGCAGCAATGTCAGAATGGAGGAAGGAAAGGATCATCAAGGTTAATGATGTGAGATTAAGAGTTTAATTAGGGAGCTCAATAACAGACTAGAGTCGACCTCAACCCTTCATTATGTCTGGGATTGGTCAACGTCTCAGGATTACAAGAAAGAAGAAGAAAGAGATGTTTATATTTAAAAAAAAGATACTTCATTGTGGGTTCCTATAATTATTGCATTCAAATTAATCTAGGGCTTGTCTAATAAAATTTTTCTCAGATCTGCTGTAGAGTTGATGTTCTGGATTGAGAAACGTCCTGTGTATTTAAAGCATTAAATGATGACCACTTATTGTTTGGTCACAATCTTACCCATGGTCAGACTTAATTGCAAATGCAGAAAGTGTATGGAACTGGCATCTTGTCGCACACCTGTTGTTTATTTTTGAAGCATCATCTGAGATGTATTTTAGGTCAACCCAAACAACCCATCGACAGCATAAAATATGGCTGGATTTCATGTACTGTAAGAACTATTTCATGGGCAGTCACCTCCACTTGTCAAATCTGCTAAATCATATGGGAAGCAAAAAAGTGCCTGTTGGCACTTAAAGCCAGAATACTTTTGTTGTTCTATGTCCCTGCTGTAACATAAATTAATTTCTCTTTCATTAGTAGTGTTGCATTACTTAATAGCTTTGGGCCTTGTGTTTGAAATGACGAGAACAATAGTAGGGGCTCTTTGTGGTTTCTAAGGTCTTTTTTTGGTCTCTAAGGTAGGGCTGATCTTTGGGTGACAAATTAATGGGGTCAGCAGGGTCGCAAGGAGTTGTGTGGTGATGGATGATGAGGTCACCCCACAATAGGATCTCTGAAGAACTGAGGAGCTATCACATCAGCAAAGCCACCAACCCATCCCCTCCTGAGATCATTTAACGTGCTTAACTTACACTTCCCATCAATTGTGTGGGGAATTGTATTAATATCATGGTCTGAGCAAGTGTGGACATTGGCATTTAACCAGCTGTATTAACGAAGCCTCCCATCAGTCAGACAAATATCTTTTTGTTTTCCCACAACAACCTTGCGTGGTAGTTCCTACTTCTACTCGAGTGGTGTCATACTGAATTCTCTACTTCATATTCAAGCTGTTTTCAAAATGATGTTTCTTCTCTTCTTATTTTCTTTTGAATTCAAGTGCCCCCAAGATGACAGTCCTCTACCCAACCACACATGTCTTGAAATCAGCAGTCACACGCCCTTCACAGTTTCAAAATAAAAAAAAAAAAACAATTTAAGTTTCATCACCATGCAAATGAGAACATTTCATGAAATGAACAAAATGAATATCAGAGATGATGTACCCTCAGGGTTATGCAGATGAGCTATGCAGCACAGCAGACACTTTAGCAGGCATGGCTTGTTAGCCAGGGCCACATACTTCATGAAATTCCATTTTAACGGAGACATGGTATGATTTTGCATTTTACATTTGTCTCGTTCTATGTCATGACTGCACATTGGTTATTTTGAGATAAAGATATAAGTCTCCAGTCAGCAAGAAACTGTGCTGTCATAATTTAGAAAATGAAACCATAAAATCCATGACATAGTTATCTTTGTTTTACAGCTATAATTTTTTTTAGCAGAAGCACAGTTTTACATTTTCCCCAAAGCAATCATCCTAAAATGACTACATTTATAGATGTCTGTTGAATCTCAAGGAGCCAGACAGTTTGAAACCAAAGGTAGTGAATTATCTTTTGACAAGATTTAGGTTGGGTGCCTTTTCAAATACCACAGATAGTATAAAACCTCCAACTTTTGACTGTTTGCTTCCAGAAACATCCTCATAAACAAAGTGAGTGTGATTGTGAGTGTGTGTGTGTGTGTGTGTGTGTGTGTGTGTGTGTGTGTGTGTGTGTGTGTGTGTATGTGTGCGTGTGTGTGTGTGTGTGCGCGCGCACGTGCATGGGTGCCTGCCTGGTGCGTGCGTGTGTGTGTGTTTTAAAATATCATTCATCCACTGACTGGACTGAGAGGTGCCTCTCTTGCCTTCAATTGGCTTGAGAATATGAAAGCCATTACATTGATGTTGCTCATTCTGTGAAAAGAGGAGTGTAAGGTAATTGCTCTTAGTGTTCTTGTTCTTCTGTCCTGTCTTGAATAATTCACTAATGGTGAGAAGGCCTGAATGGGGGCTTGTCTCTGTGGTCCACAAAAGACACTCAAAGTTTGATGTTTTCCATTTCCTTCGTTTCTTCTGCAGGTTTTGACTTTTTGCCTTAAGCACAGCATCCCAGTTATGATGAATAGCATTGCTCTTATGATTTCACAGAACTTCTGATTAGGCTTACAAAGCTCATCTGCGGTTATTGTTTCTACTGTCAAGTTTCTTTGTTTTTTTGTTATCAGGAGTGAACACAGTGTGAGGTGACTGTCAGCGAGTGGGAGTGGATAGTGAAAGGAAACCAGATCATCCAGCTAAAACTTATTTAAACATGTGGAGGAATAAGCAAACTCCACCCAGATAGGCCCTTGTTGTTGTTAACACATATATGTGTGAGGTGACAATAAGTTGCCACAGAAGCTTTAATCGAGGACAGTGATGACAATTTGCTTAAAAAAAAAAACAAAACACTTCCACTGTGTGTCACCTTGTGAAGTATTTGTTTAGTATTTCTCAGCGAGGAGAGCAATATGGTGTGATTTGCACTTCTACAAGTAGATGAGGCTCTGGACTGCTGTATATCATTACACAATGACAGCTGTGTTGCTGTCTCTCAGTAGGATGAACTTATGTGACAGATTTGAGAATATAAATGAAATACGTGTGTTAAAAATATTGCAGTGACCATTAATACATTAACCAGTGATATGATTAGGAGAAATTCCAGTTCATATTACATTATCCTTGCATATGAATTGAAACGTGTGCCATGTGGGGAAAGAAATCCATTGCCCCATAGTGTTCAGCTGTAATTGAGAAATACAGATAGCAAATATGACGTTTATTGGTTTAAACAAACAGCCTGAAGTGCAGTTGACTTTATCGATGTAAATAGCTTGTAGGGGAGTCAGCTTTATATGGAATTAATTGCAAACAAGTTGCTTGCTAATGGCCCAAAAAAGACCTTAATGGAAATGTTCCATTGAAACAGCCAGTGCTGATGCCATCAGACAAATTTCCACTAAGTGTTGCTTCATGAAAATGACAACTCTCTAATCCATTATTAATAAGAATGAATGGTTTTCTTTCTGCTGTGTGTATATCGATCGCTGATACTCAACACCACAGAGTGGCTTTCATTGGGCACTCTGGTAGGCCTGGGATTACACTAATAGTTAGTCACACAAGTGTCATTTACACAACTCTCCCTGCTGTCTCTGCATTTATTATGAGCTCTGCTCTGAGGCCCCTTTGTAGCTGCTGAGAAAGCATGCAACACAGAAACGCTACTTAAATGTTCCAGAACCAGGAAAATTATTTCTGATTTCTGAATATTACCTAAAACTACCCTCTTTTGTCTAGTGTCTTTGAAGTTAAATTCTGATCTAGTCCTAAAATATGATCAGTATTTATCAATTTATTCTTCAAACCCAGTGTCCTGGACTTCTTTTGACTTGACAGGTGTTCCTGATTCATAGTCATAGTACTTCGATATAAATCTTCGAAATAAAATAAAGAAAATGCAGCAATGTCAGGTTTTAAAAAGCCTTACACCTTCCATCTCTCAAATGACCTCAGACCAAGACAGCAAATAGTGCTGCAGGCATTAGGTTAACTGAAGGCGGCTTTTTAATCTCTCATCACACAGAGCAATCAACAGCCTTAAGGCTCATTCAATGCTGTCTAAATTACAGATCTATGCAAATCTGTCAACAGCTTGCCCTTACATTTAAAATTGAAGTCAGCATGGCACAAATATGCATCCTTGGGAGTTTTAGTGTGGATGCTGTACTATTTATTACTACAGTACAAATACTACTAATAATGTGTTTAACACTTTCTCTGAAGCATTTGATCAGACTATTAAACAAGAGATGCATTCATTTGCCTAATAGAATAAAAACCTTTTTGGTGTGCACTCACAATTGTGTTTGCTTTCCTTCCATTTGTTTACAGCAGCACTGTGTTACATGGGATCCACTTTTGAATCCTCCAATGCATCTGGCAATTTAATATAGCAGCCTTTATTTAAACTTTAAAAGTAGCTTGAAGTTATGATGTGTTTACCTGTTTTGATTTTGATAACTCCATTTAGGTGTTTGCATGATGCTTTCAGTAATTAGAGAAATACTTTGGTCAATGATGTTTCGACCTCTTCTCTGTCATTGTTTTGTATGGTAAGTGCCTGACAGATACAAAAATGGGACACAACTAGAGAGAAGTCTGAATATATGTTAAAGCGGTGCAGGACATGTATGAGACAGTGGTGAGGTGTGCTGTTGGTGTAACAGACGAGTTCAAGGTGGAGGTGGGACTGCATCAGGGATCAGCTCTGAGCCCCTTCTTGTTTGCTATGGTGATGGACAGGCTGACAGACGAGGTTAGACAGGAATCTCCCTGGACTATGATGTTTGCAGATGACATTGTGATCTGTAGTGAGAACAGGGAACAGGTGGAGGAGAAGCTAGAGAGGTGGAGGTTTGTCCTGGAAAGGAGAGGAATGAAGGTTATCCACAGTAAGACAGATCATTAATGAGTACATCAGAGGGACAGCACATGTTAGAGGTTTTGGAGATATAGTCAGAGAGGCTAGACTGAGATGGTTTGGACATGTCTAGAGGAGAGATAGTGAAAATATTGGTACAAGGATGCTGAGTTTTAAAGTGCCAAGCTGGAGGCCTAGAGGAAGACCAACGAGGAGGTTTATGGATGTAGTGAAAGAGGACATGAAGGTTGGTGTGAGAGAAGAGGATGCAGAAGACAGGGTTAGATGGAGGCAACGGATTCGCTGTGGTGACCTCTGAAGGAAAAAGCCCAAAGGAGAAGAAATACAGGAAATGATTATTGAGGACTAGCTTATCCTTCACTTCCACTTCCATAAAAATTACCTGTAATTTCTAAAATCAAGTGCATCTTCAGTAAATTTGAGGCAATTCATGGTTGTACATCCTTGAAGTATATCCTGAGAATGCTTTATTAATACTGTGTTATCTTCCACCTTGGCAACAAAAAGAAACCCCCTCATCTGCATTCATGTAACTGCTATAGACAGATGTTTGAGGAAACTCTTCGAAGTAAGGATAGTGATCATCATATCTTATGGAGTCTAACTCACCACACATGGCTTCAATAATGCAGGATTAAGCATAGACTGAAAAGTTAACAAAAGAATTTTTCTACCTGGACCCTTTCTTGTGTGTCAAAGTGCCTATTACAGACAATTTTGGAGATTCGTCCTGCATTAAGCTAGAACTCTGCAGCCAGTCGTCATTAAATGAGGTACAACGCAATTCTTTTGGGCAATTGTGCACTTGTAAAGTGCATCCACTAAAAGCAAAAAGTGTGTAAAATCCTCCACAGCACTCCATTCGCTTTCAGTCAGCTATTACTTACTTTTTTTTGCTACAATTGAATTTTTTGGTTTGTGAAAGTGCCTTTTTTTTTTTTTTTAAGAAAGACTTGGTTTGCCACATTTCAACCTTAACCCCAGCAGATCAAAAGAAACAAAATGCTATGAAAGTAGTTTTTCTATGTCATCAAACATAAAACAAAAGTCTTAGTCTGTTACTGGTACAAACAAAGGAGAATTTTAGTAAATATGCTTTATTGCTGAATTTTTTTCACTGAATTGATCCACTGCAGCACTCTAGATAAAAACTGCAAGACTTTCAAAACTTTGCCTTCAGTTTTACGCAAAAATATTGGCAGCAGGTACCAGGTTGACAAATACAAAATGTACTCTTAAAGAGTATACTTGATACTACCTGCATGTCTTTCCTGTTACACCAACACTACAAAATGGGATTATTCACTGGGTTGCTACATGGATGGGTCAGATAGGTTTATGTTCCACGAAGGTCACAAGTAACACATGGATGGCCTGAAGTGCTGTATTACTGTTTACATTTGTTCAATGCCGACTGACAAACCACACTGCATCATGTTACACTCAGCCTTATCACTAATAAAAAATCTAAGTTGATTGTTATTTAAGAGGGATGAGTAAAACATGGATCATTAAAAAAAGTAAAACATATCAACCAGACGCATACTTTCTACTTTTTTATCAAGATGAACTGATCATCATGTCACGTTGTTCAATCCAGACTTATGTTGTACATCTTAGGCTTTAAATAAAGCATAAAGCATGCATGTACTTGAGGTACGCTCACTATATCATACTTGGTTGGTTTGATTTTCTGGACATTATAATGCAGTGCATGGTGTGGTGCACTGTATCAACACCCTCAAGGCAAACAGGGAAATCCCTGTAATTGGTGTTATTGGTTATAGGTTTATTTACCTGTGTCGTAAACACACAACATCTAGGAGGTCACAGGGTTTACTAAATTAAAACATATAATAGTGGAATTTAGATTTTAGAACATGCCAAAGGGTATTTGACCGCTAAATATCCTGACAAAGTCCCAAAATCCCTTCAACTTTGGTAAATCTCTCCTAGTCCCTGTAATTTTTGCAGACATATTTCTATCAATGTAATTCACTTTTACCCTTGGCTAGTGCTAAATAGCTACAGCTGCAAGTTTTTCGTCTATAGGCAACAAAGTTTGACCAGTTTGAAATGGTGCATCAAAACGAAGTCAAGAAATTTAACACGATCTTGATACGGGCTCACAAAGGATGGATGTTTCTCCCATGACTGAGCCGCAGGTGTTCACGGTAACAATGTCAGCGTGGGCTTTCTTTGTTGCCTTTGTGTGGAGAAAGTGATACCCATAGAAAACCAATTTTTACATGCCGATGTACCTGGCACACCTTCGCTTTGCTCTCCTCTCTCACTCATCCTGTCTACTGTTACCCCCCCCCCCCCCTTTTTTTTTTTAATCTCTAACTGTCTCTCTCTGGCCCCTTGGCTCTGACTCTCTCAGGCTCGCCAAGTTTCATCAAATCCCCTGAGGACCAGATAGGCATCTTTGGCGGAGTGGCGTCGTTTGTGTGCCAGGCCACTGGGGAGCCCAAACCTAGAATCACCTGGATGAAGAAAGGAAAGAAAGTCAGCTCCCAACGCTTTGAGGTGAACACTCATTTGTGACTTTTTGAAAAATACACACCGACATGTACTCATGCAGGCGCCAACATGTATTCAAGCAGGTGTAAGACTCATAACCAGACATCACTACATGGACTTCAGACTGCCTGTAACCATGTTTCACTTACACAGATGCATCCATACTTACACCATTAACACTAACAACACATCCACGCAGCACGCAGTCACTTGCCCTGTTATTAAACACCACTCCTTCTCTTTTCTGAGTGAGACGAGACAGGATCCCCATCTCTTTAATCTTCTTACATCTTGATTTAGTCTTCTTCATCTTTTCCAGTCTTTTCACAACTTTTTTCACATTGTATTTCTGTCCAGCCTTACCATAATGTAACATAATGTAGTCATTGTAGCAGAGTTTCTCTTAGTCCCAGTCCCAGTGTGTTAGTCCCAGTATTATATTGTATTGTGATGGTCTCCTGTGCATATCAAAGTCAACTGCCACTTGTATTTAAGAAAAAAACTTAACTTATGTCCTGGTGAAAGCCTCATCTGGCAACAGGACATTAAAATCGGCTTTTGTGAAGTCTGTGAAGCTGCAAACTGGCAACTTTTCTCTCTCGTATCAGGATCACAGAACAAAGAAAATTGTAATCTCAAAGTTCGAATAAATTTTATTTATATGTTGCATAAAAGTGACATCCTTGGAAAAGAAAACAAAGCCCCTCAGAATAACTTTCCTTGCATTTTGCTTTCTTTTGTGTTTCCAAGGTGATTGAGTTTGATGATGGCTCGGGCTCAGTGCTGCGGATCCAACCATTGCGCACAAACAGAGACGAAGCCATTTATGAGTGCACAGCCACTAACAGTGCAGGCGAGATCAACACCAGTGCCAAGCTCACAGTGCTTGAAGGTAAGATAAATCTCTTTTTTTTCTTTTTGCTCAGTTTTGCACTCCATCATGCTTTAACTCCTACCCCTCCCTTTCCTGCAGCCAATGTTTTTAAGCATTTATTACGATGCATCCAGAAGTGAATATGGGTGTTTGCGCTAATAATTCATAAATATACATTTACATTTAAATATACAATTGGGGTGGCAGTGGCTCAGTGTTATTGCGGGTCATCCAATGATTCAAGATCGGCGGTTCGATTCCCGCTCCCGTCGGGTCATTTGTCCTTGTGTCCTTGGGCAAGACACTTTAGCCTCCTTGCCTCCAGTGAGGCACTCGCTGGCGTGTGAATGTGTGTGATTGTTCCGGCGGTGGTTGGAGGGGCTCTAGGCGCAGATTGGCAGCCACGCCCCCATCAGTCTGCCCCAGGGCAGCTGTGGCTACATATGTAGCTTACCATCACCAAGTATGAATGAGGAGTGAATGAATAATGGATCCAATGTAAAAGCGACTTTGAGTGTCCAATATTATTATTGTTACATTTGCAAAGTCTGAGGATTCCTGGTGTTGATGTGGTGTCACGGAGGAGCAGATCTATTGGAATATCAACGCTGCAATATGGAGAAAAAAAACGCAAGGAATTTGCTTCTAAATGAAACAGCCTGAAGTTCAGCAACTCAGCAAATATATGATCTGGAATTTAAATAACATTCTAAGAAATACTTTCTTTTCATTGGGTATAATGCTGTGTGTACCTGTTTCCCTTTCTTCAGAAGTCAATTTGAATTCTCTACCACAATTAATCGTGTCACAATCAATAAAAATAATAAATTGACAGCCTAGGATAATGACTGATGAATACATTGTGTGATTTAAATATATATTTACAAGTCCATGATTTCCTACTGTCTAAAGAACTTGGAGAAAAATGAATGTAGAAGTAATTAGGTGCACCCTCTGTGCCTGCAGGCTAGTTCGATCTCCATTCTCTTCTCGTTCATGGATTTAATGTATGTGATTCAAGTAGATCGTTCAACCTATGCTGCCTTACATGTCACTGAGCTACGAGCGTGATTTCTTCCTGAATTTATGATAATACTGTCAAAGGGGTCCTAGTCTTCGTAAAAGTCTATTTCATTAGAACAAGAACAAAGAATGAAGTTTAGAAGCTGGCTGATGAGAGGCTTAAATCCATCCATAGCGATTACAGTACACTTACAGAAGCTACCCTCTCATTCAAGGAAATCATTCCATCACATCTGGAATCCCATCTTTCTTTTGCTCACTTTTCCTTTTTTCTGTGAACATGCTGGTCTTATTGCATTGATTTGTGTAATCTTCCCAAAGGGACGTTTCCCAAGCTGAAAGGTTTTCTTTCTATCTCTCCTGTGCACTAGGTTGTGAGAACTTCCGTGACTGGCACAAATAAAGAGCACTGACATGACATGAATGAGCATTAAACTCACTGTTGAAAGGCAAAATAGAATCTTCTCATTTAGTAAAACAGAAAGGTGGACAACAGTCTTGCCCAGCAGAGTGTACCTACTAATCAGCATAAATAATTTACTAAAAAATTATTTTTAAGTCTGTGAGCCTGTTCTCAGTGTTGTAGCTGCTAACACTGGAATGAAGTACAGTATTGTACAGACCAAGAATATGTGATGTATTGTTTTGTCTATGTGGCTTCACCTGCGCTTGCATGCATTCTCATTATGGGAAGTGATATACGTAGGTATTTAACTGCTCTCTGTATTTTTGGTGTAAGGCACATGTGAAAGTCACAATTAAATTTTTTTTAAATTTTATTTTGTAATTTTTTAAAAATATGCACCAATTCAAAGGGAAATTGTGCATGATGATATCAACAGTGAAGCCAAACAAATTCTGCATGTGGTAATCCCAGTAAAAATCTGTTCCTGAGTCTGCACCTCTACACAGAGGGATTATTCTGGTCTAGGCAAACCAGAACAAAGTAGGTGAATAAAAAAACATTATGAACTGCAGCTGCCAGACCACAATATCAAGCAAGCCAGCTCTACATTACCTGTCTAGAATGAAATGGCAGGAAGCCAATGTTAACAACCGGCTGGTGAATGCTGAAGTCTTTGTTAGACATTTAGAAGGGTGAAGAGATGGATTTGCTAGAACTAAATCAGGCTGCTGTCAACTGACTTTGTATCTGCTGAAGAGAATGATCACTGCCAAAACTCACAGTAAGAGTCAATATGCTGTTGCCGCGACACTGTCTTTGAGCCTTTTTGCTTGTTATTGTTCTGAAATACATTCAAACACATTTAACTGTACATGTAAATGATGGGATGTGTGGATGTTTATTCGATCAATGTCTCAACACACATTCATATACATTATTGCAATCTAGATGATTAATTGATTCTCTAACATACATCGAATTGCAAACAATGAAATGTAATAGATAAATATCCTCCTTGAATGAGTGCGCTCTGCTTCTCCAAAATTTGCAATAACCTTTTAATTAGTCTGGCAACATTTTTCTTTTTTATTACATGAAGATTAGAAAGTGTTAAACATACAGCACACAACACATTTGATGAAAATTACTTCCCCAGCTTATTCGTCCATAACTTTGGGATGTGCCCAACAGTTGAAAGATGATTCATGAATTCATGCAACATTTATTCATAATGATAGATATGTACACAGTCAGCACAAACACACAACCTCACTGAATAATTTTATCAACTTGGCTCTATTTTAAGAGTATTGTTTGTAGCCAAGTGATACATCAAGTTCACATCAGCCAAGAAAACTCTGGGGCATCACCAAACAGACGAGACTGATGTTCGCCCTCCTTAATGGTACAGTGGTAGCCTGAAAATCTGACAAATTGGTATCACATCACAATGTTTCATTGTTGAATCAAATGATGCAATCTGAATAAAGTGACCAAGGATCTTACTTCTTGGCACTTTATTCACTGCAGTGCCACTAACACGCTTTTGTGAGTCGTAAAACAGGACAACAGCTGTCTTGAGTCAAATTAATGAAGAGAAATTCAGAAATGCTTAAAAACACATCATGCTGCAGTCAGCCTTCCCCAAATGAATAGAAGTTGAAAGTTAAAACATCCACTGCTAAAGAGAACACTCACATTCATTGTGTGACTTAAAGTACACGTGACTTTGCATCCGCATGAAGTTGTAGTAATACACTGAGCACCCTATCAAGAGAGGCAGTGAGAATGATGGAGTCATTACACCATTAAGTCGATCTGGATTATATGTTTAAGCAGAGCAAAGGAAGGTTGAGCATTAATTATGAATATTTCATATACCGGCTCTTTTTTTGGTATGCCAATCCTGCAAAATATGGATTATGAAAGTCATGTTGATGCAGCTTTACATGTGCTCACAGAAAGACTATAGAACACAATCGAAAAAATAGAAGTTCATTACAATGCCTGGATCCATTTCTTGTAATTTAACTTCAGTATCTCAACATAATTTTTATCTATACTACCAAATTCATATTTAACACCAGGGGATGTCATGAAACTATTTTCTGTGGCAGTGCATTGATTAACACTTATCAAAATAGGGACTAGAGAGTTATCTTTCACACATTCTCATTTGCAGTTACTTCTCAATGAAAACTGACCTCAAGCTTTTGTTCTTGGGCTCATTCTATCCTTGGTATTAGTTTGGTAAAATGACGGTCTGTTTTTGCAGATAGTATTATGATACAGTTTAAACTGCTGCTTGCCTGTTGGTGAGTTCCAAAGGCACATTTTCATACCAGAGCCTGGTTGGGCTTTCCATCATGAGTCTTTGCTCCCTATGTAATTCTGTCATGCTGTAAGAGCCTTGTTCTTTCTTTGTGTTGGTTTTCATGCCCCCAACCAAGAGGTCATGCTTCTTAGGCTTTTTTACATAGTTACTGCAGCATTTCTCACCGTTTGCATGTGAAGGAAATACAGAATATAAACAGGTGAACCAAGTTATGACTTTATTGTTGTTACTCTATCATGATTCAGAATCTTCACTATTACTACCCTTTTCTCACTCAGAATAATGAATAATGGTCTACTTCCTAAATAACTTATTTCGAAGCCTTATAAGGTTGTGAAGGAAAAAGTATAAGAAAGCTGCATCTGGATCTGACCTTTACGGCTGAATAATGATGCAGACAATCTTGAGACCAGAGGTTTAGGTGTGCTTAAGAAATCTCGTTGCTGGCCATCTTTCATTTTCTTTTCTTGTCTCTTGTCTTTAAATTATATTTCTGCCTTCTTATCTCTTTAACTTGTTATTTGTATTCTGTCATCCATTCCATCTTTCTGTATATCCCTCTGTTAAATATGCTGAACAGTGTGTCTTTGGTATGATGTTACAGGGTAGTATATATAGAGAGAGATGACCAGCAGGAACAATCACTTGTTACTTGGGTAAGGATACCAATATTTTGTTCTTCAATATTTTGCGTTTCTCTTGAATTTAAATGCCTTAGTAAATGGTTCTTGTCTCAGTGATGTATGAAATAAACTCCTGCCGGCCAGAAAATATACTGTATATGAGTTCACACCATCAGTCCGAAGTGTAGCATGTTAACACTTCTCCACGTCAAAACAATCTTTCATACATTCCTCGTGTTTGATGAGCATTGAAAATATAGAATTTAATGGCTCTGATCAAGAAATAACAAAGATGGTGACAGAACCATGTCATAACATTAATTTTGATGATAAAATGATGACGCTGTGTGGGGCAACGCATCGAGTGACTGCTTCCTCAAATGGAAAGTCTCTGGTATCTAAAGCCAAATCTAAATGCTGATTTTATTCCTTCAGCAAAATCTTTTAAGAAACTTAGTTTTAATTAATTAGCTTCTATCACCAACCAGGGAATTGCAACAATGATGGGATGCAAAAAAAGGCTTACAGCAATATACTGTATGTGAAATAGGTATAGTTAATTTTTCAGTATAAACAAATCACACAAACATTTAATTTGAGGTCATATATATTAAAAAAAACCATAAAACTTCATTAGTTTGGTGTCTAGCAAAGGCTAGAAATGTTCAGCCAAATCTGTTGAAGTCATTTGTTTAAGACCTTAAGAAGATAAACAGCTTTAACTCACAAACTATTATCAGTAGTTTCAGCAAATATGACTTTAAAGTAGTCATCTAAAATAAATATCAAGCTGATATCCAGAGTTCCCGTCACTCAGGATGCTTACTTATGATTAAGTCATTCTCTTGTCCTTAGGGAGGCGTTGGACCTGTTTCGAGAAGGGAGGGATGTTATGATATCAGATCAAAAGCCTCATGATTACAAGAATCCTCCTCTTTCAGAAGGATGATCCTTCATACCAGGTTTTTTGAAGTTCTGTAGTAAATATCTGAGTATTTTCGTGAAGGTCAGTTAAGAAATATAAAAGGATTCAAAGGCTCTGTAATGGACAGAAATGGCCTTTGATTAGCTAAAGTATGTCAAATTTAAAATGTTTGAGTAATGCTGCCCTTTATAATGCCAAGTTCTCAATATCAAGTTCTGCACAGTAGCTTTAACGAAACATCAGTTTAGAGATAGTTGTTAGAAATTTGAAATTCAATTCAATGCAGTGTTCCAGCTTTACTCCGTAGACAGTGTGCCCTGTGTTTGGTGGAAATAAAGAAATTCCAATCTCAATGGCTAGGAAAGGCATTATTTTCTTTGAATGCATTATACTGTAGCTCCGTGTGCAGAGGCAAAAATGAATGTGACACAATGCCATGAATAATATTTTTATCTACGTAATGCTAGGCAAATGTGGACAACAAACCTGACTGGATAAACACCACTGAAATCACATTTGTCTTCTTCCCAGGCAAGATAAAACATACAGAAGCTATACTGGAATGATTTAATATCAAGCAATGCTACTCCAACATCTTAATCCTCTACCTTTTCCTTTCCTTTCCTTTCAAATCCTGACTGTGACCACAGTAACATCTGTTGTGAAGGTCTCTTCCCCAACGTTACTTTTTTCTCTGTAGTTTTTTTATGTAATGGTTATGCTGACATTTTAATGGCTGTTCCTTCAGTGGCCAAGACATGTTTAACATTTCAGACTTTAGTAATTATTCAGGGTTGTTTATTAAAGTGACTGAGACCGCAAATGTCGTAGTTTACTTTAGTAGAACAGGTTTGGCTTCTTTACACATTGGGCTGCTATTTGTCTCGACATGCAGTTGAATAACAGAAGCTCAAACTCACACGCACGCAAACCACTCAGGAAGACGGCTCCTCACGCGATCACACAACCACACGTAAACAAGCAGATCTGCAGTCACACCTAAATCCATTTATTTATGATCTTCATTTTACAGCAGTGTCACGCTATTAATTTGGATAGAGGACCAATGTCACAGATCATGCCCAGCTTGACTGGTGTGATGTTTTCACCAAAATTCTCACAACAATAAGGAAGAGTGGAATCATCTTCCTGACCACCCAGTCTGCATTATGAAACCATTAATTAAAGGAACTTTGGCATTTCCAGGGTAGATGAGCTAGCACTGTGGTGGTATGGTTTTGTCTTATGGAGATGAAAAAAAGGATATGTCACAACAGGAAGACAATCAATGTCTGTCACACTTTAGTCTTTACCCACTAACCCCACCAAAATGTACAGCCTAACAAGATATTCATAAATTTGTAGATATATTAAATATGAGGTTTAGTAAACGAACAAAGTATGATAAGTAGGAAACACAAGCACTACATGAATATATTGTAAATATCCATAAGCAGACAAAACTAAGATAATAACAAATGGAACCTTAATATGTAGTTTCTTGCCAGGATAACCAGCATGTTTTCTCGAAGCAAGTATCTCAATCTCAGATGGCAACATTGCCAGCCACACTATAATCATGCTCCAATGGACTGCTCATAGTGCTCTTGTGTTTTCTGTTCACCTTCGACAGATGAAGGCATCTAGTTTGATTATACTTCCGTCAAGAGAGCAGCTCTCTGTTTGAATCATGGCCATTCTCTTGCAGATATCTCGGTTCAAAGTCAGGATTTGTGTACTAAAGTGGTTGTTGTACTGAGTCCTATTAGTTTTTGATAGTGTTACCAATGTTACAGCACCTAAAAAATGATCATGTGTACACATCCAGTACATTTGAGACGTGTAATTATACTATTTATTGCTTCATCTTATGTTGACAACATACTGAGCAGACATAGACATTTCCTGATTGGAGTAATGCGTTGGAAAATGACACATATACCCCTGTCAGTTACAGTAAGTTACAGAGCAAGGTCTTCTGTAAAGCTCTGTGGGGCAACAAGTCAGCAACCCCCAGAGCCCTCCTGCTGTGGATAGATGTGGTTGCTGCATGACAGGAATTTCTAATACCTACATTCAATGAGCTGGCTAATGGGAGTCCTTTCACCCTGACCCCCTTTCCTCACACATTTACACGCTAGGCCCTTTTGGCTTACCCACAGGGCCATAGAATGGAGAAGAGAAGGCCTTGACCCAAAATCAGCCTTATAGCATTGTCTTAATCATGACATTTTCCTTGTGTTTAAGAGTCATAGTCCCATTTTTTTTAAATGATGGTAAGCTGTGTTTTTCAAGGTTGTAGTTGATCAGACTGCTTACGGCTATCAACAGCGCTGCTGATTTTGAATACATTACTTCCACATCAATATGTTTAGCCTGCATTGCAAAGGAGGGGTAATTGAGCAAGCTGACTTCCTTTCAAAAGGTAGTAAAGGTATTTGAACACATTTAGAGTATAACTCATTATATGTTAACATTGTATCAATTATTCTTATATTTCTTATATTATATGTATTTTATTTTTTAATGTACAATCCTCCCCAAGTTATTACCTATTTACGTAAAAGAACACCTGATTGCACATGATTGACAAGCGTGAGGAGGAGGTAAACCTCAACATATACTGTACCAATTAATACAATCAAATCAAGTCACTGCTTTCAACATCTGATAGATCAAAGTAATCAAACACAACTAGTATTGTGTGTTTCAAACTATGTTGTGAAACGAGTGTTTGTGGTTTTACTGTGCAAGATATAGTCCACTATTCCAGCAGCTACACCACACACAAGCAGTGCATTCATGAAGTCACATGTGGTTAGTTGACAGAGTTGATTAATACGAACCCTTTGGAAATGCAGCCATGCAAGAAGAAAAAAATGTATGGATTGGGAGTCGTAGCTGAATTTCACACAGCTGAATGCTTTTATTCACATGATGCATAGAGAATTAATTAGGCCTGCTCTATGGAAATTAGTATCACCATTACTGGTATCAGGTACTGGTATTGAAATTTATTAAACGATATCCAGCCCAACTTTACAGAATAGAACCAGAAATCAAAATACTTTAGTAGAAGGTTAGAGTTCATCCTTTTTATCAAAATCCAATATTTTTACCATTGACCTGTATTGATTGTATTTGCTTCTCTCAAAATGAACATTTAAGAGGTTGTCCAAAATGTGGTATTTTTTAAGCCCCTTCACATTTTCAAACCCTGCAATGTTAAAGCTATTGGCATTGACTCACATACTGTGTTATTCAGTAGCTCTGACTGAAAAAATACAATAAGTAAAGGCTGTCAGGAGCCCAGTCAGTGAAGATTTAATGAACAGAACCTGCCACATTCCTCTACATCCACTGCCTTTCTCAGAGCTCATAAAAGCCATCCCTATCTTCTGTAATTACTATAAGCATGTCACAATAAAGCTTTGTAGGTGATTAATTTGAGTTGTTCAGAAGATCAATTAATTCATTTATTTGCAAACCGCCACTTTGTTTCTTTTTGTAGGGTGAATTCATTAACCACCACACTTCCTGATTACCCCCCACCCACCCCCTCCACACACACACACACACACACACACACACACACACACACACACACACACACACACACACACACACACACACACACACACACACACACACACACACACACACACACACACACACACACACACACACATTCTCCTCCCCTTCCTCCCCTCCCCAAGATATCTGGAGGAATAATCTTTCTTTTGTATTACCACAGAAATTCACCATGAACCATGGCTTTTCAATCTAAGACACAATTTCATGAAGTGAGTTGTAAACCACAGACTGTGCACTCCATAATACTGCGTTATATGATCTCAAGGGTTTTCAATCAAACTCCTGTTGGTAGGACTGCTGGTTGGTAATTAGAACTGCGTAGTTAATATAGGATGTGCTTCTGTGCTGCAGTACTTGCCCAACAAGGAGTCTCATTCAGTTTAAGACATGATTTTAAAAAGACCACCCTTGTGTTGCAGCCATCGTTTAAGGCCACATTTATGTTCTTACTGGTGTGCTGAAACATAAATAACCGATTCGATGCATGTGGCAGGGCTGTAGATCATACTGACAACAGTGGAAGCATGATATCAGATAGGAGGAAAAAAAGGAAGAAGCAGAGATGAATCGGAATATAGAGAGGAGATGATAAAAGAAGAAGGGATTAAGGGAAAGAGAAGGAAAGCATTTGGGAAGAATTAGATGACTGTTGTTGATTATCTGACTGCAGCCAAAAAGTAAGGCCACCGAAATGCGTATTATTTTAAAGGTCATAGAATGCATTACAGTCTTTTTACTCCAAATGCACTTCAATAAATGAGCAACTAAAGTTTTACAAAGCTACTTGTATGTCATATTTATTTATAGTGACAGTGTTTTTGTCATATTGTGTGTTTTATGATGGTCCTTTTCATGGAGGTTTGCCTGTGCTTGTAGGTGACATCTGTTTGATACACTACTATCTCTATAGGACCTACCCATCACATTTCCCAGTGTGACTTTAACTTGAAGATTTCACAGTTTTTATGTAATTCCAACATATTTACATCAATTAGGTATATTATAGCTGATATGTTGGAGAATTCCTTACCATTCAAACCTTTTCAAATCAAAAGCAGAGAAGTAGAACTTTAATTATCAGTCGGGTTTGTCTGACCTTATTTGGAGCCAATTAGTTGCTACCGTACTGTGGCCAGGTTTCACAAAGAAACAACAGCCTTTTCTGTAATTCCTATCAAATACATACAAGGTGAAAGTCAACTGAACCGTAGAAAATGTTAATAGAGAACAGCTTAACAGATTTTTAACCCTGTCCAAACCATCTAGCTTTACCAACATCGTCGTTGTCCAAAATGAGAAACTGCTTGCTTTGAAGGAACAATTGTTTTCATTTTCTGAGTGAACTAACTGAGTATTTTTTACACCATCAGTGATCCAACAATACATACAGTATTACTCTTAGTTGACTCATGTTAGCTTTGGCATCCTGTTTGCATATCCGTCTACAGCTGACACCTCCCCATCCACTTCAGTGTCTTTGGCAATAGTGTTTTTGGCTAGAATTAGCCACATACCATGTCCTTTGATACTTTGAGGGTGCTTTCCCCCTTCCTATTGGTAGATTGCCCGAGGAACAGCTTTGTCACTCACATTTATTTCATTGTTTGGTTTCCCCTTGCAAGTTGCACTTGCAGAAAGGTGAATAATTAAATGGGTTTTATCAATTACATTGTAGAAACATTAAGGCTATAATCTTTGTTGTGTTCAGAACTAACAAGCACTTTAGCAAGTCTCTAATATTTAATAACAGTTAGGATTTTTTTTTAGTCAGGCATCAGCTGATAGTCAAATGCTGTATGTCCTCACATGCAACTTAAATATGAAAATAGTCCATACATTCCCAGAGCAAAAACATTCATTTTTACCTACTGTCTACTAAGTTTACCAAAGCAGGTTATACAACTGAATTTACTGTTTTTTTGTCGCAAGTGGCTTTGTTTTTGGCACTGTGGTCCTTGCGATGAAGACATCACCAATTAAAAAAATATCATCCCAAATATTTAAGGCATCTCGTCACCATAATCATTTCAAGACTGTAGTGATGTGAGTCAGTTTAATTATTGATACTTACTGAAAGAGGTTTTGGGTAGCTTGCAAGCATGTACACAACTCCTTTCACGTAGCAGCAGTGTAGGCTCATTAATATTCCTGTACTGTATGTTCCATCATTGTATGCTGCGTCTGAAGGGACGTTTCCTGGTAACGCTAACTTAAACACTAATCGCTGCACATGAAATTCACCTTCTTTCTTTCTTTTTTTTTTGTAGTTTTGGGAAGCAGATACCAGAGCATACTGAAATGGAAACAAGGCATCCTTGTTTTGCAGAAAAGCTCCCCCATTATGAAGGAACTGGGGTTTTTGGAGTATTTTCTTCCATTGAGATGAGTGTGTTTGAGCCGAGGGAAAATCGCTGGCTGACGTTAGTGTTGGATTGAGCTCCAGCAGCCTCCCAGTGGGACAGTAGGACAGGGACGGGTCTCTTCCAGCAGGACTCTGATTAGACCCATCACCCTAGCTGCCACGCTCCACTCACACTAGTAATTGGACCTGGCAGGAGGTTGGCACGCACCCTTCTCCTGCCGCCCTTCATATCTTTCCTTATCCTGTCCATTTCAGTTTTCTTCCTTTCTCTTTTCTCATCTCAATCAAATGTCACCTGGCTGTTGCAGCCAAGTGAAGTTTGAGTCACAACTGTTGAGTCACAACTTATTATTACAAAAGTTTAAGATTACTGTATATATATATGTGTATATATACACACACACACACACACACACACACACACACACACACACACACACACACACACACACACACACATATATATATATAATATATATATAATAAAAGTGTGTACAGGCCCTGAATACACACACACACACACACACACGCAAGGGGCCTGTGCGCATGCAGGGGGAGGTAGAGTGGCGTGCAGCTCCTGCTTTGGTGCGCCCAAATGAGCAACTTGTAAGCGGGGCAACGCCTTGCTCAAAGGTGCCTCGGCAGTGCTCCGGAGGTGATCTGACACCTCCCACTGCAGGCACACACTCCGGGATTTTTTGACGGGAGTGGGAATCAAACTGCCGATCTTAGAACATTGGATTACCCGCTCTACCACTGAGCCACTCCTCTCTGTTCACATTGTCCGTCAATGGTTTCTTATACCTTCTGTACATTTAGTACTACTGCCGCTCTTCTTGGTGTAATCAAATAACTTTCTGCCCTCTCTTTTCAACCATTCTGCTGCAACCATTGTGAAGAACTTCTGCTGAACTGCCCATATTGCTGTATGAGTTGTATAAGCAACTGCAGAGAGAACAATGGCTGACATTGATGCATACTTAGCTTTGCATCTGACTTGTCTGGCTTTGCCTTTGGCCATACTCATTTGCAAATCTTGCGCATTCCTACTACTATTTTTTTTGCATCCACTGTATTTCTTGAGTCCCCTTAAATATCACTCTTTTAAGACAAATTGGACCCTGAGTCTGATACATCTACTACCTATTTCATTTATCATGTAAAACCACACTGATGCTTTTAGAGTTAAAAGTATAATGCACTGCATTGACGTTTTATGCTTTGTTTTTTGTTGCACAGTATTTGTCTTGGTAATGGAGAGCTTATGTGACATTATCACATAGTTCTTGCTTTACTCATATTTTCCTGCCTGGACCAGACAGAAGTGAAGATTTTTTGATGAATTACTCCCTAGCACAGAGGGCCTTTTTATTAAAACTGCCCTCTATCTTGACAAAAATCAACCTGCATTGCCTGCATTATTTTACTGGACTCGTGCCAAATGCCCTCATCTTTTTTTCACCTCCTTTTAAATAAAAGAGGACTGCACAAAGCCATGTTTTTGCCTTCCTAGGCTGATAGGTAGGGAGACGAGGCCAACCACATAGGAGGTTCTAGGAGCAGACAGAATCAAATATTACCTGCGATGTAAACAAGATTTTTGATTAACATGTGCATAGAGAGAAGTATCAATTATTTGAAGTCAAGGACGAGCAGCTTTAGAGAACTAGAAGTCACATTTTTAGTATAATATTAACATTATATCTAAATTAAGAACTGTTAAAACTGCTAAGCCTTCAGCAAGAGAATTTTAAGGTTGAAAAAGTCTCTGTCTTTTAAAGGTTCAAAATGATTAAATCATTTTTAGATTCCATGAATTAATTCTACCCAAATTAAATCCATCATTGTTTTACACAAATTTTAACAATTATCTCCTTTCCCTACTTACGCTGTTCCAAGACTTTCATAAGTACCCATTCTTTTATGCACCACTATGACATTGAAACAGTTTGTGTTCTGCCTTCAAGATATGTCTGTATTATACAGACATCTAGCCCTTCATTCGACAAATACTTATTTTCAAATTGTTGCACCAAGGAAAGCCACAGTGCACTTTCCATTTAACATATGTGCAATGACAGAAATATCTGCCGGATGTAACAGCAGATCACCTGCAATGAAAAATGAAGGTATTCAGAGTGTTTGTGCTTCCTGATATGACAGAGCCAATGATCGGTGTAGGACACTCCTTTGCGGTCTTTCACCCTCTTCGGTTGGTTTGCATTTTCACATCCTTTACCTATAATCTTAATCCTAAATATTCAAAAGGCAGCAATTAAAGAAAGCACATGAAAAATACCTGATGCTGATGTGTGTTTGTTTTTCAGGGAAGATATAATTTCACAAAGCCCAATAGCATAAACAGCTTTTTCCATCATTAACTATTACAGTTTTTACAGATCGTTTCATTTCTGCAGGTGTAACTTAAAGTAGAACAAATCTTTACACATTTGCTGTGAAATATAGTATGACATGCTTTTCAGTCCCCCTCTGTCCAATCCAAGGGTAACTGGCTTGATGCAACTGACAGAATTGTATTATGCCTCATTGAATCATTGTTTGCGCCATATATTTATTTCACATTTGATGTAGAGGGAAGAAAAATAGTTTTCTGGTTGAGAGATGGAATGATTTCAGGGGTGTGTGTTAAATCTACAAACACAAGGAATCAGCAGAGAACTATTAGACATAGAGTATTTAATACTAGATTGTATTTTTATCCACTTGTGATTATACATTGAATCTTCTTCTTTTCCTTTTGGCTTTTACCTTCGGAGGTTGCCACAACGAATAAATTGCCTCCATCTAACCCTGTCTTCTGCATCCTCTTCTCTCACACCAGCTACCTTCATGTCCTCTTTCACTACATCCATAAACCTCCTCTTTGGTCTTCCTCTAGGCCTCCTGCATGGCAGTTCAAAACTCAGCATCCTTCTACCAATATATTCACCATCTCTCCTCTGGACATGTCCATGTCTCAGTCTGGCCTCTCTGACTTTATCTCCAAAACCTCTAATGTGATTAGACATTGAATAATTGCAAATTTATTTTAGTATTTTAAACATAATTTGGGAGGGGTTTAGCTTTCATATGAGCCATTTCTAAAACCAATGCATTAATCAAAGTCAGGTTATAAGCTCCTGTCTCTGCAAAATGGATAAGTCAAAACACTTTTGTCGCTAAACACAACCAGGTGAACCCACTCAATATGAGCATTAAAAAATTACATCCATGTCAGCAGCCACACAGCTAGCCTCTCAAAGGTGACCTTCCCAATTAGAAAAGAGGTTGGACTGGTCTTTGGTTCCCTTTCAGTGTAGTACTATTGGAGAGTTTCCGCACATTGCAACTTAAAAGGACGAAGAAATACATAGTTTGGCCTATCTTAAACTGTCTTTTTTAGCTGTCTTTTTTTGTGTATTTTTTTATTTTGAAGGTTAGCGACAGAAAACCACAGAACTCACAGCAATAGTAGCAAACTGGACAGTGTGATGTCATTGTACTGTAGTATTTTTGTGTGATGATTTAAAAAGGGATGTCTGAAAACAAATCCTGTATCGTTGAACAGGAAGTAAGTCTTGCCACAAAGATGAGAGGCTTGGCATCAGTTACATGAGAATATGAGATGGTCCAGTGTACACGTATAGCACAAGGCTGAAAGGAGAAACAACGCTGCTTGTGATCAGAACAAAATACAACCCCCATGCACATATTCAAACTCCAGTCATATACGCTTACATAAGGATTTTGGAGTCACACAAGCCAAGCGTGGAGTAAATGGAGAATGTCTCATTTGCTCCATTGGATTCCATCTTTCCAAGATAGACAACCTTGTTGCAGATCTAACCTTAGAGGCAAAAAAATGACAACATTCAGGTACATCTCCACATTATACATATCTTAAGATCAAAGTCTGACCATGCTGGTGGGATGACTAATAATGAAAGGGCGTTCACATAAAAAGTTTGGAGAAAGTTTTGGGTTTTCTTTTTTTTTTCCGCACAAATTTTACTAAACTTAAATCCATTTTAATGTCTTAATAACCAAGACCTTTTATTTAGTGGACCTATTTTGTAAAGGCTAATTAATTTTACTTCGGTAACTACATAACTGTGGTGAGGACATTATTTTTTCAAATTTCTTTGACTACCAAATCTGTGTGTTCATTTAGTTAATTTCTGTGAGTCAAATGTCTTTTGGTTATTTCTAACCTGCAGATAGGTATTTTTTGATGGTGAACCAAATGCAAGAGCTACAATCATTAGCACTGTTTTGAGTGAGGATTCTATTGTAACTGTCTGCCCCCAAGGACACATTTACATGTGAGGATGGAGATGAAAGAGATAACAACTTTGAGAACAAGCTGATGAGAAGACTTCATAAAGGCTGTCCTGTTTCCCCTTAATTAACACTGTCCAGAGGTTAAATTAAGAAAAACGGAAAATTCTCTTCACACTCACCAAATACCATTAGACATGCACATGTATACATTGTATACAGGCCCCTGAACAAACACACAACACACAAGGGGCCTATTGGCATTCCATTAGTATGTACAGTATATATAGGGGGAGGCAGAGTGACGGGTTGCGTGAGGGATTGCGCCCCAAGATTGGTAGAAGTCTGACTGGGGTTTTACAACACATTGTAAACAAATGCAACGGAATGTTTTATCAACAGGAACTACATGCAAAAATACCAAACAATAATAAAGCAAGTAACTACATAAGTTTCAAGTTTATTTATTCTTATATAGCCCAGATTCACAAACAATGTCTCAAAGGGCTTTAGACACAAGGTGGAGAAGTAAGTGTTTCAAGCATGCTTCCTCTTGTGAAGTTTAAAGATCCTCCAAATCATATACAATTGCTGTAAGAACACGGATCAGTTCTGGAGTATGTCTTGATTGGTTGCTGTAAATCTAGCTGAAAAAAAAGCAAGTGCTTCTGAAAAAAAGACCAGGATTCTTAAATACTTTTATATACAAGTTAACATGTGCCGAACAGCGCTTTCAAAAAATGATTATGACTCGAATATAAATCAGTCAGAACGGTGCGCTGTTACGCAGAGACGTGAATGAAACATAGTAGCACATTTGATTTCAAACAAATGGCAATATTGTTATTACTCAGTAATTTCTGTAATTTCCTCTCCTACAACTCAAATATATTTTGTAAAAATAGAGCTAAAGAACTGATCATTGTCAGGTTGAAACATTGCTGGGAAGACCGATGAGTGTCAGTTAATGAGCAATAATTAAGTTAGAGAAGAGTATCTACTGGACTGTCAGGGTTTACAGGATTATTGACGAAACAACCAAGTAAGCAACCAAGCAAGTAAGGATAGATCCCGCCTCAATGCCTATGGCTGAAATGCAAAAACAAAAAAAACCCACATAGGAGCTCTTTGATGATAATGTTTATAGGTAGATGCATCTTCCTCGTGACTCAGGCTTCCTTATGCCAAGGCTTAGCTTGAGGTGGTCTGTGACATATTATTTATATTTTCAATTCAAATAATATGTCAGTTTTTATTGGAGAGAATGAGAACCTTTCACTTTAGAATCCCACATTCTGCTTTGAGGATTAAATTTTTGTTTTGTCATGGATATGCATTTACATCCTTTATGATGAGTTGGATTATTCAAATAGACTTGTTTAGCTTGCCTAAGGCAGTTTATTTATGCATGGGTGTCCAGAGGCAGATTGCAACTATCCTTCCTCTATTTAAACTGAGACTTCCCATGCAATGTTATAAGCCCACTATGATAATCAATCAGAGATAATTTGAAATCCAACTCGTACCAGCTCTTCCATTCCCCAGTAACATATTTTGTTCATGCATTAATTTATGTGTTTTGGGATGTGGTGTTTTGGGATGTCATTACTCAATTTGTAGCACGTTAAATGTATTTGACCTCTTTCTAACACTCCTATGTCTTTAGCAGAACAACAAATTCGATTGCAAACAGTGCCTTTTAAAGAAATCAAGTGCCTATTTTTGTCCGAACAAAAATGCGAGAATGCTCTTTTTAAATTTTATTTCACAGGATATACTAAAAACCTGTCTTTTTACATTTTCAGAAAACCAAATCCCACATGGCTTCCCCACCATTGATATGGGTCCCCAGGTGAAGGTGGTTGAAAGGACCAGAACAGCCACTATGCTATGTGCTGCCAGTGGAAATCCAGACCCAGAGATCTTCTGGTTCAAGGACATGCGTCCTGTGGACATCAGCAGCAGCAATGGACGCATGAAACAACTTCGCTCAGGTACAGTTTGATTTGGTCACATTTAATGTTTTATGATTTATAGTTTACTCTATATGACATGTATGAAAAACATGTTTGTTCTGTTCTCTACATATACAGTATATAGTGGTCCTCCCTAACCCTACCAACTACTGAAATTTGGAAAACAAACTCCTGTATCGACTGTACAGCCCACAAACTCATGAAATCGACTCATGAAGTCAGAAATTACCTGTTTCAGATCACTCCCGTCGAGAATGTCTTTGCTCAGCGACAGACACGAAAAGTTCTTCACTTGTTGTGGAAGTCAGCTTGCATTTGGCTAACTAGTTTGTTCCACTTCGGTCTGTGTATGTGTAACCTGCGTGCATGTGTGCGTGTGTGTGTGTATGTTCTCGTACAGTGTGTCCTCCGGGTAATAGCAAACACATGCATATACACACATACGCCACATTTTTATCTTATTTACAGTTGCTTGATGAGTACGGTGAAGTCGAGAAGGGGGAGATGAGTGTTAGAGGTGCTGGTATGGAGTGCTGCTTGGCATGGGCTGTAGCAGAAGGTGGAACTCGTCAGATGCAGTGCGCTGTTTAAAAAAATGAACTTGTGAACGTACAGCGTCTTAGGAACATTTAGACATCAGTGAGCAATTGTTCGTATCTTGTGGAGCACCTGGTACATCAATCAGAATCAGAATCAGAATCAGCGTAATTTATAGATCCTCGAGGAAGGAATTTATTTTAGTTAAACTGCTCTAGAAAAAAAACATAGAGAATGTCAAAATAAGGATAATTAAAGAATGAAGAGCTAAAAAGAAATTGTAATAAATATAGAATAGATGAGAAGATAATTTTGTACAGTTTTTAGTGTCCTAGCTTCCATTCGTCCTCCATTCGTCCTCCCCCTCACTGCGACGTAGGGTTAGTAGAAAGAAATTAATTATGGACGGAATCCAACAGTTCAGTGTAGTTCATGAGAACAGCAATTAGAAGTTATATAATGAAAAATGAGAGAGAAAAATAAGAGAGAAATATGTAAGTAGTAACAAAGTTTAAAAAGTAAAAGCTCTAGCGGAGCAGCCAACATGCACGGTGGTGCATGCGCACTTTTGCGCATCCACACATAAATATTATTCCATGCTACCTTATCTACAAGAGAGGGGTGTGTAGCAGGCGTTGACATGGGGAACTGTTTAGCATATAATGGCCAGCCCAGAAAAACAGCACGCTCTCAGGAGGGTTCATTTCAGCAACTTTCAGACAGTTGAAATCCAGGACCACAGATTGGTTTAGAGCAATACATTTCAAATACAATGTAGCTGGACATCTGGTAGCTGTGTGAAATTAATTAAAAAGAGTATAATATTGCACCTCTAAATATTACAAAGGTGTGTGTACAATTTGCAAAATACATATCAACAGACATAAGTCTGTAAAATATCGGGAAACACCTTTTGTTATCATGTCAGGCTTTGTTGATTCCCTGTCCTGGAAGACTGTATTAGTATTTGTACTCAAAGTTTTTCACTTTGAAAAGTTTGATAAAGGATTTTCCACATAACTATGAAAGCTACTTCTAAGGGAACACAGAAGTTCAATAATGTTGGTCTGGCATTTTTCAAGTCTTTGGCAGTGATGCATGGGCTTTTAACATTTAAAAGTAAAGAAAGATAATTTTTCACTGCATTAAATAATCCTTAATCCCTTTTTAAGCATACAGCTGGGTGACAATGAGACCTACAGATAATGCATTAGCTGGGATTCAGCCTTGCAAAAAGGAAAAAAAAATCAATGAAGTGGCCTTTGGTCACATTAGCAGTCCACTTGATTTGAAAACAGTGCTTGTCTGACCTGGATTACACAGAAAAGGTGGAAAGATTAGTGGCATTTGACCAGGTTCAGTCGTGTCATTTCTGTCTGAACCATCCTCACTTGGAGAGAGTCAAGTCAGGCAGCAGGTCTAAAGCTCTAAAGATTAAAAATTGGAAGTACTCTATAAAAGGCCTGGTGCTCAAGCTGCCCGCTGGAAGCTGAATACAGGTCACTAGGGCACAACCACTGTTCACTGTCCTTATTGTGGCAGTGTTAAAAGTGTCTCTGCTACAAACAGCCTAAATTAGACACAGATGTTTCACAAATTCCATCATAACGCAACTGCTGTTTCATAATATTTCTGTTACTAGAATAAAATTGTGCTTAAACAGATTTTTTTATTTAACATCTTGTAACAAACCTTTAATTAGTTTTATTGCATGTAATTAGACTGCCTGAAAATCTGCTATGTAATTCCCACCCTGACAAGCAATTCATTTTATCCACAGCCCTTTACTTGACCACTACTGACATGTCAGGATTTATATTACTGTGTATGACATGAAATTGGGCCAATTTTGTGATGGCAGTAAAGCATAATAATTTCCTGTTGCAGTGTAGCAGACAGGGTTCTTTTTAATGCAACACAGGCTTAATTCTGAATGAGTACACAGACACTTTATTTTTCCAAACATCTCTATCATTCACTATGCAGACATTCTAACTTCTTTCTCATGTTTTTTTTACCCCTGACCTGAATACTTTCTCCTGTGCATTGCTGTATTTCTTTTGCAGGGTTTCTTTCATTTCTCTGACTCATTTTGCCAACTGCTTTCTGCTCAACTAGCATTTATTGAGAATGAGGGATCATCTTAAAAACCTTACAAAAACTGTTGAATCCACATAGATTTCTAAAACTGTGAAATAATTCCTGCTCTAACTGTTACAGGTAACATCATATTTCCAACTGCTTACCTGTCAGAAATGGGCAGAGCTCAAGGGCCGTGTTTCTTTTGTTCATTTACAATAAATCATACTCAGTTTAAAATGTATTTTGAACTTGAAACATTGACAAGTTCCCTGAAGTTTTTCACATTGTATTTTTAGACGACACCTGTTTCATTTTTTTTTTTTTTTAATCTTTGGCCGTGTTTTTACTACCACTTTTGTAAGTGGATTACTAACTAATCTCTCAACCCTTTTTGCATCACAATTACTCCCTCATAGGTGGTACGCCAATTAGAGGTAAGGATGATGAAGTCTGTTGAAAATAATCACATCCACACCATTCCCTCACATTCATATCAGACCCCTACATTCCCCTCAAATGACAAATCACATGGTTCATTCATGCTGTTAGCACCAGCCCTTCCACTCTGCCTTTTGTCCATCCCAGCGTGTTTTGTCTGCTGTCTTCTCCTTAACAAACAAATGAACACCAACTTCAGGAGAATGGAAATAGGCATTTGCCACAGATTTTTAATTAACTTTGTTGAATTTGTTTGATGAAATTTTCTGAAAGAATACTTTTAGTGTCTGATATGTAGTGTAGACTTAATTTTGTATTTTGACATTTATGTCTACTCTATTTTAATTTCCCACCATGTTTTACTGTATACTCAAAAACTACTGTAATCTGTTTTAGGTCAGTGTTTCTCCACACACACTTGCACCTCTGGTCCCTTTGCACAAGAACCATGGCTTGTGATTTTTTTTTTTCACTAGTGACTCTTTCACAACATTTTAATCACATATGAAGGAGGGTTGTTATTAATGATCAAGCAGTTCAAGCTATCATGGTGCTAGTATGATACTAATATGCCTAAAAAATTAAAGGCCATGCCACAATAAGTCCATTTACTGGAAGGATCTAACACTACACTATGCTTATTTAAATTAAACAAATCTGAAATGGGGTCTATTTCCATTTAAAACACGGGGTTGCCCACACAGTCTGTGGAGGGTGGCACGCAATATTTTTGTCAGTGAAAGGGATACACCACACCAAAAGTAGAAAATTAATACGTTGCTGAAAATGTTACGGTGGATCGCCACATATAGACGACATGCAATTTTGGAAATACGAAAATAAGTTGAAGGTGTATTCTTGGAAATTATCACGAATGTTCAAATTTCCCTCTAATCCTTAAAAATTTTATGAACACATGCTTTCATTCAAAACAAACATTGTTTCAGTTTCAACCTCTGCTCTTGTTTTTACCGAAAGAGGTGAATGCTTGCAGTTTTTAAGTAAAGGCCACATCACCGCAAGAGAATCTACTTTCCTCCTCCATGCAGCCTCAGTGTAAAGTGAAATGGCTGCATTTGCATACAGCCTATGTCGCCTTTGACCCTCCCTGGATTCCTGGTCAAGATTGTTAAAGTGGAAGCACCAACTTTTCTTCATGGTTATTGTATGCTTTTCCACTTGAGTGAAATATATATATATATATGTATATAAATATTTATTTATTTATTTATCACCAATCTTTGTGATGATATATATATATACATCATCACAAAAAGTGGTTATGGATACCGATTCCGAAGCGGGGCAACAATCAGCCACCTCCTCTACATGGGTGACATCAAGCTGTATGCCAGGAATGAGCGAGAAATCGACTCACTGATTCACACCACCAGAATGTACAGCGATGACACAGGGATGTCATCCAGATTAGGCAAATGTGGCCAAATGGTATCGAGAGAGGCAAGATGATCAGACCTGAAGGGGTTGACCTACCAGGGGGCAGGATAGGACACATCCAGGAAAGATACAAATACCTTGGAATCTCACAGGCTAATGGCAATCATGAGCAGGCTACAAACAAAATCAATCACAGCCAAATACCTCCAGAGAGTAAGGCAAGTCCTGAGAAGTCAGCTGAATGGTAAGAACAAGGTCTGAGCCATCAACATATATGCACTGTCAGTCATCAGACACCCCACTGGGATCATAGGCTGGCAAGAGGAGGAGATAGAAGCCACAGATATCAGGACTAGAAAGCTCCTCACCATGCATTGAGGGTTTCACTCCAAGTCCAGCACCCTGAGGCTGTACACTGAGTGGAAAGAGGGAGGCTGAGGACTAGTGAGCATCATGGCCAATGTCCAGGATGAAACGTCGAAAATCTAAGAATACATCAAGAAAATGGTCCCAAAAGATGATCTGTTCAGTGAATGCCTCAGACAGCAGAAACCTGATGAGGCAGAGGAGAAGACAACATTGAGGGCCGAACCCCTACACTGCATGTACCACTGTCAGATAGAGGAAGTGGCTGATATCAAGAAGACCTACCAATGGCAGGACAAAGCTGGACTAACAGACAGAGGCACTGATCATGGCAGCACAAGAACAGGCCCTAAGTATAAGACAGCCCCAATATCTACCACAGTAGATCTGACCCAAGGTGCAGGCTATGTAAATAAGCCCCAGAGACAGTCCAGCATGTCTTAGCAGGGTGTAAGATGCTGTCCGAGTCAGCATACATGGAGAGGCACAACCAAGTAGCTGTGATAGTGTACAGTAACATCTGTACCCAGTATGGACTAGAAGTATCCAATTCCCAGTGGGACATACCACCAAAGGTGGTTGAGTACAACAAGGCTAAGATCCTGTGGGACTTCAGCTTCCAGACTGATAAACAGCTGCTGGCTAACCAACCGGACATACTGGTGGTGGACAAAGAGTAGAAGAGAGCAGTGGTGATAGATGTGGCGATTCCAGCTGACGCCAACATCAAGAAGAAGGACCACGAAAAGATTGAGAAGTATCAAAGGTTGAAAGAACAGCTGGAACATATGTGAAAGATCAAGGTTATCGTGGTCCCTGTGGTAATTGGAGCACTTGGGGCAGTGACCCCCCAAACTGGAAGAGTGGCTCTAGCAGATTCCTGGAACAACATCTGAAGCCTAAATCCAGAAGAGCGCAGTCCTAGGAACAGCTAAGATACTGCATAGAACCCTTAGACTCCCAGGCCTCTGGTAGAGGACCCGAGCTTGAGGATGTTGCACAGATACCACCCTACAAGGGTGAGAGGGACAAATTATATATATATATATATATATATTTACTGTATATATATTTACTGTATATATATACAATATATGTCCCTCTCACCCATTTCTTATGAGTTAGGGCAGCCTTATGGAAGTGTCTGTTCTGGTCTCTCATTTCTGCATAGTGGCTGATGTAATGACCTTGTAGAAAAAAATTACCTATGTTTGAGCAGTTGGAAGTAATTGAATAGGTTTAGCATAGAATCTCTTGACAACTGCCATAGCGGTAACCTTTTCCATTCCTGCAGCACTCACGCTGTTTTCTCCCATGAGAGAATGGACAGATTGACAGATTGGTGACAACAGTATTAGTATGCAGGTGCATGTCAGTGCTGAATCAGACAGCAATGAGCTCAACTTGCAGAGCAAACATCTTGGAGCGATGTGTTGTCATGAGATCTAAGGTCGTTTTACCACAAGTCACTGCCCCACCTTTTTCATTTCTCTTTTTAGGCCTTGTCTTGATTCGAGTCCTCTTGGTTGGTGGTGAAGCTGTTTGTTGTATTCATCTCATACTGCATGATATGGAGAAAAACATATCCTGATATCATTTTATGTTGCATATTTTTGTCATTTTGAAAACTGCTTAGTGGCCCATTGCCTTTCATGCTCATACCATGCTGTTTTGAGACGTGATAAATGCTGTCACTGTTTGTGACATACATCTATGTGCTGCAGGGACAGATAGTTTTGTTTTTTGAATTTATATTGTGTTCATGGGATGCAGGTAAGATGTCGGTCACTTTTCATTTCACATATTACAACTCCTCTCATCTGTCAGTAATATGCATTACAGTTCCAATGACAATATGATGGTTTTTGACTTGGAATATTAAAATAACCAGACCAAGATGGGTCTTCTGGGCTTTAGTGCTTTATTAGAAACAACACGTTAGTCTTCTTTTTGATGACTGCAGATATTTAGGATTATGGGAGCTAATCTCAGCCATCCTGCAAAGGATTATCACACTTGAGGGCTACAGTAAGACTCGGTCCAATAGTTTTAACTTCACTGCTAAATTTATACTCAATAAAAGATAAAAAAGAACCTGTTGAACTGGCTTTGCATCAAAATTTTAGGCCATCAAGCAAAATAATGACTTCTATGAACAGTTAACTGATTTTTTTTTTGTTAAATGTTTATATTTTTATTTGATTTCAACAATCAGGGTAACTGGAAATTTTTACTCTCAGAACTCTCAAAACGCTATTTCAATAGCAATTCTCCTGAGATTCACCACTAGAAATAGTGACCTTTGGTAAACTATAGATCACAAAGTTTTGTATATTATGCAGCAGTTTTATTATTTCTTTAAATATTGTGTGCCCTCATTTGTGTTTGTTGTGGTTATTTTCAAGTAAAGCTGGGCTTGGTCCCAAAATGTGTTAAAGGTAGATAACCCTCCACGACACAAACTATGTGTCAGTTATTTCATTATACACAAGTCTTAATTATACTGTGATTGTTGTGACATATTATTCGGATGATTAATTGACCTTCATTCTTAGTCTTTTTTTCCTTAACACAACCAGACTAAATTACTGTTGTTTTACCTGCAAAAGCATCTGAACGTTTATGATGCATTTTCATGACAAAATTGTGTCATCTGTGAGAATTAATTACGCATGAACAGGGTTAGACTAGTTGACTTATGATTCTAGCAAGTCATCGTTATATACCATTTCATATGCTTTCATTTCATGTACATATAAATGTCATACAAGACAGCTAAATTTGTTAATCCTCAATACAGGAGCTCTGCAAATTGAGAACAGCGAGGAATCTGACCAAGGAAAGTATGAATGTGTTGCCATGAACAGTGCTGGGACCCGTTACTCCTCTCCTGCCAATCTCTACGTACGAGGTAAAGTTAAATTTACTCTATCTTTCTTATCTGGCATATCAGGTCTTTCCAAACCACAAACAACCTCACAACCCTGTAAAGTTTATTGTCTATTTTATGCTTAATGTCATTCACTCTACCGGCTGTCAATTTTAATAACTGTTTCTCTTTCCTTTTGGGGCAGCAGTAGCTCAGGCCACTTGGGCTGGGGACGGGAGGGTAGCTGGTTCAAGGCCCATGTGGATCAAAAACATTTGGAGTGTGAACTGGCAGTGGAAGGTGCCAGTTCACCTCCTGGGCTCCATTCACCTACAAGTTGCGCATTGGGCACACCAGTAAACTTCAATTCTTATTCTTAAGAACCTTCACCTTCCATAGTTAATCCAGTGAAATCATTTTTTTTCCCAGCTGTTCAGGATTGTTGAGGCCATTCCCTTAATGTGTGGGTGGTTTACAGGCCGTTTATGATTGACATCTTCATTTTCCTGATAACTTTGTAGCACCTGTCAAGGTAGGAGAAAAAAAAATCACACCTACTGGTGCACTGAGCAATTTCCAACATATCTCAGCCTGCCGTCAACCTCTTCAGAGTTCCAATTATATTGAAAAAGTGAACATTCGTGTGGAACTTGAAGGATCTTTGATTTTATGTAATTCCACATGTGCTGACCACATTTATACCACTTCTCTCTCTGTTTTTCTCTCCTTCAGCCTAGTCCCCAACCATTACTTCTTCCTTGCTTTCCCTCCCATACAAATTAGCTAAACTTAACCTCTTGTTTGGATGTGAACTCGACCAGGTGCAGCTTCTGTAATAACAGCTGCATTGAAACAGTTTCCTCCACTGGTTTTGACAGTCCTGCCAGGCCTCCTTTCTTTTTTTATTTTGACTGTGTCCAAAGGCTCCATACTCTCCCTGGCACAATGTTGATCTCTTACAGGCATTGGGGTCTGGAGTTTCAAGGTTTGTTTTTGTTTTAGTATGTCTGTGAGCAGACTAATGCAGGGCAAAGGATGCATTGTGCCCATCCTGAAAAAAGGCTGGTATAGGGGAGAGAGCAGTCTAGGTCAGCCCCTGTGAATAACACCACCATGCCAAATGTTCATGAAACAGAATGGCTGTTCGATGTGCTCAGAGGGGGTGGGGGGTGAGTGAAAGTCTCAGGGTAAATAAGTCACTCAACTATCAATTCCTAATTGTATTAAAAATACATGCATCTTCTTATATCACAGTCTTTTGTTGATGGATGATTCCATTGTCTGAATTTACCTTCCATCAAGATAAAATAAGAAAGCGAGTTTCTAGTGTGTCCCTTTGAACCCAGATAGAAAATTATGTACTACCATGTAGAAAGTGGAAAATTGAATTAAGATCCTATTTTTTTTCCCAACAAAATGTCCTACTCATGTTTATCTGTTTAGAAAAAAATACCCAATATAACAGAACCTCCACCTAGATCAGAGGAGCTGAAACTAGAAACCATCCTTGAAGAACACAGTGACATCCTAGTTACTGATTAAACACTGTGGTTTCCAGAAGGTTTAGATCTTAAATCTTGGCGGGGGAAGGTAGACAGACAAACAGCAAAGGCAAGAAAGGGATGTGTTTCTTGTCTGTTAATCGGGGCATGTCTGTCATGGGTGCAAATGCAACCTTTTCTTTCACAGAGAAGTAATTACAGTAGTTGTGTGGCGTGGCGCCAGCAGGGCCCCCAGGCCCATCCAGTCAGTAACACCACCCAGGTAGCTGTCAACCCGTTGGCCCCAACACCATTTTCTGCCAGCCTCTACACCACTGGAGAGACAGAAATCAAACTAGCCGTAACCTTTTAGAAGTATTCATGTCTGGGGTGGAGAACAAAGGCTCTACAGCTATTTTGTTTGGTCTTTGTTAATGTTGCCAGAGTGAGGAGATGAGACCTGAGACTGAGCCATTACCGGGTAGCTTGATTGGATTTAAAGCATGAGGAGCTCAAGACAAGTGGCCTTTGACACTTGACCCTCCTTTACTGTTGTTACGTATTTTTTGTTCAATTTCTCAGACACCAGAGAGGGGATTTAGGAGCTTGCAACACCTGCTTTCATATCTGTAAATATGATAAGCTTTGGACGCAAATGTTATATATAAGTGCAAAAATCTACACTGTTTGTTTATAGACTGAAAATATGGGTCCGAACTTCTGGCACCTTCCAAGACTCAAAGGATTCAGAGGATTTGTTGGTTAAAAATGCCAGTGACTGCTACTTGAAGAGATATGTAAGAGAGTTTACCTTGGGATAAACTATTCTGGTGTTATTATCTATAAATGTCCTTCAAACATTCACTAACATCCAAAGACAGATTCAGCACTGTCAGACTTTAATGTGCTCATTATGGGTTGGTATTTTATGTCTGAATGTGTTTGGTTTCTTTTTCCACTGTCTCATTGCCTGATTCAACACCTTTCTGCAGGTACAAACATGCTTTCAGCATCACCTTGTTTTGACATTGTATAGTCACCGGAGACTGATGTCCTCATGTTTCGTCTTTGGAGTGGGGGAGGATGGCTATAGGAGACGTGCGGGAGCACACAGAATTTTTTTTTGCCCACATGTTTCTCTCCGTTTCACATCTCATCCATTAAGTGTGAATATTTTTCTGTATGTATGCAGTCACATGTGCAACTCTGATTGCATTTGTGACCCTGCTTGTGAAGTGGACTCCATCAGTGTGGGGAGAATCACAAGAGTCCAGTGATTTTGTATGAGTGCTCATTTGTCAAGTGTTTATACCATATTGGTGGTGGCATGTCAGCTTTTGCCTCCTGGCACTCCACCATATATCTGTGTGACATGTCAATATGTCATGGAGACTAAACAGCTGCAGTCAGGCCTTAACAAAATATCTTCATGCTGTTCTTTCTGTGTGAATGTGTTTACCTTTGGGAGGGAAACTGGAGTACATCTTTAAAGAAAAAAGTGCACATGTTCTTTAATATGCCAAGTACTCTCTTTGTGAGAATTTTGACAAATGCATTTCTTAATTGCAAAACCATATAATAACAATGCCAGTTTCCCCCCCGGTACTCTGTCAATATATTATTTTGTCAATCTGTGCTGTGTCACTAAAGTCCACTGTGTCTATGGAAGCACTGTTCTGTTTCACTGTGTTGTTTCCTCTCCACTTTGTATCTTTTAACTTCATTGCTCACCTCCATCAAATCACTTCATCCTCAAACAGATCAGCGTGGAGGTTTGTCAGTTTCACTTTTATTCCCCCACCCCCTTTTAGTTTGATTATGTATTTTAGTGAGGTCAAATATCCTTCCCAGCACCTTCAATAAAGACACCAATATCACTTTTCTACAATACTCGTACTAATCACATGAATCTCTTGTGTATCATAGTGTAAGTTTTTCTTTTGTCTGCCTCTTTGCACGCATCCTTGTCTTGCATGCCTTTCAATTCCACTCCCCTAACCTGTGTTATGATGAGCCTTGCCAAGATACACAACACCTTGTGTAGTTTGCTTATGTCATTGATCTCTGTTTTGCTGTGTAGTAGTGGATCTTCCTACCGCACCCATATTGTCACTGTCAACCACATTGACCAAAAACACTATAGTTCACCTTTCATTCTCAGATTTTCCATTGAAAATGCTAGGCCTGTCTGAGGTTATTGATGTATTATTTGGATATTCAGGTGAAAGCCAGATTTGTCAGGTGTGTAGGCAGTAACACCACTGGTCTACCACTGAGGGGCATGGTTATAAGAACTCACAAAGCCTTTCTCTGGAGATTATATCTGTTTCACCACTATGGACATCTGCTGCCAAGAGACTGAAGGCAGTGATAATCGCATGTTAGTCTAATGAGAAAGTCTTCTCCCCATTTCATACGTTGATGTAGCAAGGGGTTCTGTAGGAAAGATAGCATTTCTCATGAAATACTTGTTGTTGCAACAAATCAATAAATAAAAGCAAGAATCCATAAATGAAAGCAAGTTTCCTGACACATCCTCTATTTACAGTTAATGAATGATTACAATGTTCGAGATAGATAATGTTTCAGAAGCAATCTCTTTACTAGTACCATCTGTGAAACACTGCAGTGGAAAGAGCTGACTTATAGAATATTTAAGAATGACTTGGCAGTGTGCTGACAGGGGGATGATCAACCATCATGGTTGCCCTGCGGTGCTGCCAGGAAGTTTGGGAACCTACTGACTCTGTGCCAGTTTGCAAAGATATTGATTGGTTGAACAGGTTCTTCTGTCCTTGGACACTTTGTCAAGGCACTTAAATTTATAGGTATCCAACAAGCAGGCAGGCAGAGAGGAGACAGGGCTTATTTTGTGGTTTTGATAGAGTCCCACAGCCCATCTCTCAAAGCGGCTCTCAATAGGAGAGAGGCTTCGGGTGAATCGATAACAATTACCTGCCCTCTAGTCATTTTGTTCCACAGCACCTCTCCAAACTTAACCGCACGGCATGAATTATTCACAACATTAAGTGTTCTGTATACACGGATCCCATTGACTGACTGCTCTTAGCACTGTTTAGTCTATGGGATCATGAAAGAACAGATTCTTTGAGCTTAATGGTTTTACATTAGGGCTGTGTCTCTCAGGTTTCTCTTTTTCAGGAGTGTATGTTGTGCAAAATAGTTTCACTTAGAGTGCTTTATAGTTGTGTGAGAAGACACAGGTGGAGTAAGTCTGTCATGCATTAGTTATACTGGAAATTGTTTGGTCATTTAATGACAAAATTGTGACAAGTTCTGTCTTGATTATTTCTTCCCTTTCATGGCATTCTAAAGCATGTGATCCCATCCCATACCTTTCCCCAGTTGTTGTGCATGATTTCCCTGAGAATGTGGTCCCTGTCCTGTTCCCAGGCTGGTAACCACACTACGGCCATCCAGTCGTGGCATTCAAAAAATCTGCCATTTGCCTCTGAAACCCAGGAAGCAAATTTTGTGGCTTTTTGAACAAATCATCTGTTCATCGGAATTGATTTTCCTCTAACTGTCCAAAAAGTTCAGTTCTCGTGAAAAGTTAAAAAAAAGATGAGTTTGTATTTGTCAGATATTGGGTGGAAGAGACCAAATAAAACCAACTAAAGTTTAAAAAATACCCAATTCAGTGTGCTTTGTTGCCCAGATATCAATAGTTTCACAAGCATTCAAGCCAAATTGTTTAAGACTAGATTACTGTTTTAATGATAATGTCTTGATGATTTACAAAGGGGAAAGGCAGTAGCAAGTCTATGTATAGCAACTCAATTACTTTTGAAAACAAATAGATGAATGTGAACCTCCACCCTGTTATTATATAATGTATTCCAGAGAACCTGCCTTTTCCTGACTGAAATCAACACTGTGTGTGTGTGTGTGTGTGTGTGTGTGTGTGTGTGTGTGTGTGTGTGTGTGTGTGTGTGTGTGTGTGTGTGTGTGTGTGTCTGTGTACGTGCGCCTGTGTGTGTGTGTTCATTTCACCGTGTAATGTGAGGCATAACAAGCATTGCATTGTGCGTAGTAACATGTTCTGGCTCAAATTAATTTGAGGAGGGAGGGGTAAAGGGTGGTGGGAAAGGATGGTGGGGGAGATTAATTTGAAAATTAATGACAATGAATTAAAGTTACAGTTGAGTTTTTCTCCCAGACAAACTTAGTTGTTGAGTTTTAGAAGAAACAAGTGTCATTTCTGCAGGATAATTTTATGCCATTGTGTTTTCTTGATATAGTGGGTCCTCAGCATGGAGGTAAATATTTGCCTTTGCTTCACTGTTTTCATAATCATGATTAAAGAAGTCAGCTTCTCCCTCCTTCATACAGTATCTTTGGCACATATTATGGTAGCATTCAGCGCACAAAATTTTGATGGACAGTCACCTGAATTTTTTTTGCTGCAATGTGGATACATTTGTTGGCAAAAGTTTCCAAAAAAGAATTTAAGTGTGTAAATATGGCTGGCATTTCTTGTGTATCTTTATTTAAACAGAGAACAAGTCATATGTAAATCTTGGTTGCCTGTTTATTCCGGGCCAGCTTTTCAGTATTGCATGGAACCTCTGCATCAGTGTTTGCCTTGTCCCCAGTGACATCAGTGGGCCCTTGTCTCCATGGGAACCCATTTTAATGTCAGCCTATCTGCATATCAGAACTGCACAAAGAGAGGGAGAGAGAGTGAGAAAGACAGTCTGAAAAGAAGGAGCCAGGGAAAGGGATTAAAAATCAAGCAACGCCATCTCCACAGGGTCCCTCAATGATGAAACTCCCACAAACAACTGACATTTTGACAAAAGAGGGCCAAACATAGTCACCAGCAAAACTGTGCAATTTTTTTTTGCTACATTACCTTTTGTAGGCAATAGGATAAAACAATCTCTCGAAGGTTTCTTTTTGTTATAGTCCTATTATTCCAATTGTGTTGAATGCACACTCAGACACAAATGATCATCACTCCATTCAGTTAGCTTTTACGGGTTAGCTTTTATCCTTCTTGTGCTGTATTTCACTCCTGAAGTCACAAGAAAAACCCATCCCTTTCACATTGTACATCCTACTGTATGTAATGACTATTTTCTCCTGATCCTCTTCATCCTTTTAGTGCGAAGAGTCCCACCGAGATTCTCCATTCCCCCCACCAATCAAGAGGTGATGCCAGGCGGAAACGTCAACCTGACATGTGTGGCAGTGGGCTCGCCAATGCCGTATGTCAAGTGGATGATGGGCCAGGTGGACCTGACCATAGAAGAAGAGATGCCAATGGGACGCATTGTGCTAGAGGTCACCAACATACGCGAGTCAGCAAATTACACCTGCGTCGCCATCTCATTACTGGGCACGATAGAAGCTACTGCTCAGGTTACTGTCAAAGGTGAGAACCACACTTGAAGTTGTTGTTTTAGTGATGTGAACTGTGATTTTTGCCACACATAAGGTTTGAATTATTTTAAAATATATTATTTAATGACAAATAGCCACTTTGAAATTGTCTCTTTTTGTAAATAATCAATTGTGCTGCCTCCTTTTTTGTGTTGATCTTAAAAGGTAAGAAGTAATGCTCCCATTGTTTTTGTCAATAATCATTGATGTCAGGGTTTGGATGTCTTTCTTTCTTCATGTCTGCTGAACTTTTTCTTCAGAACTGTTACTGTGTGGCTTGCTATTATTGTGTTGTTTATTGCAGCACCTCTTATCAATTATTGTTTGTATTGATTCATGTTTTCACTGTTGGTAATTGATACACAAATTGTCCAAGGTCATGTAGAGAGGTCACAGCCAAACCCTTTTAAAAATGAACCACAAAGAAGATCCTCATTTCTGTTTGTAATTTAGTGGAAACTACAATGAGTTGTCTTGCAATTTTCTTCTATTGTTAATAATGACCAATCCATTTCAGTCTTGTTCTTCTATTTATTTCAGGTTGTTGATTTCAGACAGCACTATGAGAACTAGCCTATGAAACATTAATTTCAGTGATTTCAGTGTTATGAGTTCCACAATAGGGACAACAGCAGCCAATAGATGATTTTTACTTTTGTGTCCCTACATTTTGAAAAT
This sequence comes from Antennarius maculatus, assembly GCA_013358685.1. Classification (NCBI taxonomy): domain Eukaryota; kingdom Metazoa; phylum Chordata; class Actinopteri; order Lophiiformes; family Antennariidae; genus Antennarius; species Antennarius maculatus. The sequence goes on along the minus strand of CM023619.1, from coordinate 14,638,691 downwards.
GTGTCAAAAAATTCAGATGAAAATAAAATCCTAAAAATCAGTTTTAATCACAACTAATATCCTTCTTCTCCCTCCTCAGCATTGCCAAAGCCCCCCACTTCCCTAATTGTGACTGAGACCACAGCCACCAGTGTGACTCTCACCTGGGACTCTGGTAACCCAGAGCCTGTCGCTTACTACATGATCCAGTATAGAGCCAAGTCGTCAGACAATGGCTTCCAGGAAGTTGAAGGCGTTGCAACTACCCGATATAGCATTGGTGGACTCAGCCCCTATTCTGAGTATGAGTTTCGTGTCATGGCTGTCAACAACATTGGCCGTGGACCACCCAGTGACCCTGTGGAGACACGCACTGGAGAACAGGCCCCTTCCTCCCCACCTCTGTTTGTCCAAGCACGTATGCTGAGTGACAGTACAATGCTTGTCCAGTGGGAACCACCAGAGGAACCCAACGGACGAATCAGGGGCTATCGGATCTACTACAGCTCTGATTTGACGGCTCCACTTAGTGCCTGGGAGAAGCACAATACACATGAAAGCAGTCTAACTACAATCCCAGGCCTGATTCCTGACATAACCTATAGCCTCCGGGTGCTGGGTTTCACTTCTGTCGGTGATGGCCCACCTTCAGACATCCTGCTTGTCAAAACTCAAAAAGGAGGTGAGCAAACAACCTCTGGGTTGTGAGGTAATACAAGCTTAATAAAAGCTTGTACAGGCAAACCTCGGTTTCCGACCACAATTCGTTCCGGAAGGCTGTTCGAATAACGATTTTTCGAATTCCAAATACATTTTTCCCATTACAAATAATGTAAATGGTCTTAATCCGTTCCAAGACGCTAGAAAACTACCTTTTTGCAACATAACATGTTATTTCATAATGTCATTTACATATCAAATTGTATGGTAATGAAACATCAAAGAAATGTAAAAGAAAGAAGCAAACACAAAAAAGAAAGAAAAAAAAAAAAACATTGACGTAATCAGGTTATTCTAAGGTACGAGTTACCGTCGTCTTTTGGACAGAAGTTTACGGTACCGTAACTCGTACCATAGGCAATGAAACGCAAATTAAGTGAAAAATTATTGAATACAGTAAACTAAAGTAAAAAGTACATTACCGTCACGTTTTCTCTCGACTTTTCTCGCCCTTTCTTGCGCTTGGCGGCGAGAAATAATAATAATAATAATAATAATGGATTCGATTTATATAGCGCTTTTCTGGACACTCAAAGTTGCTTTTACATTGGATCCATTATTCATTCACTCCTCATTCATACTTGGTGATGGTAGACTACGTGTGTAGCCACAGCTGCCATGGGGCAGACTGACGGAGGTGTGGCTGCCAACCTGCGCCTACGGCCCCTCCGACCGCCAGCGTAACAATCACACACATTCACACACCAGCGAGTGCCCCACTGGAGGCAAGGAGAGTAAAGTGTCTTGCCCAAGTACACAACGACAAATGACTCGGAGGAGCGGGAATCGAACAACCGATCTTAACTCATTGGATGACCCACGATACCACTGAGCCACGGTCACCCCAAAAAGCCGTTCGTTTCGCGTTAGACTTCCATATTTTGTTTGACTTCTAAGACAAAAAATTCCGAATTTTTTGGTCGAATTCCGATTTGTTCGATGTCTAAAGCGTTTGAAAACCAAGGTTTGCTTGTATTAAGCTTGTATAGATATATGAAGGTGATGAATGTTATTTAGCCAGCATGTATTGTATGTTTCTACAACTAGTATGTGCATGAGGCTATTTGCGTAGTTTATTTTTGTAATTCAAATGTCTTATCCTACAGTCAGTTTTGGAGATGAAATTCTTGCTGCTAATATTTCCCAGGGCATTTAGCTGAAATAATGTGCGTTATACTTCAACCTCTGTCCTCTTGCCCCTCGGTCTTCAGTTCCTGCACAGCCTTCCAACTTCGAGGCTGAAGCTGAACTGGACAACCGTATCATGTTATCATGGCTATGGCCTGTACAGGACCCCACTATCACTAAGTATGAGCTGCAGTACTGGGAAGCAGGCTCAGACGACAAGGTTAGAACAACTACACTAACTGATTACGTTTGTTTCTTCTCCTGCATTTTATTTTGCATATCATCTGTCTATCTGCCTGTCTGTCTGTCTATCTATATCTATCTTTATTATTGTTCTAGCGTTCTATTATTCTATTGTTCTATTGACCTAGCATTATATTTGTGATATTCTATAATACTTTTCTGCAGTGACATTGCAGATGAATGAATCTTCTCTTTATGATGTGGTTCCTCTGAATGGGAAGCAGCGACTGCCACAGTAATGCATTCAGCTGCCCTGCTGATGAGAAAGATTTACTGTATTGGCAGACAGCAGAGTTATGTTCTGGCTCTTATTGCTGTCGTTTTTCACTCAACGTTGCTGGACCACTGCACCAACTATGAATTACACATTCATATCTGCATTCTAAAAAAATTATGTATATAAGAAAGAGAGACACCAGTTCAGGCTTTATGTGTCATAGCAATGCAAGAAATGCTGTAAGTCAGCACCTCGATTTTAATTCACCTTTATGTGTTCTATCTCTATCTCTGGGTTCTATCCTTCCAGAGACATGTGACCTTTGACCCAGTGGGCTCCTATGCTGTGGATCATCTAAAACCTGACACCTTGTACTATTTCTCCCTGGCTGCCCATTCCGATATGGGTTTAGGTGTCTTCACCCAACCCATTGAGGCTCGCACTGCTCAGTCTAGTAAGTCCATAATTTCTTGCACCTCACATTGTTTTACTTATTTGTCTTTCCCATTGTCCATTAACTAATATTGTTGAGGCACAGTCAATCTAAGCTGGCACAAACAGATTTCTGTTCAAACAGGACAAAGTTGTTATTCATAGAGCTCAGATCAGAGAGCAGTGGCAACGTCCGTGTCCAGTCAGTTACAGTAAATATAAAATGCTGACAGTGCAGCTGTCCTGGTCAGCTTTTCCAATTCACCACTTCACCTCTGTGAACAATACTAACTCTTCTGTCTATCTGTCTGAGGACAAACCCTGTGTTCAGTGTCAAAGGTACTGTATGTGCTTGTGCTTTTACCACGTTTGACCTGTATTTTGATGCATTTCATAGTGTGCTTTTAAAGTATCAGCATTTAAAATGTCACTGTGCTTGCCAACTGCAGCCTTAATTTTTGCTGTGGTGGCACCATTTCTTTACCACATCATCCTTAAGACATACCCAGTGCATGTATTTCTCATACACATTCTTTACAGGATTATGTTTTATTAAAAAGAAAAGATACACCTCAGTAAGTAAAATCCCAGATCAAACCAGGAAGGCAAACTTTAAGTTACAGTAAATTTCTGGTGCATACATTTCTGGTGCATGGTTTTTCATTTTTTTGTTTTGTTTGTTTTATTCAGTTTTTCAATTCTGACATTGAATTGGTAAAATTCAAACAAATCTTTTTAGTAACAGGATTAGAATGGCATTATGAATGAATGAGTTCATTTATTTTGAATAACAAAACAAAATAACAATAACAAACAATAATAAATACACCAGAATGGTGTGAGCACTATCTGAAAAGGAGTAGAAAGAAGTGTAAACTTGTTAAACTCCTACCCCCTTATTCTCAAAAAAATGCTCATTACAAAATACTTGCTGATAATATTTACAGAAGTAAATCAATCATTTATACTGCATTTAAGATAGCAATAAGTCTAGTTTATGTATAAGCAAGAGATACAAGGACAGAACTTGGATTCAGAGTGGAGTCAGGTTGGTGCTCATATGATAAGCATCAACCTTGGGAAGGAAATGTGTGGAAATGTGACATTTTAAAGTGCTGCTTTTACATTTTTATTTATTAAGTTTCAAAGCAATGAACATAACTGAACTATTTTCAAATATTTTCTGCTGTGCATAAATGAAAATACAAAAAGATAAACTTAGATAAACTCGACAAAAAACTCAATGGTCTTTACAAGCCGCATGATGTTTTTTCGAAATGCATGAGAAGTAATAAAAAATAGAGGCAGATTAAAACTTTCTTTTTTGCTTTTCCCGTCAGGGGTTGTCACAGCGTGTCATCCTTTTACTATTTTAGAAGAATGCTCATGTCTGGCAAATACGCGGCACACTGGCATCGTACCCGGAGTGTCCCCCGCCTAACGCCCTATGCCAACTGGGATAGGCTCCAGCTCCCTGTGACCCACTATGAAGCGGCAGAAAATGAATGAATGAATGAATGCCTTGCAAAATATTTTACGCCAAATGCCCTCTGCATTTATCCGGGCTTGGGACCAGCCTACAGTTGATGCTGGGTTGTGCCCCCGTACTGCTGCTGACGCATGGACCTGGGGCAGCATTCATGCGAAGCATGTGATCACTAAACTACATCCTGGGCAACGTAGAATTAGATTATTGAAGACAATTCATTGTCTTGTTAATCAGACTGAAAAGTAAGATTATCTCCAACACCAAAAATTGGAACACAGGATGTTATTCATTGCATGAAGAAACAGTGGATCTGCACTTGGCATAAATAATTTTTACAATGATTGGCAATGCTTTTATTCTGGTGCTTTTACAAACAGTAGTGAAGTTGGTCTACTTTTTGCCAATTGAATTAGATACTCACAATCTAGGTATTTATGTCTATATTTTTGTAATTTTGTATGTGAATATATTGTACATGAACTCTAGATAATGTAAGATTTGTAAGACATAGAGAGTATTGTAAGAGTATTGACCTTTTGCAATAGGAAGAACAGATAAATAGTGGTACATTATTTCACCTGAATTTGGCACCACTTTTTATCTTAATCATTTTTGCTCAATTTTATGTGGTGTCAACCTCCTGTCATTCAATTTGACTTAGATATTACATTTTGTAATTAATGCTGTTTTGTCAGGTCTTTTTAGTGTTCTGTCCATCCACTTTTTAATGGACCAGCCACCACATGATCAGACTCTTTTAAGCCCCAGTATTATAAGTTTGACTGTTTGGCGTCAGTTCATTGGATTCATAATTGAGTTGTGCATTGCTCTGTTTATTAAAAAGACATTTCATGGGCATGCTTCATCTGAATACCTTCCACACCTTGAGCTTTTTGTTCTGTTTAAATTTATTCTTTTTTGAAAAGGCTTTTTATGTGGAATTGAATAGGTTTGTTGCTGTTCAATGCATTTAATTTATGAATGCTATTATATTTGTTTTTTGTGGTCTTGTTCCTTATTTTAAAATAGTTTATTGGTTTTCTGTTTTGCTCTGGACTTGAGAGGTTTCAGTTTATTGGGCAGCTGTTGAAAATAATTTTATTTGATTTTTTGTTATATCTTCCTATTCAAGATTGCAGGCATAGCTAGCAATTCTATAGTGACATTTTACTTTATATGCTAAATTAAATAAAGTGAATTGGAATGTTGTATGTCTAGGCATGAAATTAAAAACAATATTGATGTTGACAGAATCACATTGCTACAGCAATGTCATTTCAGTCCTAGTCACTCAATTCCAAAAGGCTTAATGACAGCTGTATGTCGATGTAAGAAATTCAAAACGTTTTTAAAATTTGTCCAATCAAATTCATAACAGTATTGTTCTCCTATGCACTACACTCCAGATGTTAATGGTAGCAAGAATGATCATAACTGCATGACTTCAGGCAGCTCAGTGTGCCTCAGCTGCATTGAAAAGCTTCTGACTGTTCAGAAGCCCAGAGCTTCTGCATTGATGTGTGAATACCAGTCAACACTGTCAAGCACTTGTTTCCACTCTTGCACATCTATGTCCAGTCCGTCACTCCCTCTGCATCCTGTAAGAAGCAGCAGAGAGGAGTTATGAACAGAAAGTGTCTCTATAAAACATTGCTTGTAAAATTTTGGTGCATTTTTGCTTTCCATGGGCTCAAATGGAAATGTAATACTAAACCCTTCAACAGTTGCCTTGTAAAATGATTTTGCAGCCAATCACTCAGTCCGCGGGTACCATCATGTTAAGTGTGGAAGTTTTTTGTAGTTGGTGTAAAAAACAGAATTACTCAGTTGTTCTAACTTCTAGTACATTGCATTTACATTCATCACTAATGCATCTTAAATTTAATTAAACAGTTCAAACACATTTTTAAGGAGAAAATATGGGTTGTCCACCAAACCCTGGCCCTATACGTCACTTAAAACCCACTATTTTTATTAATATAGTACCGAAGTACAAACATTATGAATAAAGTGTAGTTTCACTAAAATGTTTATCCCAATTTGGGCCTTCATGTTTAAAATTATGGACATACAGTGTGAAATCTGGTCATTGGGACAAAGTTAATTGAAAAGGAAAGTTTACAGTTCCAGTCTTCACATGTAGTCTTGTATTCAGATTGGAGCTACATATTTTTTGACAACTTTACAAAAAGCTTCCAGTTTTACCTTGTGTTTGCTTGTGTTGTTTTTTTATTTTTTGTTTGCTTGATCCATTCCCCCCTTCGTGTGGTTGTGTTCCCCTCCACCTCCAGCCCCATCAGCCCCCCCTCAAGAGGTACATCTGGTCAGCTTGAGCTCCACTAGCCTCAAGGTGAGTTGGGTTGCTCCACCTGCTGCTAGCCGCCATGGCGCCATTGTGCGATATACAGTCAGCTACCAGGCCCTGGTCGGAGAAGATACGGACCGACATGAGGTGACGGGGATAGGAGCAGATGCTACTAGCTATGTGCTGGAGGGCCTGGAGAAGTGGACTGAGTATCAGGTGTGGGTGAGGGCACACACTGACGTGGGCCCAGGCCCTGAAAGTGCCCCCGTGAGGGTGAGAACAAAAGACGATGGTAGGTTGACACCCCTTCCCGGGTAGTGTCCTATCAAGATCTTCACATCTCTGTTGCTTTGGGCTGCCTGTCACTATTTACATTCACTTTCTTCAGCTTCAACAAATTGCTCTTTGTCCTGTTAATCTGTTGTCAGTTGATGAGACAGTATGTTTGGAGGAATGGTGTTCCTCTCTCTTTTTCCTCTTTCCTGTTGACTCTTTATATCTATGCGTCTTTACAGCTATGGCAGGGGAAGTCTGATCTTAACCTGGTCATTCTCATTTGCTCTGATAGCTTGAAGCAGAACTAACCCCCTCTTTTCAACAGTTCTTTCTTCTTCGCATTCATTTGTTATTTTGTTTCCATCCAGTCAGAGTGACTTCTCCTGAGAGACACTCATCCAAAATTAACATGTTTGAAGTTTGCTGCTGCTCAGCTAATTTCAAACTAAAATTCAGCGCTTTACATGCATTGTTAGATTGCATGCTTTTATACTGAATGTTTGGGGACATCACTTTCTTTCTATTTAAAAACTCACACGAGTCATGATTTTGATATGAGTTGTTGGCCCATAATTGCAAAATGCAATGAATTGAATAAAATCAAACAAACCCAGAACTCCCCCATCTCTCTCATTGTCTATTTCAGTCTGGGTTTCTCATCTGCCTTTGTCTCTCTTCCCCTTTTTCCCCGTGAATTTCAGTGCCAGGAGCACCCCCGAGGAAGCTGGAGGTTGAGGCAATAAATTCCACAGCAATTCGGGTTACTTGGAAGCCTCCCCTGCAGGCCAAGCAGCATGGCCAGATCCGGGGCTACCAAGTCATTTTCTCTCACATGGAGAACGGTGAACCAACAGGCCTGCCTAACATCATGGACGTGGTTTTGCCAGAGGCCCAGGTACTGGATGATGTCTTGCTCTTGTCCATTCTCTCTCTGTCTCTCTTTTTCTGTGTAACTGTCTTGTGTTCATTTCTTTTATTGCTATTCTCCACTGCATCCTTATTCTCTTCCATTCTCTGCGTTCACACTTCATTTCCCCCCACCGGGTGACACACAAAATTTCTTTCTGTCGACTGCGGTAACCCCCCCACCCCCTCCCACATTTTTGTTTTGAACCATCCCTACATTTGACATTTGACTCTAAATTGGTATCCTGCTCCCACAGCTTTGGATTAGCTGTAGTAATGAGATCCATTCTAATTCTACAGTAATAGCTATTAAATATTTTATAAGTGTTACATCAGGAGTGGGCTTAGTGGAATCACTGCACCTCTTTTTGCAATTTAGCTGTAATACATGTGCACTGCCTTGTTACCATGTTTATGAATTACAGCTTTTTTTCATTATGTTGCCCTTTGCACATTAATTCAGGCTGATCTGAATTGCCCAAAGCTGTGTGACACAGTGAGATGGATGAGAGATTGTAATCCTTCAGATATTCATGAATATCTTAAAACCAAAAACCTCACTCTCAATTTTCTCTCTTTTGGAGGCAAGAGACCTGCTTAAGAGTCTTGTTCTGATTGTATGCCTGGAGAAACATTTGCACAAACACACATTTATTCTCACTATTGATGGTCTCACACAGAAACATCTAATTTGAACAAGTAAGTGCTCCCTGGCCGAAGGAAAACCACAAAAAAAATCTGAACAGCCTTGCATGTATCCCTGAGCAGCATTTGCTGATAAATGTTTTGCAGCATCATTTAGGGAGAACAGGTTGTTAGTTCAGTTATTAGGCTTTACACACTACTGTACCCTTGAGTGCAGCTATTAACCCTAATTTGTTCTGGCAAACTCCCCGATGTCTTAAGTCTTATCATCTTGGAAGAGGCAGTACTATCAAAGTCACCTTGAAACAATGTTTCAGATGTAAAATTGAGACAATGTTCATTCATAAAATTTTAGTCAAGTGAATTTTGGATGGATAGAGCTGAAAACAGCTTAGCTGGAATAAAAACGGGAGTTATTCATTTTATTCATCCCCTAAACATGTGCTACCAATCAGAGGAGTAGACTTACAATATCTGCTTTGGAGAAGCAGCTGGTGTTTAGGTCGACAGAGGCAGATTTTTTGAGACTATCTCTGCCGTCAGTACATTTCATCTCTTCGTCCAAGATCAGTAGGACCTCCCTGCGAGTAGAGGAATATATGGGATGGGAACCTTGCTAACCCAGCTTGGACTTAAAGCCTTATATGCTTGCAGGAAAATGAAATGGGACTCAAACTATCCAACCAATGGATAGCTTTTTATCCCTCTGTGTTACATTATTTGCTATTCAGACTAAAATGTACAGGTAGTCCTCAACATACGAACACAATTGGTTCCAAGAGGTTGTAAGTAGGTTGAATTGTTTGTAAGTCGTTATTTATTAAATTTCTTTCTATAATTGACATGAGACTATTTAAGTGCCATTGCTACTCTAAATACAAGAGCACTATTTCCTAGAACTTACCAGAAACAATAACGGGTCATAAATACAACACATAAATGAAGTAATTTATTGTAGTACCGTAACATAACACATTTTTACTTCTCCTGATTTAATTTTATCCTCAGGGGTATAGAGGCTAAGCCAAGCTTTAAGCCACTGAGGCATTCCACTGCACTAACATGAACGACGCGCTGGGGCGCTTTCCGGTAATCAAAAAGTGCAACAGGCCACTTTATGCTTGATTACTGTTTTATTGTCATAAAATTTTTCAGGTAACTCGTCCACTAATAACATCAAATAGCAAAACTTTCAGAGTTCAGTGTTCATGTTTGGGGGGAAATCTAACCCGAAACATTGGTTCCTGCAACATTTACCTCCTACAGGGGGACAATTTAAACATAAACACCACACATAATAAAATAAATAGATACAGGTCATTTGGAATTCAATCGTTGTAGATTACACATCATTGCACTTGACCTAACATCTGTCCACCACACATATTGTACTCTTCACTAGGAAACCTTTAAAAGCACATACTACCTTATTAGTGCACTATAAATAATAACAAAAACATATGATCACATTAAAATACATGTGTTTAGTTCCAATATGTGCTGTCAAGTATGTAGATATTATTACCTTTTGAACAAAGAAAGAGGGGGGGGAGGGGGAGTTATTGCCAGTCAGAGCCAAAATTATCATCAAAGAGATGGTCACCACTACAACTATCTTCAACAGCAATTGCTTTATCATCCATGATCAACAGTAGATTATCGAAGGTGGGAAGGCTGACACTCTGAGATAAAGCAACAAATGAGAATGAGAGAGGTAGACAAGTGTTGGTGATGCGCACAGCGGTCTGCCCCAGCAGGGATTGTGGCAGAAAGCAGAGCTGCAGGACAATTGTCTTTGAATGTTCGTAAGTTGAATGTTCATAAGTTGAGGATAACCTGTATACAGTGACAACATGATTTGAATGTGTACATAACTCTTTATATTGGTTTATTTTATTCATTTTATCCTGTACTATTGTGTTGAGCATGGAAGGTTCTAGGAACAATCATTAGGTGTTGTTGTCCAGTTAGTTAAACGATTATCCTTAATAATAGAGGCTCTGACTGCCAAATGTTCCACCTTTAACAGCCAAAGATAGTCTAAGACCTTTGTGTTACAGTAGTACTTTCTGGCAGCTACTACTGTTCGTTGTTATCTAACTGTGTGCCTGAGAGCTTGATAGCAGGGCAGCATTGTTTGGTCTGTAACAGAACAAAAATAATGCGGTGGCTTTTCTATCTGCAAGTGTTGGTCAACATGTTCAGCGTGACTGTTTTGCGAAAACTGAACTGAACATGACCCTGCTTGTTGTGCAAACAATACTCCCTGCCATGTCTGATTTGTGCCAGGTCAACACAATAAACTCAAAGACAGTGCAATTTGGTGCTCAGCATTTTCTTTCATGTTCCATTTAGGTGTCAGGGACACCTTTCAAACACATCCTGCCTTTGGCAGAAAACCTGAAAGTTTCATCCATCCCATGCTTTCTTTTTTCTCCCTACCTCCAACTCCATTTTTTTTTTATCCTGGGTCGCTCTTGTACACCCTACCTGCCTGAGAAGCCAGTTGAGCAATTACCAGGCTTGCGTGCAGGTTGGTTACACATGACTGAGTCATCTCAACAGACTGTTTTGTATGATATTCTGAGTAGCCAACCTGCAAGGACCTGCCCAGATGACACAAAAGACCACACAGTCATTCGTTGTCCAGGTTTGCCCAACCGGTTTAAGGCAATGCCTGTGATTCTAACACATCATTCTGTGCATTCACCCTAACAAAACAATCCAGACAACATGTGCAAACACGCTTGCTGCTGAGATGAACCTCATAGTCTCTTATCCAGGGGCTGAAAAGAGTTCATGACTCATCTCAGACTCATGCAGATCCCGCCGGCGCACACCTGCAATTGATGACAAATAAAAGGAACAACAATTTTCTTCTTTCTTGGCACATCTCACATGGTTTCTCGTAAGAATTTGTCATTTGTTGTGAAATCAGTTCCATATCTGCCCTTCACCTGCATTGGATGCACGATAAGCTTGCCAGGAGCAAAAAGGCACTTGCAGCATAACACAACATCACCTTCAACTTAAGTCAGACATCTAAGTCATCTGATTGGATTCCAAATGGTTATCTATCTAACTCCCCTCCTCTTTCTCTCACTGATTCTGGCTCCTCTTCACCCTTTCTCGGGGTTAGCAGAAACACTGGGAGTAGAGCTAGGAAAGGCTGCCTGTGTGTGGGTGGGTTAAGAGCCTCTTTTTCTTTTCAAACAGGAGCCCACATCGAGCCCTCATTTCCCTGCTAAATTTAAACCAGAGGCCAAGTTAACTGTGATGTTATCAAACCCTTTTCAGCCACATTTCTACTGAGAACGTGCTCTGAACCTGAGTGGGCAAGTGTCCACACCAAATAGGATGTGTCATCGCTATCACAGCAAACTCTAGAAGTAGAAGTACACTTTTACTATCACCTTAGGGAAATTATTTTTTCCCACTCTATATATTAATGTATTTCACACATGTGTATATATGTACAAGGCCGTAACACACACACACACACAAGGGGCCTGCAGGCATGCAAATGGAGGAGAGGATGATGGTAGAACAGCGTGCAGCTTCTTTATGGTGCACCACAATGAGCAACTTCTTTGCAGACAATAAATTGCTTAAAGGCTCCTAGGCAGTGCTCAGGATGTGAACTGGCATCTCTCCAACTACAAGTTTACACCACAAATGTTTTGGTCCACGAGCTGGTCTTGAACCAACCACCCTCCAGTCCCCAGCCCAATACCTAGTGGATTGAGGTACTTCCCAGTTCTAGGGCAGAGGTGCTCAATACGTTGATTGCGATCGACTGGTCAATCTCGATGGTAATTCTGGTAGATCCCAACGGTAGTCAGGCCGATTGTACGACATTACAAAAAAAGACCTCTTGAATTTAGGTCACTGCACATGCACAATCAGCGACACTATGGCTAGCAACATTAACAAGCTAGCTAGCGATTAGGTAGATCACATAACATTAAAATAGACGTCCAGCCATCCCATCACTTTATTGACACTCAGGGCATCCAATCAGATTACATCTGATGTTTTCTGGAATTTAGGTCGCTGCACATGCATTGACACAGTAATAAGCCAGCAATGACAACTAGTGAGTTACCCACAGACTTTTATTTTTCAGTATGACATTTTTGAAGTGCGTTTGCTTCATCTGCCTGTCTACTTGTGAACAGTCTACCATCTTTATACCGGAGAAGGGAAATGTGGAGCGGCACTTTTGGGCTGTTCATACAAACTACAATATAGACTTTCTACCAAAAGTTAGCTGAGCAAGAGAAAATTGAAGTAACTAAAAAGCTAGTTGTCTAGACAGCAGTCATTTTTCTTACAGCGAATTTCATAACCAAAAGCCGGCACCAAAGCATCGTTCTGGTTGAGTAACTTCAGCGTTAAGAACAAGTGCTTCCAAGATGGTGAGATGGTAAAAGAGGCATTCGTTGCAGCAACTGACTTAATTAATTAATAAATAGTTGATGCTTTCAGAGGAAAGATGCAACATCCGTTCTCCAAGCTGCAGCACCATGATTTGGCAAACTTGCAGAACCTGGCATCAGTGCTGAAGATTCAAGGGATGTCCATGCTACACAGCAGACTGACAATTGTCAGAGTTTGACTAGTGCTTTCAGGGCTTGTCTTTGCTCAAGCCAGTCACAACATTTATGTGCTATCTTTTTCTGGAAGATACTGATGTTGATTCACTTACATCAAAAATGGCAGCACTGTTTCACCTGAACTCTTCTGGAGTGGAAAATGAGATGTTGACACTACAAGCTGACAGTCAGCTGAAGTCCAGAGCTCATTGACACCTCTGGAAATTGCCCACATAGGAAAAGTCCCCCAACATGTGGAAATGAGGTACCTCCATAACTGCATTATTCACTTATTTATGTTCGTCAGCCATTCCCCACATTAAGTCTAAGTGCCGTTCCTCTATGACTGATGATCATTTGGAAGTGTGCTTGAGACTGGCTCTCAGCAGCTACTGTTCGGACTATGTATCCCTGGCTGATTTCATTCAGTCAACAGAGAAAACAGGGGAAATGTACATGAAAAAAATGTACACAGTTAATTGTGCTTGTGCTATTTTGTTAAACATGGGCTCATGCATTTATGCAAGGTACATCAACAAAAATTGCACATATAAAGAATTCTAAATATATTTATAAATAAATGTTTTGTATTTTTGTAGTAGGTAAATAATTTTTACTTGGTCGTTTTATAATGCTGATAAAGCGTGTGTACCCCTGCTCTGAGGTTGTGTTAGAAGTGTCAAATAAGTTGGCTGAAATGACATGGTGGAGTTTGAGGTCATTTTCCACTGTCTGCACAATTTCTACAGAAGTTTAGCTTCCTGCACAAGTTTACGTTTATTCAGCACTACTTTTCCAGGTTAATTTTGTTTGACCGCTCATGCGTTTTTGTGGTGTGTGTACATTTGTTTGAGGCAACGAGCAAGGCGATGCTTCACTGACTCTATGGGCTTCATTTCTTTAGATTGGATTTGAATGTGAATCAAAAAAAAAGAGAAAAGAAGCACCTCAGCCCGTTTCACTCCATCAAACATGACAGTTCCTTCTCTTCCACATCACTCGCTGCCATTTTTATAGCCACACATTGCAGCCCATGTCATCACATTTGCATTCACCCGCCTGCAAATTACACTGCTCTGTTTCTACAAACGACGCTTATCAGCAATGATGGGTTTTCGGCTTGCGTTGGCATTCGAAATATAAATGGGGGATAATTTATAATTCTCCCGTGGATTTGAGCAGAAAGCAAAAGCAGTTGCGATAGAAAGGGATTAAACCCAAGATGAGATAGGAACTCTTCCAAACCTTAATGTGTTTGCTTCTCTGTTGACTTACCAATTGGAGTAGTTGGTAAACAAATTAAGTAATTAGCACGTCACAAACTGTTATTCATGGAGTTAAGTTGCAGCTGTTCTTAGACAGTAGTGTTTAATGCCCCTTTCTGTCACAGGAGCGTGAGGTAGCAGTTTTTAATGTACCTTGTTTGTTGACTGGTTTCGGCTGGGACCACACAGAGCCCTGCTTCTGCTTCACTTGGCGAGGTAGTGATAAATATTCATCCACTGTGAGGAGAGTGGAAAAGTTGGGTCTTTTGTCTTTTCATATGGCAACAGTCAATGAAGTATGATAAACACAGTCTGTCCAATGTGAAATGAATCATCAGTTTGAGACTTTTTTTTTTGAAAGTTACAACAAGAGAAAGAAAAGAAGGTTGTACAAGTAGGAAGCCAGACACCACTGATGAATTTTGTCTTTATGTTGTCTCCATAAGCTCCATATCATTTTAGGACTTGCTTATCTAAATTGCAGTGTCTCTAAGGGTATTTAGATGTTATTTCAAACATATAGACTTGAGGTGTGCATCTTCCTCAGTGACTGAATAATTCAGTGAAAATTTTCCCAAACAAGCATTAAGTTCAAAAGTCTCTTTTAATTTAAGGGTAATAATTGTACGCTTGTGTTGCTTATGATGAACAACTGGTTGCATTGTTGAGATTGCACAGACAAGCCTTAGTGTTGTCTCAATTGTTGATAATGGATTCCGATAAGATGCAAGACCCAACAGCAAAGCCCTGTTACTAAAAAGCATAATTTTTATATTTGTAAGGTTTTTACACAGGTAATTCAAATAGCAGGCAAACAATGCAAACAGGCATGATAAAAAGAGGAGAAAAACATACTCACAAAGATGCTGGAAAGCTAGAAGAGCAAACTGCAGGAAACAGAGAGGAAACAGTACACAGACTAAATGCAATAGGCAGGGAAAACAAGACTCAAGGGGAGACAGGGCAGAAAAGACAATCACAGCAGCAACAGAATGTAAGGAGTAGGGACTTTAAAGTCAGAAGATGAAGGGATGTCATTTATTCACCTCCTTCCCCTTTCCTTTAATGTTGCAGCATCATTGTTCACCAGCTTCTTGCATCTGTCATCCAGCTATACAAATCCAATCATTACTATTGACCACCCTCACATACTTTTCTCCCACGGCCTTACTTAATTCTGTGTTCCCCAATTTGTTCTACCCCCTGTCATTTCTTCTGCGCGTTGTCAGCCAGGTCACCCATCAGTGAACTCCTCTACAGAGAGTGAACTGTAGAGCTGGTAAACACCAGCAGTTGCATTTAGCATCGATGGGGTTTGATGTCACAGGGCTAGCATAGCAGTACTGGTAATAGGATTTCACACTCTGTACTGATGGAACCCCACAGCAAGAAATGGGCTTTTGCCTCCCCAGGGAACCACTTGGCCAGGCACAGCAGGCAACAAGAACATTTTAAAACCATATTTAAATATAATGAATAAAATGCCCCTCCCCCAGTTCTGACAGGGCAGAAATGCTTCAGTTTTGATATTGCTGATGCCGTACATCCAAAATGAGATAGGCATCTTACTGAATACAGCTGCTCGGCAGGATGAGAAAGATTTTTATTGCAATCATTTGCAAATGAAAAACAAGGCAGTGCATCATAATCAACAATGACATTCACAACCCTTGCTCAACTCAACCAAACCATTTGCTTCATGCCATTTAACTTGTCTTCATTTTTTTTTATTTTCACTCCTGTTCGAACACACTCTTCCTCTGTGCTCTTTGTCTCCTGCATTACTGTGTTGACACCTACATTCATCTGTCTCTGAGCGAAAAAAAGACAAGTGCTTTTTTTCCCTGCTAGTTGTGTTTGTCTCTGACTCATTTCTCTCCCCGCCCTGTGTCCTGTGTCTTGTCTCCCATCAGTGGAACATTGAGGAGTCCACCGAGCATGTGAGTAACACTCATGTGTGCTGCTGGGTTGTCTTGCAGGGCAAGCTCTTCTCCCTTTTGTAAATTTCAATTTGGGGGTATTTTGTGTGCCTCTGGATTATGAGTGTGCCATGCCTGCTGTCCACGCATTACGAGTGCTCATGAAATGTCATAACCCCATTACGACCCCAGCCAGAGATGTGTGTTTGGATTGCTTTGTTATATATTTCTGTTTGTTTGTGTGTGTGTGTGTGTGTGTGTGTGTGTGTGTGTGTGTGTGTGTGTGTGTGTGTGTGTGTGTGTGTGTGTGTGTGTGTGTGTGTGTGTGTGTGTGTGTGTAACCACAAAGCACAAATACACTAATGATTGTGTAGAAGTTGAATAGTTCAGGTTAAATACTGCCGTGTGATTCAGTCAACTCTGACTGAGTTTTTTCTTTATCACTGGGCCCACAGCGCAGCTGAACATTGTGTGTCACCGTCCTAGCGTGGTGTTGATATTAACCAGGCTCACCTAACATGCGGTCTCACCCAGTGTTCCACATGACATATCTAGCTGTGTGTTTTATCAGCTCAACACATCTCCAAGATTGCCACTAGCCTTTCATGTTCTTTTCATTTGCAATGATGGCTGCTCGCTTTTCCGTGGCTGTCACACAGCCCTTTGTTATGGCTTATTACCTCCTAGACGTCATATTGCACTGGGAAAGATGCAGAGCCACTCAGTTCCTAGTCATGAATTCAATAGAGGCCTGCCAGGATGACAGTCATTGTTTTCAGCATTCAAACAAAAGCAAGTAATTCTTTTTAAGGAAAAGGCCCATTGTTTGTTAGAAATCCCTGAAATAAATCAAAATAATTTAGTTAACTTGTTTCCTCATATACAAGTTGGAATACTGGTTAATCAATCCAATAATCACCTGCAAACATTGAGAATATTTGAATGTTATTTCCTTCTGTTTATGCATCACCACTCTGACAGAGGGTTTTTGTCTTTATACAAATTAGCCAGCTGGATGTGCGCCGATCAGTTTATTTATTTAATAACAGCCAGTATAAGAGAGATCTGTTTGCATTTCACACATGGTCAGATTTCTTCATCTACGCCCACAAGGCATGAGTCACATGCGCCTCTTCTCCCTCTCGTCTTAATGTGTTGATTAACACCTGACAGATACAGAGCTATACACTGTCGTAGGAAGACATCTGTTCACACATCTTTATTATTCCTTTAGCAGCCATCTTTGGGCAATAGCAGCCTGTGTGCCAGGTAGCTAATGTAGTGTGACAAGACACAGACACATGTCAACAGCAAAAACAATTGAATGGTTTGCTCACCCTTGGCATTCTCACACATAGTACGATTTTGAAGGAATGCAATTTTTGTTTTGTTTTTGTCAGATAACTATGGCCTTTGCTTTTTATACAAATTCAAATGATTCTTCAGTCTCTGGAGCACATTTATTTGTTTTGAGAATGCTGCCCATTTTTCCCCTGGCATTTTGTACACTCATGAGGATAGTGGTGTAGGGAGCCCTGTAGGGAAGAATCTATTTCTACAACTAGTCGATTTAATAATCTTTATAATGCCCTTTGGTGCTGCTCTAAGCACTTGCTCTGAAGGAAACTTTGAAGCCTTGCTTTTTCTATTTTCTGCTGAGTTTCAAAAGTCTTACTAGGCTCAATTTGACCTTGCCAGAATAAGGGTAAAAAATAAAGATCTCTGCAGCTTTAACTACTAAGAAAGTAAAAGGAATGTTGTATGATTAAAATAATGACACTTCCTCCATAAAGTTAAAATTATTTTATGATACTGTAATTTCACATTGTCTCCCTGCGTCCCTTAAATGCTGGTGTTGTGGCACCAAATGTCCCTTAAAAAAGAGGGACAGAAAGAAGTATTGTCAAACTGAACTGAATGTTAAATGTTCTTCTATGATTAGGAAATTAAAACTTCATTAGTTGAAGAAACAGCACCAGGGCAAATCCATATAATATTCAAGGAGGATGAGATGTTTGTGAGGAGTTCCGGCAGGAAGGCTAGCAGGCAGTGTTGTGTTTGTCCTCTCAGTGGCCCCAGTCAGAAACAGATAACTCCAGTAGTGTTCTCAGGCCGCTGGCATTAATTTGTTCTCAGTATGGAGTGTATACTCATGTCAGTGTGTATCCGTGTGTGTGCACATTTGCACATTAAAACTGTGTGTATGCACATGCATACTTAATGTATTTGTAACTTGTATACATTGGTGAGTATTCATGTTCATGTGTCTGTGTGTCTGTTAACATATGAGCTTTGTTCATGCTCACAGTGTGTAATTCTGGTTTGTGTGGGTTTGTGTTACTCAGACTGATGCAGTCTGGTGAAGTAAGTGCCAGTACTGCAGCAGGTGACCAATAACAGTGTGTTACCTCACTGGTATGCTGTTTTTGTTTTGTTTTTTTTCTGCTGCCTGTTTATTCCTGACTGTTGAGTTACTGATGTGTTCAACCACTTTGATGTGTCTTTGTTTTTGTGAAGAAACTGTTCAGCTACCTGCATGAAGACCCAGAGGACATTCAATACCAAGAATCCAACTTAAAAATTAAACCATGCAATTGACTTTATTTTTTATCTTAGCATATATTGAGTCCTCAAAATGTCCTGTAGTCAGAAGTGGAATACTACTAAGATTTTACAGTGCAGAGCTGTGATGGTCCTCTGGGTACAGCTTCATGCTCATCCATGCAGCAGACATGAACACTGACACACTGGTGATGTTCTGGCTCATTTGTTTGGTTTGTTGGTTGGTTAACGGGTTCAGTGTGTGCCTTAAGATTGGATACAGGAAGAGGAATTTTTCTTGACTAAAGAAAAGTTCCTTGTCCTATATGTCCACAACAAACAATTTATCAGATGCTTCAAATATTTTGTGTCCTGTTGTAAGTAAACTGATCATGAAATTACACATGGATAGAGAATGGTGTTTCAATTTATTTTATTTTTTTCTTTTGGTGCTGTGTGTTTTGGCAAAGGGAAGCTTGTTTGAGAGGGGTTTGTGTTTGGTTGGTTTGCCACTGAGGCAGTCTCGCTCAGATTCACTGATTCCTTTTAACTTCTGACCTCAACATTTTTCCGTTTTACAGGAGGCCATCATTGGTGGACTGCATTCTGAAACCACCTACTCAGTCACTGTGGCAGCGTACACCACCAAGGGAGATGGACCTCGAAGCAAAGCAAAAGTCATTACAACAACTGGAGCAGGTCAGAGTCAGTGTTATCAGGGTTATCATGTAAGAATGTAAGAGTATTAATAGGTGAAGGTAAGTAAACTTGCCACGTTTAAAATGTTAGTATAATTAAAAAGCTGTAAACTTGACTTGAATGTGATGTTGGCTGTAGTGGGATGCTGGATGTACATCTTCAACATCCACACTGGTTGCCATAGGAAGAAATGTAAACCTCATAGGGTTTATTTTATCTTCTGTTAACATGATCTTTTTCTAACATGCTGTTTCTACTTGTTTTCAATTTTAGTATGACATTTAACAAATAGGCAGCTTTTTCTGGCCTCACATTGATGGCATTTTATGGAGTAGTGTAGATACATATATGTATCTTTGTTGCCCAAAATGGCAAATTATTTCTCGAGCATAGGCAAGCATTTAATTTCTACTTTAACCTCTTTCAGTGCCAGGCAGACCCACTATGATGATCAGCACCACTATGGGCAACACGGCACTGATTCAGTGGCAACCCCCTAAAGAGATGGTGGGTGAGCTCATGGGCTACCAGTTGCAGTACAAGCGTACTGATGAGGACACCTACACCGTACGTGAGCTCAGAAAGACGGACAACCATTACACCGTCACGGGTCTCTACAAAGGCGCCACCTATATCTTCCGCCTGAGCGCCCGTAACCGCGCTGGTATCGGCGAGGCCTATGTCAAGGAGATCAGGACCCCTGAAGACGTGCCCTCCGGATTTCCATTCAACTTGCAAGTCACAGGGCTGACGCAGTCCAGCACCCAGCTGACATGGGAGCCCCCACTGCTTGCCGAAAGGAACGGCAAGATTGTATATTACGTGGTCATGTACAGGGACATCAACAGTCAGCAGAACAGCACCAACCGCACGGCTGACACACACATGACCATCCAAGGCCTTAACCCTGACACCACCTACGACATCCGGGTTCAGGCATTCACCAGCAAGGGTGCAGGACCTCTCAGCCCCAGTATCCAGAGCAGGACCATGTCAAACGGTTGGATAACTGCGCACCTGGCAGACACTCATATATAACATTAGCACACCAGTTGTGATTTGAAATATGTAGTCAGGTTTTAATACATGCAAAAATAATCTGTCCACACTCCCAGCTACACATGCTCGCACATACTGAGCCACAACACATACATTAACATAAACGTGAACACCATATCACCTGCTTATATTTTGAACATGCTGAAACAGTTTTTTTTTTTTTCATCAGTGCCACATCTCATCCAATGCTCAGTACAGTGCAGCAGTTTATTGATTCATGGCGTACTAATCTCATTACATGCTACAGTCCCATTAACATGCCATCTCATCTCTCCAATCCTCATTATCATAAGACATGCACAGAATATATCTCCTCATGCATTTTACAATAATGGAAATGTAGGATTTATTATATATAACCAGTTATGAAGAGAGCACACCCACTGGCGGTGGCATAATGTACAGCAGTGTGAAAATGAATCACACAGACTTGTAGCACACAAGATGTCATACTTGAGATAACAATCAAAGGTTTTTCCTTTCCTAGATTTTCCCACATTAAACTTTGGGGTCAAAGCCGTCATGAAAACGTCCGTTCTCCTCACCTGGGATTTACCACCAAACTACCAACCTCAAGTGCCTTTTAAAGTGAGTGGAAACAAATCAACGCCATTAACTCAAAAACGTTCGATTTGTTTTGCCTATCCTCTTATTTTTCTGTATATACAATAATATATGTACCGTATTTTCCAGACTATAAGTTGCTTTGTAGTGTAAGTTGCACCAGCCAAAAAAAAATTGTACCACAGAGAAGATAACTGTACTATAAATTGTATTTTTGGGGGGAAAATCTATTGTAAACACAATAAGACCTGTAAACAAACCCACGAGAAGTGGATTTGTCGCTGAGTTGTTGCTATGTCTCGGTTAAACAGAGACAGTCTAGCTTACAGTCAGTAAAGAGGTCCTGGATGAGACGTCTATTGCCCATCAGTGAGTGGATGTTGAGTAGAGCGAAATTGAATTTGGTGGTCTCAGCTGGTTGTGGTGCTAGCCGACCAACTCAGGTGAGCTAACACACAGTGGTCAACATCCCGGCTGCCGTAGCGTGGATGGTGTCTACAATTGCCCAGTCCGATTAGGTCACAAAAACGCAAAATAATTTTAGAGGTTAAAAGGTTAAGACGTTTACCAGCGAAGAGTGTCAGTAAATTGCGCCAGCGTTTACTTCTCAGCTGAACCGGTAGTGATATGAACAGTTATTCAGATAACTACTGCATAAATAGCATAACAATAAAAAAGTTTAGCATTCTCTCGATCTCACTCCAAATCACTAAATCCATTGAGTTCTTCATCCTTTGTGTCACTTCTGAATAACTCCACCAACTCCGGAGGTAGGCGGTTTTTGGGACATCGTTGTCTGTGCTGTGATAGAGACTTTCTTTCTCCTGCTCGATTACCATTTTCGGCTGCATATTTCACTGCTTGCAGCTTCTAATGTGCAGAATATGATTTTCATTTTGGGGGCATTTGTGTTCAGTCTTTCTCAGTTGTCTTCATAAGTTGATGTTAAATTCCAAATTTTCAGTGGTACAGGAGTAATAAGAGTAGCAGATACTGGAATACAAGCCCAGAGCACTCTGTCACGACTATCAGTGTGAAAATAACAAACATGGTCAATTTTAATGTATTTTAATGTATTTTAAAATATAAATTGCACCAACCAAAGTATGAAAAAAGTGCAACTTGCAGTCCTGAAAATACGGCAGTTACAAGATGGTCAAAGTTTTCTAAAATTGAAAACCAGTCATGGCATTTTTATTTCAACATTTGTGCAGTTGATATATTTATTTTTATGATCATGTTAGAGTGCTAACCTGTAACATCAGGGTGGAATGCACTGGCTTTCCCTACTTATAGAAATCCAGAAAATCCCGGTCCAAGCTCGTTTATAAGGAGTAATGATCCGTCAAAATGATATTTATATCAATTCCCATCTCATGGTACAGGAGCAAAGATGATTTGATGTTTAAAAAAAATTGGATATACACCAATGAGTAGGTATGGCACTAAACCACGTGTGACGAGGTGTCAGATAAGATGAACACAGCTCTTAGAACAATCCTGAATTTTGTTCATGCTTGCATCTCTGTGGGTCAGAAGGATGAGTGGAGAGAGAATCACTGTTTTTTTCTTTCTCAATGACTTCACGTTTTTCCCGTGTGTGCACACAGATATTGTACAACCAGCAAAGTGTGGAAGTGCGAGGAAACCTGAAGAGGAAGTTGATCACGCAGCTGCAGCCAGACACAGACTATTCTTTTGTACTGACAAGCAGGGGCAACATTGCTGGTGGTTTGCAGCAGCAGGTGTCCATCCGCACTGCTCCCGATTTAATCAAGACCAAGCCCAGCACAATCCAGGCTCAGGGTGGCACCATGACAATCAACCTGCCTAAGGTCCAAACCACAACACGTGTCAGGTCGGTACCGAGAAACATTCAATCTCCCCCAAGGTAGATACTGAAAATATTAAGAGTAACATGCAATTTCAAGGAGTGGCGCAGTGGCACAGTGGATAGCACAGTCATACCTCACAGCAACATTGTTCTGGGTTCGATTCCTTTGTGAGCAGAGTTTGTATGTTCTGCATGGGTTCTCTCTGGGTTCTCTGGCTTCCTCCTACCAACCAAAAAAAACATGCAGGTTGGGTGAATTGGTCACACGAAATTGTCCGTAGGTGTGAGTATGAACGTGAGCAGTTGTTCGTATTTTGTGTGGCCCAGTAAACAGCTGATATCTCATCGGATTTTGTACCCCTCATTTTTCCCGACTACTTTGTTTACAGTTTGTTTTTGGCCACACCCGCTTACATACAATCTATGTTATCATTCAGAAGTCATTTTTGATTCCAAACAACCTTTCTAACAAGGACAGCAAATCAATACGAAATCAATTTACACCAGCAGCTGATGACCATTGAAACGTTTAACATCAGGCCAAGATGTATTATCTTTTAACTCAGATTGTTAAGAGCAAAATTATACCCTGACAAGTAATGTCTTTGCTCCAGATGTGTGCGCGCACACACGCACACTTGCACACACACACACACACACACACACACACACACACACACACACACACACACACACACACACACACACACACACACACACACACACACATCTGAGTAGTGAAAGTGCACAGGGTTGATAAAGGATAGGTAAAAAGATTACAGGGCTGTCAGGGCTGAAGAAGCTACAGCACAGATTGACTGGCATAGAGATGTGATTGGGGATGGAAGAGTGAAGGTGAGGTTTGTGTGTGGGGTCTTGTTAAACATGTCATCTCTGACTCCGAGATTCGACTGAATGTTGAATAAAAGAATGCAGGCATGGAGAGGAGGTGAAAGGAGCAGCTGCTTCCATTGTCAGAAACATCTGATTTTGTACAGGGTTGAATGTTACATTGGGGGTGAAAACTTAAAGGAAAAATGAACTGTAGAGGGACCCCAAGATAGGAGCAGCATATAAATGAACACAGACGCAGATGTTGGTACACATCCCTATCCATTACCTCACTCTTTAGATTGAGTCCTACTCCTAAATATCTCTTTTCCTTTCTGTCTATTGTTGGTTGCAGTAAAAGAACGCACAAGTAGTCACAGAGGTAGTCCTATTAACCTAAGGATTCCTGTGGGGATCTCCATTAGCTAAAGGCTCCCCTGGCTGGGATGGTGTTTGTTCCAGTCGACGTGGCAGATGTTCCTCGTGATTAACCATTAATTGGCAAATGTAGTGCCAATCTGCTGATGTTTGACCTTGGTTGGACCGGCTTGTGTGCTGCACCACTTTTCAACTGAGCCCTGGAACCCTCACAGTGGCAGTATATATTTGTGAATGTTTTGACTGTTATTAATGTGTTTTGATCTCAGCGTGTATCTGCTTCAGCCAGTCTCTGTGAACACATGCTTTATTTTTGTTGGCAGGTGGTACTACATTGTGGTGGTGCCTGTGTCCCAGTCATCACGACAATGGAAGAATCCAGACGAGATGGAGCTGGATGAGGTAAGTGCCAGGCAGTGGCTGAATGGGTAATGTGCAAGGTCATCAATAGCAATTCCCATCCCAACTGGGCAAGAAGTCACTGGTTGCTGCTAATTACTTCTACCCACCACGGTGCTTGGAGGCTGGGTGGCAGAGCAGACAGATTTTAAATAATGGCTCACTTGGGCAGGTGGCAATTGTCCTGATTGGATGCCAAATGTGTAGACTGTACCCATCTGTTGTATTTAAAAAATCCCAAGATAATTAAGTAAGTACTAAGATAAATGTGAACCATGTAAATGCTTTCTAGTCATCACTTTTTGAAAGAATAATTACAAATGAGTGCTGTGCCTCTATTTTCTTCCTTTATAGTCAGGCTTTGGCATTTCCAAAGAAAGTTATACATGAGATATTCAAATGAGGATAAATATTTATGACAGCTCTTTTATTCTGTTGAATAAAGGTCTTCCTTGTCCACAAGAGGATTTAAGCTAAATGACATGCCTCAATATTAATGGCATCATTTTTAAGTAAACTGCGAGGCTCATTGGTTTGGATCGCTATTGTTCAATCTCTCTGAAGAAATAACAGAAGAGACCGAGAGGGAGAGAGATGGGACTCCCTGAGTCATTAAACACTGTCTCCTCCCTCCGACATAATGATTTAATAAAGCTACATCTGGAGCAGCACACAAGACATCAATGACAGAAAGCAAAATGCTACGGGAAAAACAATGCTGCAGTGCTGTGTGTTCCTGCACATTTATTAACCAGCCTGATATTTATGCTGAGATTGTGTCCTGGACCATGCACTAATTGCTTAGCTCCCAGCATAGTGGAAGTGTTGCAAACTTATCATGAGCAAAGGGCACTTAAGTCGAGTAAAGCCCTCATTTCTTAGAGGATGTCTGTCTAACTATTGAAGATTTAAGGGTTGGTGAAAGTTTGGTCAGTTTTGAGTTGATGAAAAAGCAGAAAGTTACTCTGTTGCAGGGGAATCTAATTAAAATTGCACTAGGTCTGCTAAGTCAACCCTCTTCCTCTCCTGAGGTCTGAATAGTTAGACACCTACAAATACAGTCTTGCACCAGACTCAAGAAGGTTTGTTTTTTTTTCCCACTATTTCTGTTAGCTGTTTTACAATAAAGTGTCCAATCTTGAACAGAATTAATTCTGTTTTTGTTTTGTTCCATTTTTGTTCCTGGCAAAAATGCAGTCTCTATACTAAACAAAGTTATGTGTTAAACAGCAAAAACAGAAATTCTCCATCTCAATTTCTCTCCATTTAATCCATTAAAAACATGACACCCTCAAAGAAAAACTCAATGAAATGCTTCTTTACGCTGAACTGCATTCATTCATTACTTGAAGATGGAAACACAAAATTCAGGGCTTAAAATAAATCAAATATCACAGCACACATATGTATATATTCAGAAAATTGACTAATTAAATTCATTGGGATAAAAATATAGCATTTCCTGCTAGCTGTGTAAACGTTTGGAGGAATAGGGTCAGTGCAGTCCTCAAATAAGCCTGTAAATGTTTATTGCTTATTGAACAGTATTGATGTAATAAATAAGAATGTCTGTTGTTGAGAATGCTGATTCACAGTTTAATGTGCAGCTAAACATGGTTAAAGTGGGTACTGCTACTTTACTGAACAAAAATTTGAATGAAATTATAAAATATTATAAGATCAATCCAAACCCTTCACTCAAGCTGAATGTCTGTTAAAATATAAAATCTCTACATTAAAACTATCAAATGTAACAAAGAAAGACAGACTGTCAGATGGCTGGATTTCTGATATTGCAGTGTTCCATATGCTCCTAAAGAAACAAGCCTGATATTTTAAGCAACTGATTAACATGTTGAAAGAGGCATTGATAAGAGAGGGAATAAACCACATGTCCTTAAATAAAAGTGAAATGATCAGTCATTAAAGTAGCTTCTTTCTTTAGGCTCCGCAGAGAAAAGAGATAGCTATCACTTTGCTGCCCACCCAGGTATTTTACATGCAGGCTGATAGTATTCTTCTCAAGAGGGATGCTATTGTCTGCCTTATAAAGAAAATGTCAAGGCGCCAGGAGTTATACAGCATACCTTAATGAATACACTTGGCAGGCTTAAATGACAGATATGTCAGAAGTTTCTCATGATTTTTTTTTTAAATTCACAATAATTGCTGCCAGGACTGTCTATGAACCTTTTTAAATTTTTCTTAAATTATATCAAACTTCAGGGTCAGACTTCCTCTGTCCCTTTTTGGTGAACTTTTCATTTTAATTTTCTCTTCTTTTTGTTCTACACAGCTGCTCAAGTCAAGTGAAACTCCTGTCCTGAGGCGAAGACGTCACTTGGATTCTTCCAAGCCTTACATCGCTGCAAAACTGGCTTCGCTGCCCACCACCTTTATCTTAGGTGATGAAAAGCAGTACAACGGCTTCTACAACAAGCCTTTAACCAGTCCACAAGAGTTTATCTGCTTTGTCCTGGCCGTACTCCGATATGAAGGCACAGACAACACTGCTAATTATGTAAGTGACACACACCCACATACGTGAAGTAGAAACATTCATTCCAACAGCATAACTTATATTAATATTTTTCCAAGCAAAGATAATTTAATGTGGAAGAAAAATACTTTATATTACAAGTTTAAGTTACAAGTGTGAATATTTGAATAACATACATTACAAATCAAACAGTGGGAAGCAGTGTGGAAGTAAAAAAAACCTCTTAAATGTTAGATTAAATTTGAATCTTCTTGTTATGAATATTTGTATGGATCGTCTTCCATTGGGTAAAATTAATTTATTACTCTAACCACACTTCCCATCAAACGTTTACAAAGTGGCAGCGGCCGGCCAAATTGTTTTTACTGCTCCTTACCCTGTACTATAGCCTCCTCTAAAATTCATTGCAGCTTGTCCAGATAACTCCCTTATCAGTCAATAATGACTTCAGAGATCCAACCATGCCGTTTTCGCAGCCAGCAGGGCCCCTGCACAGATCTCTTTACAATGCTTATACAAGTGTCTTGGCTATCTAAGTGGAAGCCTCATGCACTTATCAAACAGCTCAAACAGAGAGGCTCAGCTCTCCATGGGATGGTGGGGAGTAAACCTCACTGCAGGAAGAAGTAGGGTCCGCGATTGCTCAGGGCTCCTCCACTACCCAGCACATGCATATTCAGTAGCTGGGCCTTGGGCGAACACAGAGAAAGAGAGCGTGTACTCCATGTCCAAAATCATATCCTAAACTTTTCACCTATTTCTGTTTCTGTTTTCTCAACTTTTTTGTCAATGTCTTCTCTGTGTTTCCCACCATCTCCCCCATCATTCTTGACTGTGAAGAGAGCAGAGAAGATTGATTAGTAAGACTGAGGTTAACAAGCAGATGAGAGCCTGGTCACAGGGCCTAGGGAGTTAGTGAAGACTGCTTTAAATGATCCATAAAGTGTAACAACCCCCCCCGCACACACACGCAAACAGTAATTCTGTACTCCTTCTCTCTCACAAGGGAGGGAGGTCAAAAAGGCTATAGTGGGCATCCATGATGCTCTTGACTTCAAAACAGACGGTTGAACTCCATCACTGAGCAGCACGCTCACTTCACTTGCCTGATGGTGTTCAAGAGTTGTCTTTTCTGATGTATACCCTCCCCCCTTAAAGTCTGCAGCACCCTCCCACCTTTAAACATAATCGCTTGGATTAATCAGGCTTCATTGACAGGCTTAGTCAATCAGTGTGTTTACCTTCACTGCAGTGATGTGGACATTAACAGCTTTCTGCAGCAACATGCCACCCAAAACCTGCAAACTACCTTTTTTCTTGGGTCAAAGTATACTGAACATCAGTTCAGAGACTCACACAGCCTCTTTTACCCCTCTTCTCCATTGATCGCTGTATACTGAACATCAGTTCAAAGGCCCACACAGCTCCTTTTACCCCTCTGCTCCATTGATCGCTGTAGGCAGACACATCATGTGTCCATCCCCCATCCATCTCTTTCAGATCAATGTAACATCTCAGGAATGCCTTGAAGGGATTTCCTCAGATTTCCTACATGAAGACAACAAGTTTCACTGGAAATTAAACATTGTAATTGAACAGCAGTAGTTTGTGTGATAGTTTAAAAAAATACACTTTATTTATTGTGCACATAAAAGATAACTACAACTGCATGGAGTCGTGCTGCCAACAACAACTCATTCTAGCTTTGTAGAAGAGTTTTATATCAGGGGTTTCACATGAAACAAAAACCAACTGTTTCTGTTTTAGGCATTAAAGAAAAAATTATTTCTCACTGCATAACATCATTTTACTCAACTGTATTAGGTCAAAATTAGATTTGATGAAAAGAAAAAGACATGTATGTCTTTCAAAAGTAAAAAAACAAACACTTCAGCATAGAGCATGACACTGTGTCACAAGTTCATGCAAAATATGTCATCCTTGGGTCAACTGCAGCAGAGGATAAAAGTGAAATGTTACAACAACCTCCTGCTACAATAAACAGTGGATTACCATTAGACCTCCCCCAGTAATCTTACCTCATGAAAACATTCTGTATTCCGAGGCAGGGTCTATAGGTAGTCTGCCACTGATCGTCACACAGTTCCCCCCCAACTACACTCTTGGAAACTCCACAGATAATACAACAGTGTTTGTTTTTGTCACACCCAGCACAGCACTTGCGAACATTTATCGCCAGACAAACGGGTGAAGAAAGTAAAGCGTGCAGTGAGATTGAGCAGTTGTCAGAATCTGCCTCTAGCAGGATTTTCACCAGACCCAGGAGAATAAGACAACAAGTACTGGAGTAAATGACTTGTGTCTTTACTACACTTACTCGCCTCCAACCAAACTCCCCTAGTGTATATCAAACAGGACCGCCAGGGTTTAATAAGCCCTCGTATATCAATGGCCACAAGCAGCCAGCAGTGGTTGGAGGAAAGAATGGAAGGGAGGCAAAGGGGGGATGAGAGAGAAAAAGAAGAAGAGAGTGTGCCTTCATGTCCCCCCAGCACCCAAGGCAGATAAACAAGCCTGGGGAAGTGTGAAATGGGATGATAGATGCTGGGTGTGTATAAACAGTATCATTTAATGTGAGAAGAGAGTGAAGGAGGGAGGTAGCTTGAAATATTGTGTGATGTGAGACCGAGCTGAGGGGTTGTGTTGGAAAAAGGAAAAGAGAAGAGCAAAATGTTTGTATTGTGCCTTGTCCAGTCTGTGAAGTTGAAATGAGAGGAAATGAATCAGTGTGTGTGGGGGGGGGGGGTAGTTGTAATGTATGCT
Organism: Antennarius maculatus; assembly: GCA_013358685.1. NCBI lineage: Eukaryota > Metazoa > Chordata > Actinopteri > Lophiiformes > Antennariidae > Antennarius > Antennarius maculatus. The sequence goes on along the minus strand of CM023619.1, from coordinate 14,608,983 downwards.
TTTCTTTTGATAAGAGAGAGGTGAACATGAGAGAAACTAAAATACTGTTCAGTTTTTTTTTAACCACAGTTTCCTTCTGCATTGTATTTAAACATTTAAATTTGACTCATTCTCAAGAAGAATGACTGACTTTTTTCAAAAGTAAAAAGAGAATTAGGACAAACACAACATTGAATTTTTTCTTGCAGAGAATAAGAACACTCAAACCCGACTTTTCACCAAGGGTGATAGGAATACTTTGATGGATTCTCTGCTCAAGCTATGTCACTTCTGCTCCCTCTGGTAATGCCTCCAGATATCTGGATGCTCAGTATTCAGACAGCTACAGAGGGAAAAGTGCTGCTCTGGTGCTTAATGGAATGGAGTGCATGTGAAGAAAAATGGAGTGGAGCAAAATCTGAAGTATGGAGAGAGAGCTACAGTAAAAAGAGAGGTCATCATTTAGGATTGCCTAGACCCCACAGCTACGTATCTGTTCCTCGTTGATAAAGGAATAGTCACCCATGTATCAATTGTTCTCCTCTAAATAAAACATTGTCACCTCTGAGTTAGGGTTTTTCTATCTCTGCATTTAGCCTGGCTGCTCTTCTCTGCCTTCCAGGCAAGACAGGGAAGCGCAGCATAATGGGTGTCTTTGCATGTTTGTTTGTTTTCGTGGAGCACACCCCTGCGGCTGATTTAAGCCACTTTTGGAGAGACACGAAAGCTAGTGGGGTCAACAGCGCCTGGAAACAAAGTGTGCTGTGTTTAGCTGATTCTGTACTCAGGGGACAGTAGAGCTGAGGCTGACTAAGGAAGTTGTGTAGTCCATGGGCCCGACAGCATACTGCTACCACTGTAACACTTCTGCTTCAGTCTTTCTCTTTTCAGTGCTTTCTGCCATCTTTCATCTCTTTCTGTCTCTCTCCCCCTCTCTCTTTTCTGTTCTCTTGCTCCGTCTCAGACAAACACACAGTGACTACAACACATGCTAGTGGCTTTGAGAATGTATGCTCGCACACCACACACATTTGTTTACACACACACACACACACACACACACACACACACACACACACTCACACACCATATAATTTCTTATGACCTCGCTGACAGATGCACATGGGTATCAATCACAGCAAACAAATAAGTTCATTCACCCAAAATGATTACAGTTGAATATAACGTATCTGCAACTCTGCACAAATTCTTATCTGCAGCTACCCCCGACCCCCACCCCAAACTCATACTGTATATGTCTTTGAATGCAGTGCAGATCATGATATCATTTTATTACATGTTAATCCAATATCGAGTCCGCTTTCCTGATTCAACTTCATGAAACCTCTTTAAGTTTGGTTCCTAATACTTTTAAGCAACTTAGGTTAAACAAAATTAAACACCAAGCAGAAAGATTTAGTCACTTTTTTTGCCTTTTTGTTGACGACGAGACAGTGTGAAGACGAGAACGTGTCCCAAATACGGCAAATCCCAATCTGTTAATAAACTTCATTTAAGGGCATAAGAAGACAGTGTAAACATACAGTCCAAAATGAGAGACACCAAAAAAGTCCATAGGTATTGATCAACAAAGGAAAAAAGTGCAAATCTGAGTACCTGATTGTACAGAATATTCATCACTGTACATTTATATTTGTAGTACATTTTTTCAATAATAAACAAGTTTTAAGTACAATGTTAGCAATTCAACTAGGTCACACATAGAGTATATATGGTCTTTAATATCTCTCACTGGGTCTGACTCTCATACTCAAATATTCCTTCATTACTCCATCACTTCATTATCATTCCACTATAAGTGCACAGAGCGATCAGAAGCCACATGATCAAGCTTCTGCCAGATATTAGGGTGCTTCAAATGGGAGATCACAATAAGTTGGCGTGACAACACCATTTAAATTAAGTAAATCCCAGGCTTTCCTGTGGGACCTCATCCTACAGCCTTTCCTGAACCCCACCCCCAGAAATTCTCAAGACACAATCCTCTTGGTGTCATCCCATCATGAGTGGTATACTGCTGTGGCATTTGTTATTGTTCTTAAATGATATTTTCATTACATAGAAACAAGGGGAGGACTTTCTCCACATAAATATTAGATATCACCGGTTGTATTTCTACGTGTGCTAATTCCAAAGGTAAAACACAATTGCTGGAACAGGAAAATGCAAAGCTTTAAACTTTTGAAGTTATCGTATCACTCCCATGTGCGAGAATGAGCTGGTTTTTTACACAATTGTGACGTGCTGTAACACTCACACTCATACTGTCAAATATTCCTGCAGTTGCCCAAGAGTGAGAAAGATAATAGAACTATTTGACAGAGTGTAGGAGTCTTGGAGCTCATCTCAGCTTGTCTTTCCAATTAATATCTGCCTGTGTGCCGAAGAGCAGGCTGCTGTGTAGCTAATGATCCAGATTACTGCTGCTTGATTCCCCACCATTCCCGGTGCATGCTGGGAGCCCAATTCCCTTAGAGGCCAGGGATCTGTCACCCATGCCCCTCTTCATAACCCCCTCCAACCTGCATCCCCATCGTCATTCACTAAGAGACATGCTGCGCTGTAATGAAAGATGCCTGGCATCTCCCCTCCTCCTCTCTCTCATCCATCACCTGCTCTGCTGCAGTTGGACTCCTTCTTCCAGACACTTTCTAAACACCATACTGTGTCACTCACTCCTCAGACACACACACACACACTCCCCCTCCCCTCCATCATCTGAAGACGAAGAAGCAGAAAGATTTACATTTACAACCAAGGTGGAAATGCACCTTTGCCATCACCACCTCTTCCTTCCATCATGCTATGAACAGTAATGATGAAGAGATGTCTCCTCTCCACGGCTCCCATTTATCTGATTGGCCAAGGGCTATACACACTCATTCATGCCTCTCTCACTCTCCTGTCTTAAACTCAACCAGTCGTCATCCCTCACTTGATTCAAGGATTCAATGGAAACATAATAAATTGATTAAACAGGATACTTACTTTTAGAAAAAAAATAGCTTTATGTCTTGCTGTGACATATTATTAAAATGCGATGATATGGTATCCTGGTTGTTTTATTGTCTCATTGTTGTCAAAGTCGTTATGTTAGCAACTTCACAACCCTGAAAATAATTTATATTATTTCCATTTGCAGATTGTTCTTTTTATCCTCATAATGTGTTTACTATGAAATTGTTTACCACAGCTCAAATTTATGATTCATACTGTATTGTAATCTCAGCATAATTAAAAGAATGTTAAGTCTATGTTGATGGTGTTGATGTACTGTAAGAAATCTTGTGGTTCTTCTCCTATATACTGCTGTATACTGAACAACAAAGTGTAGAAAAACATTTATTATATACGTTGTACATATTATTAGATAATTTCTTTAGATGATTTATAATTAAAAGTATGCTAATGTGAATTATCTGTTGTATTTACTGGGCCTTATGGCTGTTAAAAAAAGACTCCTTAGGAAGACCAGCCATGGATAAGAAAAAAGCTAATGTACATCCCATGCTTCTAAAAAAGTTCTCATTCATCTGCACTTTCTGTCTTTTCTTTGCCCTTCCAGATGACATTTTCAGCCAGTCCCTACTCAGACCCGATACAGATCACAGCAAGCATGGCTCAGGGGACGGAGCAACCAGAAATGTTGTGGGTTATGGGCCCAGTTCTAGCTGTGATTCTGATCATTGCAATCGTCATCGCCATCCTTCTCTTTAAGAAGTAAGAGGCTGCACTCCGTCTGTCTTCTGTGTTTGCGTGAGGATGAACTGCATTGACACTTGTGATTGTAGGTTTCTTTTGGTTGCATCAGGAACGGTAATGAGATCTACTCCCCTCTGCCATTTGCACCCAGCTGCTCACAGACCTAACTGTAACATCCATAATGTAGAGTGTAACAGGAAAGTGTTGAATTGTCTTTCACAGAATTCCTCATTTCTCCCCGGAATATTTTGGCTCAGTTGGCCATTTTTAGCAGTACCATGTGAAGTGTCATTTGAAATGGCAGTTGACATTGATTCCCTAATGAAAAACACAACTTGGTTGTCAAAAACGCTTTATTAGGACTGAGAAATATGTTCTAGCCAACACCAGCGGTTATTCTAGATAAGAAACAGAAGGATGCAACAGAGGGCTTAAATTAAAGCTTAGTCAATATCACTTAAAAGCACTCAACTGGTCCTGTTAGGCACACCAAGTATAAACACAAGCCAAGAAATACTTGGGGACTGCAGATAAATGGATAATGTCACAATTAAAACAAAAAAATTTAGATTTTTATCAATGTTAATAAGTGAAAAAAAAGTCCTTCTGTCTTAGAACTTACTGCGAATTTATCAAATGTGTGAAAGAACAGAAAGATAAATGGATAATGTCACAATTAAAACAAAAAAATTGAGATTTTTACCAATGTTAATGAGTGAAAGAAAAATTCCTTCTGTTCTTAGAACCTACTGCGAATTTATCAAATGTGTGACAGAACAGAAAGATGAAAAGAAGCTATGTTAAACCATTAATTTATTATATAAATAGGTGATAATTAATTTTCTCAGGATTAATTCAGCTCTATAAAATAACCATTAGTTACAGTGCTACATACAGCTAGCCTGCTTTTAGGCTTGTTAGTATTGACCAATGATTTGTGTGTAAACAGAGGATAATAATGATGGTAATGTGGTTTAGACACTATAAAAACACAATTTAGATGGAACTCTATCACCCATAAGACATTATTTACCACACTCAGCTTCTTCCTGATTAGGCACCATCTCCCTATCTTCTCCTGATGGCTGCATTACAAATTCTCCATCTCACATCATACCTATTCTAAAACCTGCCATCCACCACGCTGCAGACTTCTGTGTGCCTGCCATCTCCATCTCACTTAGAAAAGGGCCAGTTAATAATAGGCATTGAGACAGCTCACTGCTGCATAGAGCATCCTCTGTCTAGAAGCCCTTTCTCCACGTAGACGTAGCTCGACAGGAGAAATTGTGGTGGTGTCTGTGTGCCCTTTTCAATGTGGACTACCAGTAAACGTGCAAAAGAATCATCACATTCTATCTCAGGTTGTTATTGCTACCTGCATATTTGCCAAGAACGACACCAACAGTGAACAATGATGACACTTTTTTATCCATCATGTGTTAGAACAGTTGATATGGTATACATTTTTAGAGTAAGTTTATTTGGCTTTCCGAAAGTGGAAAGAACAAACTTTAAGTGAAGAAGTGATAAGTTCATATGGATTCCATTTACCAATTAATCCCCTCCCCTTCCCTTCCCCCTTTTTTGCCCTATGTGACTGCAGCAAACAGGAAAGGTGGGTACTGTTTAGTTATGTCAGTCATCACTTCATCTTCAGCCACCCAAGTACCGTTCATTTGTGTTGTGCAATTTATGGTACTTGTCAGTTCCCCCAGGTTACAGTGTCGGCTTGCTCTGGGTTCCAATCTGCATAAAAAAAACAACAACAACCAAAATTCAGTAAACATAGGAAATCTATCAATTAGTGTGTCCAATTGGATCTGGCCAGTTTGGCGTAACTTACAATCCATGAAAAGCAGCAGGCTCTGTACCTCTTGATAACTGGGGTTAAAGAAATGCCCAGACTCACTTGTGTATACCGGTGCATGTTCCACATTTAGTGTCCATGTTCCTCTTCAGATTGTTCTGTCCTCTATGCTTTGTCTCCATGCTGTGTTTCATTATCTATCCAGTGTCAGTGCACCCCTTCAGGGTTGGCCCCATCTGAATATGCCAAGGCATCACCTGCTGTTGAATGGGCCATTGTGAAGTAAATGCCAGACAGGGAAACTACTGAAAAAGAAATATTCCCATCTTTTAAGTTGACATTTTCCACTGGGACCCATTCCTCTACCCCACTCCCCCCTCCTTGCTTCCCTGTATCAGGAGTCCCCACAAAGGGCCCTGTTCAACCCACAGCAGACCAAGTGTTGTACACAGTGCACACTCGCGCTGTGTGTGTGCGTGTGCATGTGCGTGTGTTTGTGTGTGTCTGCTTACACTTACACATGCCTTAACCGTGCCTCACTTAAAGCCTGAGATGAATGACTTGATTGAAACTGCTGCCATGTTAACTTCTCTGTCGTGTGTACAGACATCTGATTGGATCACAAAAAGAGACAAGTGGGCATAGATCACAGATGCCTAACTCCTTCACACACACATACACACATACACACACATACACACACGCACACACACCCCAAGACAAGCTCAGCACAGTCTGTGTTCTCTGGGAAAACCAGATACAGTTTGGCCATCCTGTCAGCTGCAGAGATCTTTGTCATAGTTAACTCTTCACATTGCCAGTATTTGCCTACTAAGCTCTTACACTATGAGATAACAGGTGGTGGTGAGACTAAAGCCCAAGTCACTGAGGCAGATAGGGTTAAAGCCATGTGTGCATCACCAGCTTTATGCATTTTCTCCACACTGGACTTCAACAGAAGGCCCTGCTCCTTCCTAAAACCCACTCTCACCACTTGAAAATGGAGGGCAATGAGATGTGAAATTTCCACAGGGCGCCCTGATGCTTCCTTCCACCCATTTCCATTTGCAGTCAGGGTGTGTGTGTGTGTGTGTGTGTGTGTGTGTGTGTGTGTGTGTGTGTGTGTGTGTGCGTGTGTGTGTGTTTCCGTGCGTGTGTGCGTGCGTGCGTGTGTGTGTGTGTGTGTGTGCTCAGCTGCATCTGTATGACTGTGATGTAGCCACGGAAGTGAGAGAGGTGGGAAAGTGTACATCTGTGTGCTGTTTGTGTGAGTGTATCAACAGATGCTGGCAGTCTGAACATGAGAATATGGACAGGCTGCTTTTTCTGTTCTTCTCTCCACCTGATGGACAAGGCTATGGTTGAGTAGAGCCAGTCTGGGTTGAGCTGCACTGCTCTGTGCTAGGCTAGCCTCAGCTAAGCCAGGTCTGGCAGCACAGGTGCTGCTGAACTGGTCTAATTACCCAGTGTTGTGCCGCCCAGCTGATGAGGTAATTACAGCATCTGCCTGTTTTCCTCTCAATCTGGAAAGCCAGTAAACACAGTGTGTTGTTGGGCACGCATACACAGCAGCAGAAATTACACATTTAAATCTTTGCCATACACAAGCACACTGTTTCTGTCTCTCTCTCTCTCTCTCTCTCTCTCTCTCTCTTTCTCCCTCTCATGCACCCCTACCCACACAGCAGCTGTCAGCTATCCAGCGGCAAACAAACCCAACCTAGCCCACTCCAGAAAATTGATGGCGTTCCTTCAAACACATTAAAGTCCAGTTGGTAAACTGATGAGTGAAATGCCCCTTGCACCTACTGCCACTTCAATCGCTGGTCCTCAAAAGTGCTTTTGGGTGCAGTATCATCGGCCTCATCGAGTGTGTAGCTCAGCTAAAATGCATTTATTTCCCAGTCCTTGTCGAGTGTGTAAGAAACACTGATGTTGTCCTAAATTATTCTGTCATTTCTACTTGCTGTTACTTTTAGGAATTCATGTCTACCATCTTTTGATTTGGACCTTATTGTGTTTTTCTGCCACCTTAGGAAGCGGGCATCACCTCTACCTAAAGACGATCACTCAGGTGGAGTGAAAGACTCCCTGCTGGCCAACTCCTCCGATCCCGTTGAAATGAGAAGACTCAACTACCAAACCCCAGGTAATAAACCACAGACTAACGATTATATATGAGACACATATTGGAAAATTAAGTGAAGGCTGCATTTATGTCACTTGAGAGCATTTATGGTCCCATGGTCATAATTTGATTTGTTGCTAATTACAGAGAAGGTTGTGTGAGAATTCAAGTGCTATGTAATCACAATATATCACAATGTTCTTAAAATGTTGGTTTAACTACAAGGGTGATGATTGGTGATGCTAAATGTCCATGTAGATTTTCAAGCAGAATTGGCATTAATGCAACTCAGGGCATCAACTTTCATAGGACAGACTAATGACAAGTTGAAGAGAGTGTGTTCTGCTGCCTGAGTAAAGATTCTAAAAATTTATCCTGCTGCATTTCAAAATGAAAATCTTCCCTAATTTTCATCAGATAATTGCATCTTCAATGCTGAAAGAAAACATCTGATGAGGTGATTTATAACTATAATTGAGTTCTTTAATCCTTTATTTACAAAATTTTTACTCGCATGGTATGGCATTGTAGATTTTTCCCTGAAGTAAACTAAACAGCTCTTCCGCTATCGTATGTTTCTCAAACCTTAGCCTCCCGGTTCTTTTAATTGATCTTCTGTTGATGTTGAGGTCTGATATTAATTTTTATTGCTTAACATGTTCAACCCAGTATTTGTCGATAAAAGAATGTTGACAAAATAATGGTCGTCAGGCCCAGCTCTGGATGGTGTCAGTGGAGTGACTCAGAGAGAATTTAAATTCCATCCACGTGTAGCGCTGATGTGGGGATGGTTGTGTCACCGTGCCCCGCCTCAACATCAGCCTTCTTCCTTTTTCCTCCTGATCTCCTCCCCCGGTCCTCCTCCCTCCATGAGCTCCTTTCATTTCCCTCAGCTGGTAATGAGTCCTGCTGCCTCTGATGTGAAGGTGAGCCAGGCTGAGGGAACAATGGAGCTGAGAGAAAATGTCAACCCTGGTACACGTGTGTTCATGTACGTGTCCGTGTGTTTTCTGTGTGTGTGTGTGTGTGTATCCCTTCTCATGGGTTATTAAAGATCCAATTTGCCGCGCACACACACACACTCACACACACACACACACAGAGATACACACACACACACAGACACACACATACACAGCCCTTTTGAACCCCTGCAGAGGAATTAAACAGTGCTGCTGCTCAAAAGGATCCCTGTTCTTCCATCCTCCCACTTCACCTCTTTTCTCTTTGGTCTTCCACTTCTCCCTGTAGGGTAATCTCTCTCTCTCTCTCTCACTCTGTACGTCAACATTTTCTTTTTGTTCTTTCTGTCCCTTTTTCCACTTCACTGTTTGGCTTCAGGAGTGGTGATTATCAAAAATCACCAGTGCTGCCTGTAACTCGTGAAAACATTTGAGATTCCACAAGGCTAAGCTGAGTGAATATTGAACAGCTGATTACCCCGTCCTGCTGCTCTTTCTTTGTTTGATTTTCCCACAGCAGGTGAACATTTTTGCTCTGATTCTGATTGTTGCTATGCGGTCTGGCCATTTGTAGCTCATGCATGTATCCAGTGTGTTGGTTTGTTAAACAGACCTCAGCTTTAGGACTCCATTAGCAGATGCATTATCTGGGTTGTCTATGGCACGTCTGGTTCAGATAAAAAAGCTATTTGTATACAGTATACCTATTTTAGATCATCTGTGTTTGACACTAAAAATAAGTATGTAGTGGATTTTGCAGCATTGTGCATTTTTTAGAAAGTATTCAAAAGAGGAATTCATGAAAGGGAAATTCTTCTTTCATATAACCAGGGTTGTTTTGGACATATCTACTGGTTATGATATAATTTTCTCTTTTCTCAATATGTACACCTTCAAAAAAACAATCCAAGGGAGCTAGGAATAAAAGCAGTCTGACATTAAAGAGGTTTAAATAAAGCCATTTGTCAACAACACACTTTGAAAGAAACAGCACAGTCAGATGGCGTTATTATTAGTCTGTCATAACCATTCCTCAAAGTTCACGGACTGACCTTCTAACAACCTGATTAATCATCCATAAACTGTTGTGAAGTTCAGTGTTGACATGTAATAAGATAATGATTAGATACCAACATTTTGGGAACCTTTTTTTATTTTAACGCCATTTCAAATGGTTAACATCGAAACTGTTAACTTTTTTACAGCCTTATCATTTCACCACATACATTTCTTTACTGCTTTAGTGATCCTAATGTTAAACTGTTCTAAAAGGTTCTAAAATAGTAATAATGTAAATATATATATATATACCTTGATCACTTTCAATGAAGCATGTAGTGCCTTCTACTCCATCGTGCAATTTTCACCGGCCACCTACTTCGAGGTACTGTCAAGTTTAGCTTTGACTACACTTGTTTGAACAACCTGAACTACAGTACTTATTACTTATTGTCCGTAGAGGACAAACAGCACTCACTGCTCAATCCAACAAGCTTGAGCAGTTGTTTGCAGATTGTCTGAGTCGGAGCCATCTCCATTAATTGTTTTCTTCCTCCCTCCTTCACTGTCCTCTCTCTACAGGTCCCAGCTCTAATCGCTGCCCCAACACTCCAAGTTAGTCTGCACTCTCACGTATTGAGTATTTCCCCACTCATGCAACCTTTATTCTTCTCTTTCTCCCTCTCTCATACTCTCCTGATCCCATTCCTCTTGTTGCAATCCTGGCAGACATCACAAGCTTTCAGGCTTGTCGCCTCTGGCACTTCAAGGATGCAGCAATGTCCTTTCTTGGATGTGAACTTATTAACACCTTGTTGGTGTAGAAGCTGGTCTAGTAGGCAGTTTCATGGACAGTTGATCGGAATGGACAGTTACACTTGCTGTGCATCAGCCTTGCTTCACTCTCCATTTATCCAGTAGCATGATTGTAAAAGAACTGGCTTAACACACAAATACACACACAGGCTCTCAGGTCTCTTTGTGTGATGGTGTGAAAATAGATAAAGTGGTCATGTCTCATCTTGTCCATTGGCTATACTTACCGGCAGTTAGGACCACAGTGATAATGAGCTTATAGCACTTGCTCATCTAAAAAGCATCACCCATGACCTGACAAATGTGTCTGATCTGAATCATTATTTTCAGTCTGTATACCTCTTTAACGCGTCTCTCTGACTGGTGGCTTTAAACGTTGTGTATACAAAATTAATTATAAAATGTATAACCTAAGAGGTACTTCTTGCATCATATGCCATTAACTTTTAACACATACGGCAAGTTCCCAGAAATCCGTTTAAGCACAGAGCCTTGCCAAGTTCAGAGGCATCGGGGGAATTTGTGTCGGTAGATTAGCAAGAAATCATCCAATAACCCGGCAATGAGACATCTAGAGAGCGGCACTGGGGGGAGGGGGGTAATCCAGCCCAAGTGCTCTAGGCTGGACTGAAAGATAGCCTATTGTTAGGTAAGAGATTTTCAAAGAAATGACTTTTGGCTGTTGACCAGTAAGGTTTTTTTTCTCTTTGGAAAGTGACAGTGTGACTGATTTGTAGAGACTTGTGGGTTTTTGCTCTGATCCCACCTCTGTCACCAATTGAGCATCGTTGAGTCAGAGATGTCTGCCTCCTGCTTCCTTCTAGAAGCATGTTCACCCAGTCACTCATGTTGCATTGCCGTGTCAGCCCCACATCTGTCCTCCTCATGTAGCATGACAATATCACCAAATGTCAACAAAATGTCAAGAACATGTTTCAACTTTTACACTCCTTTCTCCTCTCTCCTCTCTCCTCATGCATTGTTGAGCAAAGTACACTCTCCTCACCGTTCTACAGCCACTTCATGGTTCCACTGGCAGCTTCACTCACTCTGTGGTCCAAACAGCTTTTGTCTACGTCGATGTAAATGTCTGATGTAGGAAAAGTCCACTATCATTCTTTCTCTTCTCCCCCTCTTTGCCAGGAATGAGGGAGCACCCACCCATTCCTGTCATTGACCTGGCTGACCACATAGAGCGACTGAAGGCCAATGACAGCCTACGGTTTTCCCAGGAGTATGAGGTAAGAGCCGTGCCGTAATACTGCATCAATGTGCCCCTCTTTTAACATCAAATATCTTTTTATGTTGCAGTATTTGGTAATGATTTCACTGTGATATTACCAATACTTACTTTAAATTCTGAGAGATGATTTTTCACAAAACGAGCAGGTGGTGATTTGCTTAAGCAATCTGTGCACAGCTTGATTCTTCCCCTATGAATGCTTTTTTTCAAGAAGTCTCTCCAATGTAACTCTATGAGGGATTATCTCTTGGTGGATAGTGAATTTGCATTTAAAGTGGCACATAGTTGGTTTTGGGATGAGGCAAGGCCAGATGAAGAGGAGGGCCATCCTTGAATACATAAAAAAACAAAGAGCTGTCTTTTCTTGTTTTTGTTTCATGTAATTGGCTCGGGCCTTCACATTGATGTAAACAAGTTTGTGCTAGTTTCCGACTGAGAAACACAATATTCTTATTTTGGTGACGTCAAGGCCTTTCTTTGAGCACTATCGTGAGCCCAAGCTTAGGCCATTATTATATAATTGATCTGCTTTGTCCAGTGTGAGTCGAAAGAGTAACATAGTTGAAGTTCTGCCATTTGCTTATAGTTGAATGACTTTGCTCACATTCAGTGGGGATCTTTAAGTTTAGCTCCCTTTTTTTGGTGGTGTTCTGTGTCCTTAGGCAATCACTTGTTAGGTTCTAACACAACAGCAGTACATAAATACTCCCTTTAAAAAAGGTTATATTGTCATGTGTGTACTGTGAATGGACAGTTTGGTGAATTTAATCATTGGGTTTGAATTGCAGGGTTTGTGGGGGGGGGGGCAGCACTCGAGCTCTTTTTTGTACACAGAACCAGAGCAAGAGAGTTACTCTGGATGCTCCCAGGAAAGTGTGTGTGTGTGTGTGTGTGTGTGTGTGTGTGTGTGTGTGTGTGTGTGTGTGTGTGTGTGTGTGTGTGTGTGTGTGTGTGTGTGTGTTTGTGTGTGTGTGTGTGTGTGTGTGTGTGTGTGTGTGTGTGTGTGTGTGTGTGTGTGTGTGTGTGTGTGCGTGTATGCGTGTGTACACTCGTGCAGTGGGGTATAACTTCTGTGGGCACAACAGAGAGCAGACGAGAATTGTAACCTTACAACTATGTAGGGAGAAATGATACGCCATCCTGTAAATAAGATTAATAACATGAGGCCGTGTGGTTTATATATATTTATATAGTTTATTCAAAGGGAAAGTTAATTTTTAATGACTTCTGTGATATTTGTGCTATATAGAAAACAAAATTAAATACAGTTAGCTCGATCTTCTTGGGGGATTGAATAGGATTACAGTATACTACTATATGACTTTATACTTATATTTATATTTAGGATAGACATAAGATAGACATTGTTGCGATGCAAAGTTGTACTTTTCATAATAGTTTCTTTCTCCAGCAGAAATTTTGTCTGGTTCGTATGAAACTCATAGACATCTTGGGAGATAATTAGTCTTTCTGTACTCATTTGAGTGCTTCTTTGTGTTGCTCGGTGCCTCTCCAACAAGCCCTCCAGGCTGTTGGGGTAGTGTAAATGACTCAAACTGAAAAACATGGTTTGCACTATTGTGGGCAACCAGCCTAGCCCCATTCCCTCCCCGTACCATTCCAACCCAGGGAGGACCCCCTCTACAACCCAGGCAGATGGGATGCCCATCTCTCTTCCAGTCAAGACACCGTGGCGGAGCTTGTGGCATTTTGTCACAGTCATGTTCACCAGCTGCGCCCATTACGTCTTCCCTCAAGGCACAGACTTTGTAAGGGGTCACTCCTCCCTCTCCATTACACATCCCATAGTTCAAAAACCAGTCCACATCACAGTAGAAGTGAGCACACGGGGTAATAAGCGGAATTTGTCAGGTATTAGGGATGCTGCAGCTGCCACTGACAGGTCTGTGTTTATGACAGGAAGTATTATCACGCTCAGTCATTGAATCATTATGTTCATTTCAGTGCATTTACATTTGTGTCAATGAGACTTCTTTGACCATTGGTATCTCACCTCTTAATATATTCTATACCTAGCTTGTTTGCCAATTTTGATTAGGTTTGTGTACCCATTGTGTTCACTGAACTCTCAAATAGATTTGGCATGGTATGACTGCTAATTTAATCTTTCTCTTCTTACTTGTGGACACCGACAGAGACGTTACTTATCAGCAACAATTGCTATATACTCATATGATTTTCACTGCGGAAAATTTTGGACATCTAGTGAAAGGTGCTTTGCATAGGAGCATGTTGTAATTTTTCATGTCTTTGTATATACAAATTGCATGTACATGACTTGTTTTTATCGACATTAAGTTTTACTTTTTGTCTACAGGACAAAGTGAGAGCTTTGAACTAATTAAAAGCCAATTTTCTTAGCCTGAGATTCCCATATTAGACAGTATTTTGACTCTTGTAGTGAGGTAAACCACATCTGCCTTGTTCGTAGTTTAACACTAGAAAAACATTTAAAAATTGATGATTTACTCATCATATTATGGATCAGAATCCAAACCAACTTCTCTAGGACTCACTTTGCACCTGCAGTTTGATTTGTTGTCCTATAATTACTATCTGTATTTTGACTTGTCAATTTTATGCGCTGAATAAACTGCAATCATTATTATAGCAGTTTTGTTTGGTTTTTTTTGTAATTGCTGCAGCCACACAACTGACGGAATTTTGGAAGTTGTCATTTTATACTGCTGTTGGGTTTGAGAGGCGAAAGGTCTAGGGAATTAGTGGACATGGTTCCGGTGTAAGCTGTGGGGAGATCGATACGGAATAACAAGAGACTCTGTGACATTATCGAGCCAAAAGAAGGGAGGCCATCACATATCTCTCTAGATCGATATGCATGCAGTCTACTGTCGCCTCAGCCCCAGAGACAAATGATGTAAGAAAGAAAGGGTTACAAAAGGGCTGAAAGGGAATGGATGAAACAAAAATACAAGACAGAAAAAGATGCCTGAAATGGAAGATGAGCTAAGGGACAATGAGAGAAATCACTGTTACCGCAAGAAGTCATGCATGTGACTTCTCCGAATGAAGTAATTCAATAAGCCTATCCTAATAGAGGACAATGAGTGTTATCTGTAAGCATCAGAAAAAATTTGAATCACGTCCCAGCTCAAAAAGACAGCTGGGTTTAGAAACAGACATATGTGTTAGATTTATGGACAATTTTGACAAATAATTTTTATGGTGGTTTTAAATCAACCAAACAAGTTCTTTTACATTTCATCATCATTCTTATTTTGGACATTAAATATAATGCCTATAATCAACCTGTTCATGCAGCAGTTGTAGCTGTACCCGAGCAGTAGCATGGAATAGCTGGAATCTGTCTCCTCAACAGTACAAAACAACTCATCAGTAATGCCCCATTGAGGCTTTTCTTGACATGTCATGATGTTGGTATTATGCTCTGTTTAAAGGCTTTGTCATCCGCAGTGTGCTGCACTTTCATGGTTGACAAGAGACAATGGGGTAATTTTGCTCAAGCCCTCCTGTCTTGTTCCTTTTTATCCATGTAACACTGAAGAGCTTTTTAGTGTTACATGGTCACTGATATAATTCCTTTATCTTCATGTGGAGATAGAGATTCTCAGTCATCCAGGTGATGATAGATCTCAGTATTAAATTTAGTCAGCTGGACTTAAAGAAAAAGCTCAAAGGCATTTTGGCTCACATCTGCCACTGATTGACCTCTCATCCATCCAGTACTGAAGACACTTCTTGGTTTAGAAGCAAAGCACCTTCAAGGTTTTTCTACAAGGTCCAGTTGACTTTGTTGGACATCCATCCTCATCTTTCTCTCTTTTCTTTCCTTCCCTCGATCACAGTCTATTGATCCAGGCCAGCAGTTTACCTGGGAGAACTCTAACATGGAAGTCAACAAACCAAAGAATCGCTATGCAAACGTCATTGCCTATGATCATTCCAGAGTGGTGCTCACGTCTGTTGACGGTAAGAGCGTGTGTAATACCCACTTAACCTCCAGATGGTCATTGACTGAGGTCTCCATCCAATGGGGACTTTTCAGTCATGCCAAGGGCAATGTGTGTTCCGTCTTCTGCTACAGAAATCTCTAGTTCCATAAAGCACATGTAGCTTTTCCCTCTAAGTGATGCTGATGATGGAATTCATGATAATGTTTGACAATGATGATTTTGTGTTTACAATGGGTGACACTGTGCTCCATATCATTAAAAAAACCTGTGTATTTATCATTCATTTTGACTTCAAACCTAAACAACCTTATAATTTCAAGTCTCTCATGCTGTGTTGATTACTTTATGGTTTGCATTCTTATTTCCTGTCTTCGCTACAGCCGTTCCAGGCAGTGACTATGTAAATGCAAACTACATCGATGGCTACAGGAAGCAGAATGCCTACATCGCCACACAGGGTCCACTGCCAGAGACATTGAGTGACTTCTGGAGGATGGTGTGGGAACAAAGATCAAGCACCATTATCATGATGACCAGACTGGAGGAGAAGTCACGGGTAAGGAGAGACGGTGCAAATCACTGCACACTTTAAAGTTTGGTAGTCAAGTAATGACTATGTCATTAACAGTTTAATCTTCACTATTTATTACTAGGTCTGTATTCAAATATTAATATAACATTAGTAATGCTTATTTAATTACATGATATTGTTTTGTTTTTTTACATATGGTTGTATAGTTCATACATCAATTAAATGCTCAATCAATGATTAATCAGGGAATAAATGGCAAATAATAATCAGAATGTTGATGATAGTAAAAAGAGACCAAAATCACACTTCCTTTTTAAGCTATCATTAAATGATATTTGCATGCAGCAAGCATTGGTACAGTAATATATTTAAATTTATGCATGTGAATGTACAACCTCTTTACTTATTTGTGGACAAAAGAAACAGGGAATACTTGTAATTCCAGGAGAAAAACAAATGAGTTTTTTTGTTAAGCTGTAATGCCATTATAGTAAATGAAACCACTCTAATTACAAAAAACGTTTGAACAATATCTAAACTGTCCTTTAAAGCAGCTTGCAGTGATTTCAAAAAGCTTTTTAACTTATAGATATGTAATGTTTACTTTGGTAAATTGTTTTGTTTTTATCAATATACATTGATATTAAATTTGATGCCTGCAACAGATTTCTCAAGATTTCAAACAGGTTAACGTTTACCTTAGTTTTTCTTTCAAACATCACTCAGTGTGTTTCGAAAGAGACGACAATTGAAAGTGGAATTCTTGCTTGACATATAATTTCAGCTGAAGTCTTCTTGTTCTATTCCGGTCATCATAATGTGCTGCAGATTTTCAATGGGGAGCAGATGTGGACTGTAGACAGACAGCTCTAGTACCTGGACTCTTTTATAGTGATGCCACACTTTTATAAGGCAGAAGAATGGAGCTTCATTGTCCAGCTGGAATAAACCGTATTTTTAGTCTATTTTGCACCTTATCATACTAGAATGTTACGATCTGTCCAAAGATGGAGTTTTCTGACAAAAATAAATTCATGTAGCTTGATATCAGGAAGTAACATAAAGCTAAACAAAGCCTGAAGGCAAACAGCTGGCCAGCACTACTTGAGAGCTGGATTTGTCAGCCTGATCAAAGTTACCAGGACTTCAAACCTATTTTGGTTTTCTGTGGACAGAATTACTTGATGTTACTTAAGTTAGAAACTTTCATACTGTAGTTAGAAGTATAGATTGCATTTTATTACTTAGAACCATCCCAGAGAAGGCTCTAGTTGATTGCTTTGTATTTATTTTTTCGCCACCATGCCAAGGTTTCATGGAGTGTCTCATTTGTGTTTGCTCTTTCTGAATTTGGCACTTGAAAGCCATAGCATTATTATGAAAACTCTGAAGTTGAAGCTAAGAGGATTGTCACCCAGCAACGCTGGTGTGCTCCTAAAAATATATTTAAGCTAATAAAAGCAAAAAGGGGCACATTGATATTCAAAATTTGCAGGGTTTTGAATAATTACCACCAGAGAATCCTCCTCATGAGTTCCTTGGAGGAAATAGATATCAGCATGGAGCACTTCCATTATGTAGTGCTTTATTAGTGAGTGCATGCCGCTCCCTAATGAAAGATGGTCCCAGACTACAGATGGCAATTACAAGATGTCATTTTAAAAAATCCTAGTCATTGATTTTTTTTTTTAGAGCAGCCTGAATTGGTGGGGATCATTACCTAAAGTTGACTTTATCATCCAGTGTCTGTAGAGTGATGTTGAAGTGAAAACCATGCTGTCATCTGTTTTAATTTTGAACTGTTGATACGGACAATTATTTCAGTAAATGTGGACACGATAACTGAAAGTCCCTCATTTCATAATCCAGAATATTTGCACATTCAGTATATATTCAATATGATGTTCAGTGACAACGGCAGATTAATCACATTTTAAGTGACGAAATTCTTAAATCTGAGAGTCCTATCCTCAAATACAGTACATATAATTTTCACAGTGTGAGAAACTTGGGAAGAAATCAGCCTTTGGTCCTGTCAAGAGAAAGATGTAGAATACCGTTCCTGCCTTTCATCTGTCTGGGAGGAAAAATCTTCTCCCACTTTTCCAAGGGTCTCTTATGCTCTCAAGTAAAACACAATCAAAGGAAAGGGAGTCATCTATAATTTTCAAAGGGGGTGTTTAACTCTTAATTTTGTTGGTTTTTATGGGCTGAAAATTACTTACATTATTGTGACTTCTCAAAAAAAAAAAACATTTGTTGTGTTAAGTTCTTAATCACTGCATACAAATCACAATTACAATCTTCAGTCTATAGAGGGGTAAATGTTAAGGTGAATGATGATTAGCAGAAACAGTATGTCGCTGTTTCTGAATGACTTTCTAAAAATGCAATGTTTATCAAGTAGCAAAAAATTAAGTATATGAAACAGCAAATCAAAGCGCGTGCTTCGCATGCATTTTGACTCCTTAGGTTCAATTCCTGGCATCTGCAGTCATACAGATGCACAAGACAGTGTCAGGTGGCTGTGGCGACCCCTAACGGGACAAGCCGAAATGAAGTTTTTATTTAATCAGGCAAAAAATCTCTAAAAGGTCGTTGCACACAAGAGGTGTTATCCACATTTTAAATAAATATGCTTCCTTTTTTCTTCTCTTGCAGACATAGGGTACACAACAGCCAAGCTGATGTCTTATGCTAAGTAATGCGTGAGCCTGACAAGTTTAACGATATTCAGCAGCAGATAAATTTCAGCTTCCTACAGTGCTATCATTACTAGTTAGTAAAACCTAAAAAGGTCAGGAATGAAATGAGACCAGAGCTATAACTCACGTGTGTGTGTGTGTGTGTGTGTGTGTGTGTGTGTGGTCATCTAGAATCTCCAGATAAAAGCTCTGTTCTCTGTAAAAGACAAGGTGATGACATGTGAGAAGCCTGGTTTAAAACAGAAGCAGATCATAGTGGACACTGCCGCCTCTTGGTGTGTACGTCTGGATTAGTTTATGTGTTCATCTGCGGGGGGGAGAATGTACCACTCAAGCTTCGACAGCCCAGAGATATTCATTACAGTGCTGACTGCTAATCCATATGTTTGTACTGCAAGTGGTTCCCCATCACTCACTTGAGTTGCTGCTGCAAGGTCTCCCTCTGCCTCTGAATCTGAGCTGTCACCAGTGAGGTGAAATGTAAGGGGGGGATTTTAGTACCTTTTGTTTGTTGATTTGTAACAGCTCCCAGAGACAGCAAATGTCTTCCAAATGTCAGCTGGGTACTGCAATATCAATATGATTAGCTCATCCACACCACATCTCTTCCTCTCCCAGCTCAATAGCAGCGAGGTCTAACATCAACACAGTGGTGATATCTGTGAACACGTTCATCTTGTAGTTAATGCTGGGTGGAATAATTATTAGGAACTGAACCAGTACCACAAAGCCTACACGTCAGAAGCTCTTGCCAAACAAGTTGTTTTTTTTCTTGAATATATCTGCAAGAATTGACTGATCCTAGAAGCTCGAAGCAAGACCAATCAGAGAACTTCGTATGGTGTTTTGATAATGATGTGATTCTTTGCTAGGAGGCTCTGAAACCTCTTGAACAACTTTCAAATTAAGTGTTATGAAAATCAAAAGCAGCATGATTGTGGAACTGTGTGGCCTAATTTTGATATCTTGTTATTCGGATCTAGTTTGGAACATTTTTGACTGACATATCTAATTATCAATAACTCTAACCAATATTGACTTTCTCTAATCTGATGACCGAGGGTTCATGTTTGAAGTAGCTGCAACAATTTTTCCACTCCTCTACTGTTCCAATCTAAAGCCAAATAAGCCTTAACAAAGAGAGAATGAAACATGAAGTTTTTGTTAAAGGCTTGTCTGTCAATATTATTTTATACAGAGTTCGGAGGGTTTTTAGCCTCATTCTCAATAAAGTTTGTTCTGTGCACATGTGGCCAGGTGGCCAAACCTGCTGTCCCTCCATGACAGGCAAGAATGAACCTTTAGACACATCTCCCAATATTATCATTACAAATATTCTGAAAGCATTACATTACAAAGGGTTGTGGACCTCTTGACAACTGTCTTATTTTAAATAACATGCTGCAAAAAATGAAATCGGGATTTAATTCCAAAATTCCATTCCAATTTCTATTTAGTTACTATTTCATGGTGTACAGGAGCTGATTATGAATGTTCACTTTTTAATTAGACAACAGACAAAGCCTTTGACCCGACCTCCTTGTTAATCAGTATAATCCTACACGCTAGACTTGTGGTGGATGTTAGCAGCAGCTCATGCTGACAGTTTGCCCTCTCGCTCTCTGCCAGGTGAAGTGTGACCAGTACTGGCCATCGCGAGGAACAGAGACCTATGGGATGATCCAGGTCACCATGCTGGATACTGTGGAGTTAGCCACTTACAGCGTTCGTACTTTCGCCCTCTACAAGGTATAATGCTACTTTGTCATTTGCAGTTAAACACACGGTGAGACATGCTCATGAGGGACATGTTCCCTGCAGGTAATTGGAGTTCATCATTACCGAAGTCCCATTTTAAAAATGTAATTTCTTAGTTTTCTGAAGACAGATAAAGGCTATTACTGCTGGACTCTATATTTCACTCCTATAATTGGCTTTTATCGTCCAGGATTTGTCTCTTGTCTCTCAAAGGCAATAAAATATTTAAGTTTTTCACTTTGATTCATATACTTCAGTGCTGTGATGATGTGACTGATGTTTTGTCCTTTATTTCTCCTCTGCCTTCTCTTTTTCCATTACTTACTTATAATTATCATAATTTCTAATTAAATGCAAGTCTTCAGTCAGAGTGGGTACTTGGTTTCAATCAGGAATGGTGACAATGCAAAGAAACCGTTTCAGACAAATTGCCAGTGTTCATTGCCAAAATTATATACATTGTCTACACGTACACTTCCAGAATGATCACACCCATGAATTAGAGCACATTCTGTGTGCCTATTAAAGAGATTTCACTCAAAACTCTTGCTCAAAATAACTGCGTGTCTGACAATTAAATCTACTTGTGCTTTTCAAACTTAGAATTTTCTGTTCCCCCTTTCACCAAAGCAGCCCGACCTTGTGCAAAACATTTTGAACAGTCTGTCATGTCTCTAAAGTAGCAGCCTTCTGTAATTTATTTTATCAAGCTTGTGCTATATTTGTTAGAATAATGTATATAAGTTATCTCATATTTACTCTTTTCAATTCCTTTATTCTTTGTACTATATATTATGACCATATAAATGTTTATACCTGTGTGTAAGTGTCTTGCTATGTATTAAGTTGTTTTTTCAGGGAGACAACAGCAGCAATGGGATCCAAGCAACCTGAAATATTTTTTCTGTAAATTTACCAGAAATAAACTACAATTTTCTGGTCCAATCTAAACCTTGCAATTTCCCTGACTCTCTTACAGAATGGCTCCAGTGAGAAGAGAGAAGTGAGGCAGTTCCAGTTCATGGCCTGGCCAGACCATGGAGTGCCAGAGTACCCCACTCCCATACTGGCTTTCCTTCGGCGGGTAAAAGCCTGTAATCCTCCAGATGCAGGGCCAATGGTAGTTCACTGCAGGTACGTCTAAAAAAAAATGTAATTCATATTGAATTCGTCATCTTATTATGGAGCACCTTTATGCTGGAGGTAGTAAAGGAGCTGAGCTGGAAAACATGATGTTCAGTATTCAAAGGAAAACTTGGAAGTGGAAACCTTACTATATAATACTATTGTTAATTGTTAGTTACTATATAATACTATTGTTAATTCAGACTCTGTTTTCTTGATTAATTATTTTAGTCTAATTACAGATTAACTAAATGTTTAAAATGTCTGACTTTGGATACTCCTCTCTCATGTTGTACAGTAGTCACCATGTAATGTTTTCATTTAATATGTCACCCTGAACACACATCTGATACGTCTGCTTACAAGTTACAAAATAAATGTGGTGGAGAGTAAAAGAAAAAAAGAAAGGTGCAGAAAATGGAAGAAATCAAGTCAAGTGCAAGTAGCTCAAAATGGCAGTACGGTAGTCAGACAGTACTTCACATATTGATACTTTTTTTTACATTAGAATTTACGTCTGTTATGAATGTCTGCTATTGGTCTCCCCCTTAATGACTGTGGCACAACATTGTGTGACATTTGCATTGCTTTAGTGTTGTGTCTTCCACACTGTTGTGGTGCTGCTGCTTCCCTGTTTTTTTATATTTTCTGCAAGCTTGCCTTTTTTATGAGCAATTATGATGCTGCATTATATTTCTTTCTCTCGGGTGCATACTCAAAAATATATTCATATGACATTATTTGTTAGTGAAATATTCCAAACATTGAAATCACAACAGCGTCTGGGTAAAATGTGCAAAACTTGAAATAATGGGAAAATCTGCCTCTTCCGTTGTTTTTTCGATGCACAAGATTACCCACGCAGCTTGATTGTCTCAGACGTAATAATTATTAGCTATAGAAAGAACCATACTGGTCAATCGCTGCTATTTGCACGTACACACATGATGTTTATATATCATAAGTACATACACAGCACGTTCTCAATTGAAAGCTGCGATTCAAAATATTCGATGTTTGCATTGCCTGATAAATAATGTTGCTCAACACATTAACTGTGTTAACATTAAATTGTTAAATGAGGCTTTAGAGTCCTGTTGAACTGTTTGTACAACACTGTTTTATCAAGACTGTCTGATCTTAGATGCTGTTCAACATTTAATGGTTTGCCCCGTATCCTCTCCATCAGTGCTGGGGTGGGCAGGACCGGCTGCTTCATTGTGATTGATGCCATGCTTGAGCGGATGAAGCACGAGAAATCTGTAGACATCTACGGCCATGTGACCTGCATGCGTGCCCAAAGGAACTACATGGTTCAGACTGAAGACCAATACATCTTCATCCATGAGGCTCTGCTTGAGGCCGCCACCTGTGGCAATACCGAGTTGCCAGCACGCAACCTTTACGCCCACATCCAGAAACTCACCCAGCCGCCGCCCGGGGAGACGGTTACGGCCATGGAGCTGGAGTTTAAGGTGACTGATGAGCTTACACCTTGGCTATTACCTGAGGCTCGTTTTGAGAATATTATTTGAATGACTAACACTGTGTGACTTCATAACTTTACAAAAAGACGTCAGAAAAGCTTTTCCCGGTTCATACGCCTGAATAGCTCACAGGGAAGACATTGTAATACTATGCAGTAAGTAGTACCGTTTTTTGTTAAAAACTGACAGAACTAACTAATAAACTAACAGAACTTGGGGGGTGGGGTCTGTCCTGTAAGTTTTAGTCCGTCCTTTGTGATCTGAATCATGTCATCAAATGAATGTTACCCTGCTGTTAAAGATCCTGAGCTTTTGTCTAGGGTGTCACTATTTTCTTGGTTTTAAACATTTGTGAAATAATTAATCAAATAAGTCAGTGTTCAGGAATTACGTTGTGTGACATTGGTGCTGAGACAATACTGAGGCAAATGTCACAATGTTTTTCAATACCAAACAACACTGACACGTCAGTGCACACACACACACATGAAAACATATATGACTTACACACAGACACACACAGCTGGTGTTCAAGGTGACTTGCAATCACCTTCTGTCATTAGCTATCGACTGTGATGTCATTACACACTTTCCTCCCAGCACAGCGATGCCATTAGCCCTCTCATGACCATGATCTATTCTGTTTGAAGTGATAATAGCATCTACACCGCTGCCAATGATGGAGAATGAAAGAGTGAGAGAATGATTGCAGTGTATTTGGGAGCCACAACCCCCCCCCCCATGCCCACACAGTCTAGCCACAACGCACAAACACATCAACACAAATTATCTCGGAGTAGCATGGCTGTCCATACGCAATCCTGTACTGTCCATCTGTGCTCTGACCACTGCCAACTCTGAGCTTGTTGTCTCCTACAATCCTCCAAGCTCTAAGACTCTATGGGAGACGTGCCCACTGCACTTAGTTACACCTACCAATAAAACTTCATTTGTCTTGACAGGAAACTTTAAATTTAAGAAGAGTCTTTCAGAACACTTCTGTAGTTGTTTTCTTCAGGTCAGGGATCACACGTGTATTCTATCCATCTCACTCTGTATCTGCTTTCTTCCCATTTTTTGTTAAACAGAGACTGGCTAATTCCAAGGCCCACACCTCACGCTTCATCAGTGCCAACTTGCCCTGTAACAAGTTCAAGAACCGCCTGGTCAACATCATGCCTTTCGAGTCTACTCGCGTCTGCCTGCAGCCCATCCGTGGTGTTGAGGGCTCCGACTATATCAATGCCAGCTGCATTGATGGCTACAGGTCAGCAACACACACTTTCAACTGAGTGCAGTGAATATGAGTTAAAGTGCAGACTATAAGCTCTACAGGACAAGGCAACAAGGAAAACACCCCCCAAAATGAATCTGTCCCTGTCTATTATATTCCAAATGTACTACCCATGCCACATTCCCTTTGGCTTATCCTTATGTGAGAAATACAAGAAACACAAATTTTTTTTTTAGAAAAACATGTTTATATGTTGATTTTGTGTCTTGTTTTAGAGTATGTAATCCATACGGACAGTGTGTATGTCATCGACACTGTGTTGTGGTAATATATGCTTCATTATTGTGTTTTTAGCAACAACTGCGCTCTGTGATGCAGATGAATGAGCTATATCAGGATTTAAATACACAGTTAATGCTTGACGATTAAATGTTAATGTGGAGTGAGGTCTTTTAAAGGGATTTAGCGATAATTAAAAATATACAGTATTCCAAGCTTTACCATTGAAGAATGTTTGATTTGTATACATTATTTATAAGCAAGGCCTCTTTATTTTATTTCCACTTGGTTCAATAGTAAGTTATCTGTCAATCTAATTAAACACACTGGACCAGGAAGAAGACAAGAGCTGGAGATGGCTGCGTTATAGGCCTAGCAGAGCATCCATAGAAGTGTCTGTTATTGTTCAGGAGTTTTCGGCTTCGAGCAAGGAAGACTTGCACCCAATTAAATGCAACTACCTGCGTTGATATTCACATATCCACTTATTCTTTGCCAAGTGAAATAAGTCTACAATCAGTCTCACGTGGTTTCTCTGTGGACGTAAACATCCTTAAATTAAATCCAAGAATCCATGCTCACAGTCACTGTTTTATTTCATGTTAAATTTGCTGGAGTACAGTGCTCCGTCACTACCGAAAAATCTTCTGATATTGACTTCTGGTGAACTGGTGCACTGTTACAGGTGTGAAAAATACTGCATATCCTCAACAAGTTAAAAATGTATGGGAGGGGACTGAGTGTGAGCCTGCAGTGTGCCGTATCCAGTCACAAGAATTATTCCTGACTTTGTCAATGTGGCTCTCATCTGTTGATCCGCTACCGCTCTCATATTGAATCTACTGCATGTCATAGTGTGTTCGGTGAGTCCAAATTGCTTCCGAGGGGGTGGCAGATGAAAAACCAGATTGCAATTTTAGATCCATATAAGTATGAGTGGAGACAGACAGCCCTGACTCCTCTGTGGCTACTATCTCCAATGAGGAGATGGATTTACCCCCTATGATATGCCTTTCGGTCCATCTAGGTCCATCTTTGTACCAAGCCATGAAAGAGACAGCGTCCCCACTCCTACTGCTACCCACAGCCCACTGCTTCCCTCCTATTCCTCCAGCCCTGTTTTTAATTAGAAGTTGCCCTGGTGAGGCAAACCCTCCATTGTTGCTGTGTAAATAGCATAATTGCAGCTAGAGTATTGTAATGAAGAGTGTTTACCGGAGCCCTCTCCATTTTTTCCTCTCTTAAAACGTTGCCTGCGTTTTCTTTTTTTCTGTCCCTTTCCTTCTCAATTTTTACCCTGTTTTGTCTGTCTCTATTTCCTCTTCGTTATCCCTCTCCTTCTCACCTCCTTCCTCACTGTCTCTTTCCTCCCACCACCATCCACTCACTCGCCGTCTTAATTTACCATCCAGACATCATGACACAGACAGCCATATCCGGGTGGGGACCTGTTGTGTGCACCAGTGGCTCGGTGTGATTAAGCTGCTTTTAAAGCTTGGGCATAAATAAAAACTAAACAGGGGCCTCCAGTGCCCTTCACCCCAGCTCCTTCAAGAAAAGCCAATAATATGGTAAGCTAATGAGAGGCAAGTCATTGATTCCAGTGATGCTATCGGGGGCACGAGCCCTGGATATGCTCCGATGCAGGCTGGAGTTTTAGCATTGTAATGAGGTTGAAATGAAACGCTCCGTCCTCAAGCACTGCAGTCATGTGGGATGATGCGGAGAGGGCTTTGTGCTGTTTGGCAGGGCTCTCATCAAGACACTGTGTGTGGAAGTCAGTATTGTGGTATAGTAAGAACTGTTTTTGTTTTGGCCAGGAGCTATTTTTTGTGGAGAATATAGGGGTCCACCCTATCAATTTGAAATTTAGCATTAACCCCAGCTTAGTTTTCCTTCTACGTTCCTGCGTTGCCATTTTTTACAGTCTTGTCTTACTTTTACTCCCGTCTCACTCTCCCTCCTCTCGTCTTCATCTGTTGGTTCTACTTTGCTAAAGTTGCTCAGATGACCAGCTGGAGAGTTTACTCTTTTCATGTGCTCACAATTTCCATTCTACATCATTTCCCTCTAAGTTGTACACCCCCTCCCCCAATTTTCATGCATTTAATTTGATTCCTCACTCTGGTGACTTCTCCTCCTCATATGCCATCTCTTCTCCTCTCTCTGTTGTTTCTTTATTTGAGTGAGCGAAGCCCTGAGCATATTCTAATCTCCCAGTTCCACATTAGTGCTTTGCCTGCAGCACCTTCATTAGTTGCTCAGCCATAGCTCAGTATGTGACTGAATGCCTATTGTAGCGTGTCTGAATATACATGTGAAACTTCTGCACGCATGCATTGGACACCTGGATGCTGGCATGCGCTATGAACATGTGAGTGTGTGCATGTGCAAGTGTGTGTGCAGCTTGTGTTGGAGTCCTTCTAATTATGTTGATTGGTGCATTGCTGCCACCTGCTGGCTGACAGCAGAACTCCTCAACTTGACCAAAGTCACGTAGGACACCAGCACAGCGTTGGCACCCTGGCAGTGGATGAGCTCATTTCTAGCTTAGTGAGCATGTCAAGTGCTCTCTCTGTCTCATAAAAGCGTTGTGTTACAGAGAGGAAGAAGCGTAGGAGCTATTCATGTTCGAATGTGTGATGACGATAGTTGCAGTGGATTATTTTCTTCTTCCATTAAATATACAGGGATTTGCGTAGTTGGTATTTTGAAAAATGTCAAGGCATACACACGTTTTTAGGAGAGCTTTTCACAGCAGGATTCCATCAGATCCCTTTCCCTACAAATCGTTCTCCCAGATCGATGTCTTGTGAATGAATATCCACCTAACAGTATGTGTTGCTGTCATAGAACAAAAGACACCGAGAGCTGTTCCACAGCAGAATTTTATTTGAATAAATTTGTGTCTGAATGTATTTGAACACTTTATAAGACGTCACTTTTGCTGAAAGTCTCATATCTTGTCTGTAATTTGATTTTCAAGGTCCTCGTTTTGGATTTTCAGCTTTTCTTCAAGAATCAGCTTCTATTTCCTCGCTATGTGATTTTTTTTTTTTTTTTTTCATAATACCAGTTTTAAATGCTTTAGAAAGTTCAGAATCATTATGTAACATGTCTTCTCTGCTTGGTGTTCAGACAACAGAAGGCTTACTTGGCCACACAGGGCCCACTGGCAGAAACCACTGAGGACTTCTGGAGGATGCTGTGGGAGCACAACTCCACCATCATCGTCATGCTCACCAAGCTACGAGAGATGGGACGGGTAAATCACAAGTACACACTGTACATGAAAGTAACACAGCCTTTCATTTTAGATTGCTGGACTATTTCAGAGAATAAATGACAAAATAACTCTTCTTTAACATTAATTTATTCTAACCTTGAACTGGTTAAAAATTAGCTTGAATGTTGGAATGATACTTGAATGAAACCATAACACATTTTATAATAATTAGTTACACCCCTGGCATTCTGATAATTCCCATCCTACTAGAAGGAATCTAGTAAATAGTAGTTGTAACTCCTAAAAATACCAGTTCTAAGACTATATCTTTAAAAAAGTTCATAGGTATACATAGATACATTATATGCATTTTATACTGTATAGTACCTTTCGGACATTTTCAGATATTTCCAGTGTTACATTATTATCTTAGCTTATCTTAGAGCAAACACCAGGGAAAGGTTTTTAGCGTACCGGTTTTCGTTGATTCCATCTCACACTACATCTTTACTTTTTCACTCTGTCTTTATGCTAAGCTTAACTATCTCCCAACTATAGGAGAATGGTATCAAACATCTCATCTAACCTTGAGCAACAGACACAAAACTTCAAAGTTTTCCTTTAAGTGAAGTGGGTGCACTCATCAGGAACCAGTTTGATTAAATGCAGAATATCTTTGACTCAATTGGTTGTTTTTTTTTTTCTTATTGTTCAGGTGATTGTGACAGCATTCAAACACATTTTATACCTTTCATCACCTTCTCATCCATAATCACAGTTCATGAAAATAGAGCTCTCATGCTCATCATTATTGTAGTCAAGTGCTCATTACGCATATGGTTTCCCATGCAGACACAGAGGTCTATATTATATCACGTCTGCAGATTGGTCTGATTTTCTTTGTAAGCAGAGCCCTTCTCATGCATCAGGATGACTAATAAATCACAGAATGCTATGCTATTGGCATCTCGCTCTTGCCCATCAGGCAACCATTATGCAAATGTCTTTTTCTTATGGGCATGAAAAAAAGATTCTGCACATACAGGTACTAACAATTACTGGGGGGGTTTTGGTGTGTTGTTTTTTGTTTTGTTTTTTTCAGGAGAAATGCCATCAGTACTGGCCAGCAGAGCGTTCAGCCAGGTACCAGTATTTTGTGGTGGATCCAATGGCTGAATACAACATGCCCCAGTACATTCTCAGAGAGTTCAAAGTGACAGATGCCCGGGTACGTAGGATCCAATGTGCATGTATGTTATATTTATGGGTGTGTATTAGTCTTTTCTCATTTGTCTATGTCTTGGTGGGGAGTGAGGATTAATGGGCATTTTATCCAAATACAACCATCCAGCCCAAATCCATCTTAATTTTTGTTTTCATACAATTGCTGGCATTCGCTCTGAGTATTAAGAATTATACCGACTCTGATTTCCAGGCGAAGATGATCAGAACGCATTCCGTGTTATTTCTCCTGACAGGCCGACACCATCTTTACAAGGATTTAGCAAGAGTGTGTGTGTGTGTGTGTGTGTGTGTGTGTGTGTGTGTGTGTGTGTGTGTGTGTGTGTGTGTGTGTGTGTGTTTGTGTCTCTGTCTCTGTGTCTGTGTTTTACAGAGAATACATGAAAAGCATAGCATACAATTCCCGAGGGCCAGCACTGCAACTCCCTGTGATGCAGTAGTTTCAGTGGGCTATAAATATATTTTACTGTCAACAGAAGGCCAGCAGCACTACAACACTCTAATCCCACATTCACTACACGCACACACACACACAGACACACACACACACGACTTGAAAGAGACATATATTGGGAACAAACCCCTAACATGAAGAAATGAGGAAGAAACATTTAATTGATACCAATGAATCGACACATGCTGACATCACAGCACTATTTAATTACGGTTAAGAGTTTATCAGTCATATCTTACCCATCTTGCATCCCGAGACTATTCAGATGATTAGAAGAGTGCTGCAGAAAACCAGCTGGGTTATGCTTCACATGAATCTCACCTGCAAGGCAGTGCTGTGATGTTTATTTGTTGTTCATGTAAGAGTGAAGGCTGCAGCCAGAGATGCTGCTCACAGTGATAAGCTACAGCATCAGAGAAAGCTCAGATGAAGCACACACATATCACAGTATGCACCTTGTTTATTATCAGTCCGGCATGCTTCTTAGTTCTGATGGCTTTTTTTTTTTTGGTCCACAGGACGGCCAGTCCAGAACAATCCGCCAATTCCAGTTCACTGACTGGCCTGAGCAAGGCGTGCCCAAAACCGGAGAAGGCTTTATTGATTTCATTGGACAAGTGCACAAAACAAAGGAACAGTTCGGACAGGATGGACCAATCACTGTACACTGCAGGTAAGTGGCAAATTAAGACAGTAAGACAAATTCAGACAAATCTACAGGCAGACAGGACACCATAATGCTAATGTAGTTTTTGATGCTGTTAAAGTTAATTAAGTGAAAAAGTATTATTAGAACAAAAATAATCAAACTGGTAGTTGTAGGTCAGACAATCTCTCCTCTCAGGGCATCATTTCATAAAAATATTCTTTCTTGTCTTTCGTATTCAGAACAAGTTGAAATTAGTTCCAGCATACAATAAACCTTAATCTGTAATAACTTAATATAGAATATTAAGAGTTTATGACCCTTAAACAGATGTAATAAAGTTTTTGTGTGTGTGCACGCTCCTCAGTGCCGGGGTGGGCAGGACCGGAGTCTTCATCACCCTCAGCATTGTGCTGGAGAGGATGAGATACGAAGGAGTCGTCGACCTTTTCCAGACAGTAAAGACTCTTCGCACCCAGAGGCCTGCCATGGTGCAGACGGAGGTAAGAACGTGTCCAGATGGAGATAAGATAAGATATTTCTTTATTAGTCCCACATTGAGAAAATTACATTGACACAGCCTACTGGGCCTTTGCAACTAGTGCACCAACACATAGAGAAGGGGGGAAGAGAGGGGGGGAAGGGAAGGCAATGAATATTATTCATATTTACAATTAATATTTGCACATATGTAACACCAATCACATGAAGGGTGGAAAGCACAGGGCAGGTGTTTGTGTGTGGGTATGTGTGTGTGTGCAAATTACGTCTTCATTTCGATGTTTATGTGTGTGTGTTCTGTTGGACGTCCTTGGTCTGGAAGACACTGCCAAAGACAACAACATTAGGTGTCCAGGGAAGGGCGAGAACTCGTCTCGGACTTGTTTCCTCCGGAGGAATTTTTTCTTATCAGCTTGCTGACTGATAACATCGGGGGGGGGGTCAAAAATGTGGGGGAAAAAAATGATCTAGTTTGCGAGTGACTTGTAAATTTTAATATTTAAAATGTCTTCCTTTTACTTCCTGACAAGTTTTGATAATTTTAATAAGTTTTAGAAGCAAATAATTAATCTCACAGCAAACTCATCAGATGCTATCACAGAAGTCCAGAGTCAAACGTTCCTTCTTCAAAATGTATTATTCCACAAACACACAAAGTATCTTACAATTTATTAGAGAAGACAGGCTTGGTAATTAAAACTGTTGTGGTTACAGTTTGAGAAATAGGAAGACAAAGAAAAGAAACAAGGCAGATTACAGAAAACTGTCACTACAGCTTTAAATATAGAGATGTCACTTACTCAGACTACTCTTTTAGACGATTTAATAATGTGTACAGCCTTAGGACTATATTCATTAAGAGAGAAAAACCTGAGAAAGGGTTCCCACAGAGATGTAAGAGATCACATTTGCAGATATCATGCAGACGTCACTGACATTTCCTCTCTCCCCCCCGCAGGACCAGTACCAGTTGTGCTACAGGGCAGCTTTGGAGTACCTGGGGAGCTTTGACCACTATGCAACATAACCACTCCCACCAAGCAGCCCCCACTCCCCCCTGGTCAAACCTCTCAGGAGTGTGCCAAGAGCCCCATCTCAGCCTCATCAACTCACCTAACCCCCCCCGCACTACAACCCTTCCTTCTGCAGCTACCAGGGGGAGGAGAAAGTGACATGCTTTCAGACCCCGGGAACGGGTTCAACCAATCACAGAGATCCATGCTGACCTAACTGACCACATGCGATTTTGCTTTAAAAATAATAACAGAGACATGACACTGACTTAGACAAATAGGACAACTCTTGTACAGATGCGACAGCGCAGAGCGGCAGCTCGCCACTCTGCGCTGTCGAAGCCAAACTTCCTGATTGTCAAAGGCTACTGGTAGCACTAAGAGAGCGTTTTCTCGGTCTTTATGTTCATTTACTGTCATTATTATGATTCACTTTTAAATGTTAATGTTTAGTATTTCTTTTGTTTTTAATAATCGTTTTAACAGCAGACATTTATTCTGTCTTAAACTGCCCAGACTGGGCTGTGCATTATTTTCATAATCGGTACTTTTTTAAAAATATTTTTATTTTAGGGTACTTTAGCACAAGGGACATGTATTTTAAACATGTCCCAAGATACTAATACAGGAGGACCACTGTTCTCAGAGCTGCTGCCAGATTTTGGTTCTCTCAACATTTTTGTTTTATTCATATCATGTGTCATAAACATTGGTTTTGGTCTTACTCACTTCAGTAACTCAAAATGTTGCCTTTTCACTTTGAATAAAAAAAGCAACTTATTTCAGAGCACACATTTGATAAATTTTGTCCCTCTGTAAACATGGTAGCTACTACTAAAACAAAGAGCTCATTAGCTAAGAAATGACTAAATCAGAGGTGTAAAGAAATGGGAAGCACATGATTTCTATGTTTTTTTGTTGTGTTTTTCATCAGAAGCCTATGGCATTGAGGCCTTCATACTCCACGGTGGAGAACTTACCAGAGGAAAACAGACTTTTATACCCAAAAGGTAGTTGGCAGAAAATACTCCCTGATCCCTGAATATTGTTGCTCTTCAAGTCCCTCCCATCTCCTCGCTGCCCATTATTCTGGTACGATAGCTGGAGGTGAAGCACACAAGACTGAAAGAAGTAGAAATAGTTTATACGGGCAGAGGAGCAGAGCCATGAAAGCAGACATCTGTACAGAATCAACCATTCCTACAAGAAGAAAGAGACTCAGTCCCTTGGACTGAACCCTGATATTATTTTATACTGAAATAAAACTATAAATATATATATAATTATGACTGATTATATATATGTACATTTACACATAGATATATACACAGCTTCAAAGATATATTGTCAAAAAGGATTAAATCTGCTGATCTACCAACCCTAGAGACTGCAGAAAGCCTGCTGTCCTACAGTGTGTATTAATGGAAACACCGTTGTATCTACTGTACTACCATAGTGACTCTGACAGCTGGTTGTCCATCCGAATGAAGAGAAACCGCACAACCCCCCCCTCACCCCACCCGTCATTTGATGGGTGGGGTGGGATGACTCCTCACTTGGGGTGAATCATCGCAAAACTCAAGCACGCGCTTTCTTCCACACAAGCCACAGGAGGGAGCGTCTCACCCGCCGCCACGGTGGCAGCAGTGATGGTGTTGGTGGTGGTGTTGGTGTGGGGGGAGGGGGGACTTGAAAATGCTGGCGAAAAACTAAAATGTTCATTTTTACCTTTGTGAATGCTTAGTGATGTAGGGGTTCAATCTGTTGTACACAGTCTGTTTTCTATTTGTTGATAAAGAACTAGGATTAAAAACAAACTGTTGATGAAAAGGAAAAACATTGATGTTAATAAAGTTAAATAATTCGGTTTTTGTACAAATCCCTGCCTGTGACCCTTCTTTTCTGAATTCACATGCTTTATCTGCCTGTCTGGAATGTTGTAGCTTTAGTTCATTATTCTATTCAAGGCTCATCTAACAAATCAGCCTTCATGTTTGGTTCACCACGCTTCAGAATGTGTGTGTGTTCACAAATCTGAAAATTTCCTGACAAATAAGTTTAACTCAAGGTCTACTTAACAGCTTTTCTCTAGCAACAGATGGTGTTGGCTCAGTTGTCATGGGGATGGCTTCGTTGTCACCTTAGACACGATATGTTGGGGTTGTTTTCTTTTCTGTACTTTCTGGTTTTAAGCTGCTTGGGCTCAGTTGGAGAAACGTGATATCGTATTTCAGGAATCAGTTGATGAAGAACCAAAATCCAATTCCTTCTGTTGAGTTGTTTTTGCAAGAAGACACTGCTATCAAATTGGAGCAGACCACACCCTGGTGAAGCAGAGCAATTGTGTTTAGAGTCTTAAACTGCACATTTAGTGTAACAACAGATGATTTTAACAGCTGACTGCCACCAAGGAGTTAACTTTTACATTTATATTTTGTCAGCAGAAGTAGAGTTATGAAATCATTTGATCATATTTTGCTGAGCTCAGGTAAGACTGAAGGAACAATCCGCTCAATTTTGGGTGGTGATCAATCAAGTTGATTTTGTTTCAATTTTGAAAGTTTCAGTTTTTCCATTTCAGGAGACGTGCAATTACAAGACGTTCTGACAAAATGTTCAGTCGGCAATACAGTAATCCCTCCCGCATTCGCGCATCAACACGCGCGGCTTCACCTCATCAGATTTTTGGTAGGTAGTCACGTGATTCTCTTGGCTGACAGCATCAGCCAATAGAATCTTGGAACGCAGCTCTCTTCAGTGAGACACAAAAGTGCTTTAAACAGTCTATAAGAGTGGGAAAAGGTAATACTGTACAGATATATGGTGGTTAAAGTCAGAATGGGGAGGGTTCATTAACGTTTAAGTTACCGTAAATAATAAAATAAATAGTTCATCGCTAAATCGTGGAATTATGTTTCTGCGGGTGGTTCCTGGAACGCATTAACTGCGAGTAATGAGAGATCACTGTACGTCAGCGGTCCCTGTAAGATCTGCCACACATTACATTTGATCTGGATCAAAGAGACATTCTAGATCTGCTGATCAAGAATTATAAATTGAGCTCATAAAAAGTATAAAGTATCAAGTATACTGAGCCGGATCAGCTTACAAAATTCTAGTTTTACTGACTACTGCAGTCTCACAATGATTTGACTGTTGATAACAAGTGACTAAAGCCTATGATCTCAAGAAGGCCTATGACGGTACACAGAGAGGAATGGGGGTAGTACACGAGGAAGTCTGGAGTGGCAGAGAAGTACATTCGAAGATATACAGGACATGTACGAGGCAGCAGAACAGCAGTGAGGTATGCTGGAGGTGTGAGAGAGGAGACCAAGATAGAGATGGGACTGATCAGGGATCAGTTCTGAGCCCCTTCCTGTTTGCAGTAGTGATGAATAGGCTGATCAGATGAAGTCAGACTGGAATCTCCATGGATCATGATGTGTGTAGACGACATTGTGGTCTGCAGTGAAAGCAGGGAGCAGGTAGAGGACCTGAGAAAGGTGGCAACATGCGTTGGAGAGGAGACGAATGAAATTTATCCAAGGTAAGACAGAATATTTGTACATAGATAAAATTAGTTGAGAAGAAAGTGTAAGGCTACAGGGAGAAGAAATAGCAAAGGTGGAGGACTTTAAGTAGTGGGGTGTCAACGGTCCAGAGCAACGATGAGTGGTAAGGATTGGAGGAGTGTCATGTGTCTTTTGTGACAAAAGAGTCTCTGCTAGAGTGGAGGGCACAGTTTATAAGACAGTGGTGAAGCCAGCCATGATGGATTAGAGAAAATACCACTGAAAAGAAGACAGGAAGCTGAGCTGGAAGTGGTAGAAATGAAGATGCTGAGGTTCTCTCTAGGAGTGACCAAGTTGGACAGGATCAGAAATGAGTTCAACCAAGGTGAGACGTTTTGCAGACAAAGTTAGAGAGAGCAGACTTCAACGGTTTGGCCACGTCCAGAGGAGAGATTGTGAGTATGGTAAAAGGGTGATGAGGATGGAGTTACCAGGCTAGAGGAAGATCAAAGAGAAGGTGGATAGATGTAGTGAGGGAAGACATGAGGGCAGCTGGTGTTAGAGAGGAGGATGCGGAAGATAGGTTGACATGGAAAAGGATGATAGGCTGTGGCAACCCCTAACGGGACAAGACAAAGGGAAAAGAAGTCTCAAGCATCATTTAGCTGCTATGATCTGCTGTAAATGTGATGCATAATCAGACATCAGTTCCTGGCAGTCCATTCTCAGCATATGCTTCATTCTACCTCCTCCAGACATACCACTCATTAAAATCAACTTTGAGATGTTGTAATGTGAGCTGTGTATTGCAGACAGCTGATAAATAGTGTATTATGCCAGTAAACCTAACATAAAGTGAGTAATTAATAGATTTGTTTCTGGGAAAATGAGCTGAGTTTTATGGTTGATGCCTAGTTTAAATAGTTTGCTTGTTTATATTCAAATATTCAGTGCAAGAATTTCTGTTATAATTTATCTGCTGAGGATAATGACTGCAGGCTTTTTTTTTTTTTTAGTTCTATCATCTATCACATTCTGGTGGAGGTGGAGGTGGTGGAGAACCACCTTTAGAGAATTTCACCACATCAAACAGCCACTTTAACTGAAGGACGAGCTCTTTTTAATGAGGTGCTTCAAAGTCAAGGTCACTGTGAGTTCTGGCCATAACTCAGTAATCCATAAGATAATTATGACATAGTTTCACACAAAAGTCAAACACAATAAATGATGAAATGATCACAATTTATATGAATGAGGTCAGAGGTTAACTTCCCTGTGATGTCTGGACGTCAGCACCACCGTAACTCAGGAATAGAAGGAGAGATGATAATCATATTTCACGCTTGGTGGATACTGAAATAGTGCATCTTCACGTTGCAGATATTGGCTGGTGATTGTACAGATATTCTGTGCTGCCAGGTTTCTTTGTATGTAGCTGCAGCCAATATCAAGCTTGTTTTCCCTTTGTGAGTCAATTGTACAGTAATTGTGTCACTGATTACAAAAAAAATTAAAATTATGTGACTTGTTTTGTGAATGACTAGCAGTATCATTTTGAATTATTTAGTCAAAGTCTCACAAACAGAAAATCAAGCATGGTTTTGAAGATCATTACCGTTATGACATCTTTATCAATTTTTGATTGTTATTGGTTTAATTTGTGTTGGATGTAATTAAGGTTAAATTTTCAATTAGCTTCCAGTCAAAATAAAGGGATTCACATACACCTTCTTGTGTTTTGTGTGTTACCACATTTCAATTGAAAGACATTACTGGTAACAGCAGACATTTATTGTGTCTTGAACTGATTGAAACATATTTCTATTGGCTAATTTTTTTTCACCTAGAATTTAGCTTTAGTTAAATATAGAAGAATTTCCCATTTCAAGACTATTAAAGTAAAGTATGATATCCAGTAATAACATAACTTGTTTTGCTGTTTTGTTTTTATGCCTTTCTTACAGTGATAATATTCTGTTAACATCATTAAATGATAGTTTGCATGATTATCTGTTTTAAAACTTCAAAGCTGTTTTGATTTTGTTTGTATTTTTTAGGTTCTTCTGGATACCACAGAAGCAGCTAATTCTGTTGTGAGTATATGAACTCCCTCCACGTGTAATCTCTTCTCACATCAGTGGTGATAATTCTTTTATCAAAGTCAGCAGCAACGCAGCTCAGTGACCTGTTCTCACCATCCCATAGAGAAACAAGGGCAATCCCATTGGGGTAAAACTATCTTTCGACTGATTGACATAGCAGTATATCACAAAGTTGAATCGTGAGCTCTTGTAGAGATGAAGCCGACCACGAAGGTGAGTCATTCAGCTTGAAGGATTTGTTCTCTGACAGCCATCCTGCTGAAACATGTGCATGAGAACAAGCCCGGCTACATCGGTCTTCATGTGTGTTATTCATGTGTGAAGGAGGAAAGATTTGGTGTGCTTTCTGGCATGTTTGCATTCCAGCTATTCGAATAAAAAACGATTCAATAAAATGCAAACATAGCTGAGTCGCCACTGTTTGCTATAGATAAAGCTAAACCGGTGCATGACTCTAGCAGGAGCGGCTTATTCAGAATTTCTGGAGGTGAGTGATGAATGCAGCAAAGTCTAGCTGCTGTGTTCCCTCACCAACAGGCTCCTCCTCATTTAGAACATTTCTGTAGAAAAAACTGAGGAAGAAAAAGTGGCTGAATGCCTGCGGCGCCCTCAGTCTGACTGAGGATCTTCCAAAGCTCAGTGCCTACAGCAGCATCCTGCATCCTAGCCAAGAGCTTCCCGGGGAACTGCAGTGCTATGCTGTGCCTCACAAAGAGGCCAGACAACATTTGTGTTCAGTGGGTAAATTTTGTCATTCAGGGGTAGTTACAGGGTCTACAATGGCAGAAGAGGAGGAGTCG
Source organism: Antennarius maculatus (assembly GCA_013358685.1). NCBI lineage: Eukaryota > Metazoa > Chordata > Actinopteri > Lophiiformes > Antennariidae > Antennarius > Antennarius maculatus. Next base: position 14,570,748 of record CM023619.1, on the reverse strand, counting down.
AACAGTGAGGGCATGTTCGCAGAGGATGGAGCGTCCACCAAAACAACAAGGACCATCCGGGAATATTTCAGTAAGAGTTTGAAATCTCAGATTCATTCCAGGAGGAATCATCTGCACCAGTTCATGTTCCAAATGAGAATCTGGACACATCCCAGGAGTTCCTTTGGGAAACTCCGTGCAAAGAGCCTCTGAGCAGATCTCCAGCAACTGTGACAACCAAGTCTTCTGGTTTGCATCAGAGCTACAAAAGAATGAGCTGCTGCTCTGGCTTCTGTGATAAAGTTCTTTCTCAAAGCCTTGTTTCAGTCCAACCTGCTGTTGCAAAGAGTGATTCATCACCCCTTTGGTGCTGATGGCACTGAGGGCTTTTAGGGTTGAGGGGAAATCAATCTCTCCCTTTGATTGGAAAAATACCACATGTGCTCAATAACATTTACAGAGTAAATTTACAGAGTAGCAACAAATTGGAATTTGAAAGAGGCGTCTACTACATTACATTAACCAACAAAAACTGAGCTTTGCTATCTTTGAGGGTGAGAGAAAATGTTAATTCTGTTACCTGTAGTTGCAGAATCCTTACAGATGGGGGCAACATTGGACCGGTTTTACAATTGTGTTATTTTAAACAACTACATCTTCCTGCTTGTTAAGCTGTAGTTGCGTAGGAGTAAATAAGCAACAACACATATTAGCTGGAGTACAAATTGATACAACAACTGAAGAAAAGTGTCTGGCAGTCCACACTCGTCCTTCTTGAAGAACTAGCTACGGCCCTGGGGCCTCAGCCTCTCTTGTCACAACTGCAAATTGCAATGTATATTTGTTCTTGGGCTGGGATGGATTTACCTTGTTACCAATTTCTCTGGAGAAAGAGGTGTTGTCTTTCAAAATGAAACACTGAGAAAAGCCTTTCATTGTCTCGTCGCGTCCCTTTCACAAATGCCTGTTTAGATTTGGGTTCTCTAAGAAGCAGTTTTCCATTCTCCGAGATGACATTTGGCTGAAGGCTACTTGTCCAATCATAAAACCACATCTTGTGCAAGACCAGCGTAGTAGCAACATGCCTTATTTCCAGCCTTTCTAATCACACCTCAAATGGAATGGTGTGTTTATAGTGTTACTGATTGAGGGCTTCCTTAAAATCTTTTCCAAACCTAAACAAAATGTGTTTCTTCACTCATCCACACCCAGTGGAAAAGATTCAATCTGATGTTTATGGGAGTCTATCATATTTAAATTGGAAGCATATTTTGTTGTTTTTTTTACTCTTGTATATGCTGAATGTCAGAGCGCCTGTATGACTAATGTTCTTAGCTCTTGAGTGAGACTCTGCAGTGTGTAAAGATCAACGGTCTCCCTCTTATTGACTCTGATTTGATTTAGCAATTAACATCTGTTGGGCCTTTATTGCAGCAGAGGCTGGTCTAAGAAAACTTTACACATCTGCGAACAATATGGATGGAGTAGAAATGTTCCTACCTCACGTCAGGAAATATTTTAGTGCAAAAAATCCTTCTAAAGGATAGAAAAGCATGATATCCCCAACCGCTAAGTGTAGGTCATCATCTATTCACAGAGGCTCACATTCAATACAATAATTGAGGTGTGTCTCAATTGAAATAATTTTACACCTGCTTACCATCACTAAAAAATTCTCATTGTGAAGCACAGACACGCTGTGATTTGTAGTTGAAAAGGGAAAAAGGAGACTTGTTGAGTAGGCCTCGCTTTGGACTGTAGGTGAAATCTACTCTTTCGGTCACTGAGGTAATATCCACAGACAATCCATCACTACATATTTGTGATAACACACAAAGCTTGGGTAAAGACCACTCTGGTTTTTCCCTTTTTCTTTGAAAGAATTTTAAGTCCTAGACATTTTTTGCCTGGTCATATCTCTGCCTCGGCAGAGGAACTCTGCAACGCATGATTTGTGTATAATTAGGCCTGAGACATGAGGGTGACTCATGGCGTTAGAATGAGTTATTTGTTAGCAAATTATTTGTTTCATGTTTTTCGGGTGACTGTATCACTGTAGCACAGAAATAGCTGCTTTATTTCGACATTGGCTGCGGACGCAGTTCTGAAAACATCCAATCAGTTCAGATCAACAGCCTACTTGTAGATGTTCTGGACCGGGTTACACTCTCAAACATCACCTGTTTGACTTTGTGTATCTCCCCTGTCTCTTTCCCGCATGCCTCACTTCACTCGTCTCCACTCTGGTGGCCTTTATTTATATTTGAGTGACCCCACACACCTGACGCATTTCCTCCAGCGATGGGGTATTTATTTAGATTGCAGTCTGGAGGGTCTGATAGCTTCCAAAAGTACAGCCATCTGCTCCTCATTTACAACTTAGTGCTCCAGAGCTAAAATACTGGTTTGTATTAGAGAAGACGTGAACGTGAGCTTCTCAAAAACAACATCCCAGGTCTTATCTAGCCAGACCGAATCATCATTAAAAGGCCTCTGCTGTGATAATTCCATTAAAACCGGGTTTACGCTTGTCTTAACACCATTTAAACCTGTTGTGAACTTTCTTAGGTCCCACTAAAAGATTGAAACACACAAAATCCTCTGACCACATTGATCTACCTAATTGAGGTTATTACCAATCGGTCGCTTAAGATGGCAGACTCTCGCAGCAGAAGGTAAATGTAAGCCCTTGCTGAGGCCAAAGCATCCTTTAGTGCTCCTGGAGCTAGAGCCAGGGAGATTATCACGTCAGGAGTAATCCGACTCGTCCCAGTAGCACAACTATGGAGGAGGAGGAGCAACACTTTGGGGGGGAGGCAGGCAGAGGCATCAGAGAAGCACTCTGCTCCACTTACGGTAACCATACTCTTCCTCCTCACCCTAACCCATCTTCTCAACCCGCAGACTTCCATTCCTTGGGGCTGAAGAGAAGACCTGCTGAGGCGGAGAAGGTGAGCAGATGTAGATTATGTTTGCATCAGTGCTGCTACATGGAGATAAAATGATGTAAGGCAGAGGGAGTTTGACAATGGGTCATAAAAGTTAAAGCATATGTTAATTACTTGTACCCATGCTTCTGTTTTGCTGTGTTCTTCTGTTTCAGATTCAGATCTATGTGCTATAGGGAGATCAGACATTCTGTATGGAGAAGACTGATGACAGACATTTTCGGAAGTGAAACAAATGCCGAGTCAAGGACCTCTTTAAAAACACAACCCCCCTGTTGCTGAATGGATCAGTTCAAGTGCTATGAAGTTCCTGCATTCAGAGGAATGTTGATCCTGATCTTTGCAACTTAAAGGAGTTCCATGGAAGTGGAAATATGATGAAAAAATAGTGCAGCCTGGACTTGAATCAAGTCAGGACACCTTCCCTACTTGCAGACACAGGGAGCTGTGATGATTTTCAGTGGCAGAAGCTGGAACCCTGCCTTTGCTCCTGGCCTATGATGATGATGGACTTACCCAACCAGCACTTGCCTGTGGAGGTCAGCTGAAGACGAAGCCACGCAGCTAAGTCTGGATTAGCCAGCCGAACGGTAAGGACACCACATCTTCTTTTGTTAGTTTAAGCCAGTGGCTTATGGGGAAGGCGTTAGGTGCCACTGACAGGGATGCCTCACCAAGTGTTTGAGTGGCAGAGAACACACGTTGGATTATCTTTATCACCAAGAGGACCTTTGCTGGACCTAATGTCAGCGGTGCACAGTGGCACAATTTTGCAAGGATTTGACATGTTCTATGTTGGTGAAGTAGCAAGAAAAAAGAATTATCATATTCTTGCAAAATCTGAACATCCTCCCAACATGCAGACAAGTTTGTTTTGGATGTCTTCCATTTCTTGTTTCTTACCCAACATGGTGGTTTGCTTCATTGTCATGCATAATTGCTTTCAAAATACTTTCTGGTTTTTTGCTGCCAAAAGAATGAGCAATACTCACAGATTTTTACAAACAGATCATTTCATGATTATTTCTCTGCGCTAAGCGGTTTGAAAATTAAGGTTTTGTTTTTTTTTGAGAGCTCAATAAAATGATTAAAATGATCAGTTACATTATAAAAGAGAACTTCACAATTCTAGCTACGGGAGTAATGATCCCTGCTCCCTAAGTCCATATCATACATAGAGATTATACTGCATATAGCAGAGTCACGGGAGTTTGGAAAGAGGTTAAGCCTGAAGTCAACTTTCATAACCTGAGAAAGATTATCAGAAACTGGAGCTGAACTGTCGCACCGCTCCTCATCAGCACTGTTTCTCACCAATCATTCGGATCTCGCTGCAATTAACATGATGCATGTAAATGATTTATATATATTAGCTGTTAAAGAGCATGGGCTTATAGAAATGTAAAATACCATACTTCAGATGTTTGTACTTGCATGTGCTTGCTCGTGTGGGTCCTGCTTGAAAGTGGTATTCAGCGAGTGCCAGATGGCCGTCAACCATTTGTAACAGCAACATCAACATGTTTAACATGGGTTTAGAGGAGATGTTGCTGTGTTAAAAGAGGATCTGGCATAGACAGATTAGAGCAGCTTGTGGACTCTTCTTTAGAAAGTAGCTAAGGCAACATCAATCTTTCTCCGTCTCACACAATAAAGGATGAGGAAAAAGTGGCGTTTTCTTTCCAGGCCTAATGTAACCTTTTTGCTCTCTAAAGGCCCGTTAAAGCCACAGACTGACTCAACACTTCCCACAATAGAAAGGGTTAGATAAATTGGGACAGGAGTCGAATGTCCATCTATAAGTGTGTCTACCGCTCACACCTCATTAACACCGGCCCACGAGAGTAACAGGTTGAAATTGTGAGGTTTTGTGCTCAGCTGTTAGGTCACTGGATTAATCTGTATAAATCCATTGGATGTGATACTGGGAATTCTAGAATAAAATCTATTTAAACACTTATCTAAACCCGGAGGATTAAAGGGATTCAAAAACCATGTTTAATATTTCAAGAATTGCTGCTATTTTTTTTTTAGTTCTTCCCAAAGATGTTTTCCTCTTTTTCATTCTCAGTAATGAACTGCAGCTTTCTCACTAACAAGGAACAGGCTTGATTTAATTATCCTATGGTTACTGAGTGAGCCAACTGAAACGGTTGCCCAGCAAAATCACAGCAGAGTCTAGCTTAAGCCATTTTCAGTTGCATTAGAACCATGGCTGGATTTAGAACAGTCAATCCTGGCTCAGAACATCCCCTATATTTCACAGCCATTGGCCCATCCGGTGCAGCAGATCCTTCAAATGGAATACATCACTTTTTTTTCTTAATCATTCTGACTTGAAAGGAGAAGAAGAAGACACACTCAAACATTTTACAACTTTACATTATATGAAAAGTGCTAACGTGCTTCAAATATACTAAAAAAACATAAATACAATTTAAAAAATCAGTGCATTATATTGGGAAATTTGCTTTATAACTAAGTTGATCATCAACTAAAGTGCATAAAACATTTTCGTGACACCAGATGTTCCTAAAGTTATTTAGGTCTTTTGTCATTTTATAAAAACCACATTCTAGTTTTAAGCGACATCTGATGTTACAGCAAAAAACAGTGGCTGCTTCTTGAACAGTATTGTAGAAGAAGAAGAAGGTGTAGAAGAAGAAGAAGAAGAAGAAGAAGAAGAAGAAGAAGAAGAAGAAGAAGAAGAAGAAGAAGAAGAAGCAAGAAGCACCTGTTGTGGGCTGTACATGCTGGGCTCACCTCTGAGTTAGAGGTGTCTGATGGATTAACACAAAAGCGTACACACACATACACACACACGTACACAAACGCACTCACGCACACACACACACACACACACACACACACATACAGGAAGGGCCAGGCTCCGCCACCAACACTGCAGCCAGGTGTTAACCCACGTGACTGCAGATAAAGCCGGCAGGCATTAGTGCTAATCCCGCCCTGATCTTTGGAATATGTCCCTATTACCTCCCCAAGCACTCTCTAGCTGTCCTCAGGCCTCCTGATGCTCACTTAAGAGGGAAAAGACCAACAATGCCTCTCTCGGACTCCCTAGCGCATGTTGTTTCCCTGCAACAACACAGTAGGTGCCTTTCCCGCTGTTTGTAATGCTCCTCTGCTGTTATCTTTGCAGCGCAGGTATTTTTGGGGTGTGTTCAGAGTAGTAGAGACAACCGGTCACATGGGTGGAGCTGAGTGGGAACCCACAGCGTGATTAATATTTTTCTGTAGGCAGAGGCCTCAGATTGTGCAGTTGCAAACACACAATGGATAGACCTGTGGATATTATTTTTAGTTATCAAGAAGCAGTGGTGTTATGTAAAGTGGATTATCTAGTGTTATGTGATGGTGCTGCTGGGAGTGTGTGTTTGCCCTGTACGTGACGTGGGTGTCTGGACAACAATGGAAGGGTAGGTTTTGTCTCTGTTTCTAACGCACGTCTGTGCCACATGATCTGGAAAAAAAAGTGAAACCAGGCAATTTCAGAATGTTACTGTTTATGTTATGTGAGCCACAGCGAGGGGGAGAGAGACCGACAGACAGAACAGGCTGTATTTAGGGAATGTATAGGAACAAATTCCACAGAGTGGTGAGACATAAAAGTTGGTATCCGCTTGTTTTCCAGCACAAAGAAGCTCTTCATTCATTCCTATGATCTTCTCTTGCTGTAGCCTGTCACACTGGTCAAGATTCAAGTAAGCTGGCGAAGAAGGCGCTCCCTGTCTGCTGCCATTCAAAAGTGTTAACCACAGCTGCCCTTATCTGTTTTGACAGATCTGAGTTCATCCCCCCTTTAGGATGTGGCATTCTCTTGGGTGTCTCCGTTTGGCACCAGTGGGAAGAGGGTGACACATGTGCCATGCTGTAGCAATTACTTTTACCACCAGATTAGCAGCACCATGGCCACTGAACCAATTATTCCTTGAAAACATCTATTTTATTGTGTCACTTGAAAGAATGTGATCTTTCAGTCACAACAAGAACTGAGTTTTGAGTATCCAGCTCCGACGTGTGATGAATTTGCGTTGGAGAATACATAATGTCTCAGGAATGGCTTTGACAGACCGATAAATTCTTGGCTAAAACAGTTCACTTTCATGGTTTCCCTCAAACATGTTAATGACCCTGGAGGAACTGTGTTCACTCAGTTGGTAGCTCTTTAGGTGGCGCACAGCTGATGGTGGGATCGTTCATATACCGTTCTCACGACAAACACGGGCGGGCAGACCAGTTTTTTTTTTTATCCTTCTGAATAGATGATTTCCTGCGTTTGTTTTGGGCCCCACGTGTTCGACCAACCGTATCTCAGAGCGTGCATGGGCACATCGGCGCTGATGTGATGGCCGGACAAGTTGTGCCCAAGCAGAAGCTGTTTGAGTTGTCTCTGACTCATCCTAACTTTTATGTCTCTATTTGACGATGGCTTTTCCTTCTGCTGGAGTCCTCTGGGGTTCCACCGTATCCTCTTCTCTGTTTGTGGAAAACAGCAGCATTTGTCCACCCAGGACATCGACCACGCTGCTGCTGCTCTCCTATGAAAACACCGCTGCCCCATCCCTTCATATCTGTATATTTATGTGCATGACAGCAAGGGCCGGTGATACATATCAAATAACTGTTGTAATTAATCATCCGTGAGCACCTGAACAAACTGCAGAATGCTCCTCAGTTCTTTTGTTGGCACCGATCGACTGCAGATGGGACTAATGCCTTTCTGAGTGGAGTAATTATGACAATCAAAAAGTCTTCAGGGACGTGAGATCAGCGTTTGACGACATGGCGTCGTCCAGTGTCAGCACACATTGGAGGACTCATCGGATTTTACAAGCTCATTGTAATTCAAGATGAGTCACAGAGTGGTCAGGATGCAGACATCACTTGTAAAACAACTGAGCGTCAGCCTGAGTAATGGGCCCAAAAACAGACGTATTGATAGCAGAAAAAAAGCAATTATCTCATCTTTTGCCGTACATCATAGAAGGCAGCTCTTTTTAAATCACAGCCTGATATTCAGATCGTTGAAGTGGTTACTGGTGTGAGGAGCTGGTGTCGAACCAACAGAAATAAACGGAATCCATTGCGGCTTCAATCCATCATGTCTGGACATTAAACATAACAGTCAAAGCCAGTGAGATTCAGACGTATAGATGGGCACCAGTTGAACATTTGATTTACAGAGCGGGCGTCAAATGAGGCCGTTAGCTGAAATGTTTGACTTTCGCGTGAATACACTCTACGCCTTCGGTGAGCTGAGGCTGCCTGTGACATCAAACCCATATGGAATTATGAGTGATGAGTCAAGCTTTGACTGATAGGACTGGTTATACCTGTTTACACGTTGTTTATTCCACCACAGCTCATGTATGCAGCTTCTTTGTATTTTCCTTTCGCTGTGTTCCAACCGTTTGAATTCCCACTTCATTACAAAACGTACAAAGTCGTTGACTATTTCCCTCATTATTTTTTATATAAACATGCATGTTTGTTTAAAGTATCACACATGCAAGTACACATTTCCAGAGGTCATTCATTTTTTACACTTTTGCTCTAATGTCGACGAATATCTTTACATTCTGTCCCATTGTAAAACCTGCATCAGCCTGTATTGTAGCCTAAAGAATCCAGTCTGGCAAAGCACTTGGTAAAGCAGTCTGGATTTGCTGTTAGTCAGTATACCATTTCCGGCTCTGGGGAAATGTTTTGCTTGCCGTTGACTTGATATGGAAAATACAAAAAGGTTAGCTTGTAAAACTTATGTAAAGCTTGTAAAAATACCTGCAACTACAATGAGTATAGCGAAAACATTTAGTGTAATTCTCTTAAAAAGGTTCTGCGGCTGCTGTGGTGCAGTGTCGACGAAAAGGGAGGGGTGGTGGAAGATAAAGGGATGTTCAAACACACTGAGGTCTCATCAGACACAGCACTGCAAATAGGTGCGGTTAACAGATTCCTGTGACGGAAGGAATGGATTTTTCTCTCTCTAAAAGGATGTTCCGGGAATATTTACATCTGCAAAGAGTGTTTTTTCCCTTCAGAAATGAAGCTTATATTCACATCCATGTCAGGTACTTCTGATTTGATACACAAACTTTTAAGAGGATTCAAGGGGAAATGGATTGCAAAACTCATCCAGCTTGGCTCCAGTTCAAATGAGAAATTGCGGTCATGTTTTTTTCCTCTTAAGGCAGCAGTGACTAAACACACACTGCATTCTCAGGTGTCAACCAGTGATGTGAAGCTTGTGGATCATGAACCCACTTAAAGTGAAAATGAGCTGACGGCAATAATCAGAAAAAGTAAACTGGCGGTAAATTAATGTGCTTGTTGAGTGACATGGATTCATTGGAAGGTCAAAGAACCGCGCTGCCACGGAAGATAATAATTTTTGCATTGTTCTTCAAAGTAATGTGACAAGCTGAGAAGGCGGTTTATATAAGGTGTTGACACATGTCTGACTCTTGTCCATTTTGACGTTCTCTGCAGAATTTCAATGCTCCTCCACGTTCTAAGATGAAGTTATGGAAAGGTGCTACTTTTGTCTTCATGCTCTGCGGCGCAGCCCTGTCCATCCTCCTCATTAGAAACATGGCCACTATCGGACAGAACAAAGTCAAGACCAAACACCCGTACACATCCTCATCCTCATCAAGACGGTCTTCCTCATCAGACTCGACATCCAAGGCCTCGCCATCGTCAGCAGAATCGACAGCTTTGTCACGGCAGATGGGTGGGCTTCATCGGAGAACCCGCTCAGCGGATGAGATGAACTCTCTCCTATCAGAGTGTAAGATAAACTATTATTATGTCCTTGTCTGGTCTGAGATAAGGAATTCTATCATAGTGTGTGATCGCCATGGTGATTATGGATAGTTCATAGCTGTTGTGATGTCAGATAAAAAGTGGTGTCCTGATGTTTGACATCATTAGTATAGTTTATCTGTCTGTCATCCATCTGTCATGTTTCCGTGTTGTAATTGCAAAATTACAGTTCACAAAAAATCAGATTGTCCCTTACCAGCTGCCATATCTCCCCTCTGTCAGTCTCCGTGATGTTCCAGAGCTTCACAGAGGGTGAGCTTCAGCATATGGTGGGGACCTTGCTCGACAGGAAGCGGAGGAGGAGTCGGCGCACGGGTGAGAAGCAGACCCGGAGGACTAAAAGAGCCCGGAGGCCTAAGCCCTGCTCTTTGAGGGAGCTGGAGCTGACTGTGAGTGAACTGGGTCTGGGCTATGACAGCGATGAGACGGTGATGCTGCGCTACTGCACCGGCAAATGCACAACCCAGCGGCACAACTATGACATCACCATGGAGCACATGATGCGGACAGGTTTTCGTAAGAAAGGCCGTAAGGACAAGGTCAGTCACGGGCCCTGCTGCCGTCCAACGGCGTTCGAAAAGGACTTTTCCTTCCTGGACAACAAGAGCCGATACCACACGGTGCAGAACATGTCGGCCAAGAACTGTGGTTGTGTATGACCAAGAGAAATGGACGAAAGCTCTTCTCCTTGCTGCTCTCAGCCTGTGTCAGATCAGTTGAACATGGATGCTGTTAAAAGATCAACCGTGGAATATAAACTCATGGAACGACGGATAGAATGGGAATATATTGTCAGACTGCTCCTCAGCAGCGGATTTGACTGTTTCTTGCGCCTGTTGATGCAAAGTGGAACCAATCACATGGACAGCAAACACTGTGGCTTCTGCCTAGAGACCCAGAGTACAAACAAGTTGTCATATTTTTTATCTGTGTAGTAACACTGTCAACTGTGGTGTAACAAAAATGTAGGAGTATTATATTTGTGATACTTAGTTTGCATATTAGTGCATACAATAGAGGAGCCATGGTGGACTAGATTATTGCTGTTGTGACACCTCATACCCAAGAACTTCACTTCAGTGGGTCCAAATCTCCTAGTTCACATGATTTTAACAGTGATTTCATCACTTATCCAGAAAAAAGTGCTAAAAAAAATAAATTCAGAGCCATCAATGTAACAAATATATATAAAATCCCTGTAATGCACCAATGGTTACATGAAGTTGTGTTGCACAACAGTTTGGACTGTTGACATAAAATGATGTCAGTGATCACTTATCACCAACTCAAATCTGTCTGAATATGTGTTCATCCTCAGCCATCCGGCTTTGTTAGGGGTTTCCCTGTTTGTATGCATTACCATTACGACTGCAGTGTTATTACACAGTTAAAAGAACACATTATTGATAAGAATATAGCTGCAGGTTTGATACCCACCTTTAATTATTGTATTTTGTATATTAATGTTTTGTAGCCTAACAGTGAGGACTTTATACAAGACAGATAAAAACTCATTGTAGTAACACAGTACATGGAATTTTCACTCATATGCTAGAATAATTCATCATATAGCCGTCATGATGATTTTTTATACTTTTCCCCAATAACTCATTATTGAAACTTCCAATAATCATCTGGAATTATTTTCCTCAAAGAATTGCCAAAATACACTGAGTCAATTTAATGTGCATGATTAATTAACAACCCCAGATTCATAAACACATCACGGCTCAAATTCCTCCTAATTTATGAAAGTTTACACTAAGATGTTTAAGCTAATCTGAGTTGTGTTAAAGAAGAATGCATTTAGTAATCAGTAATGACTTATTTTGTTTTCTTGCTGACAAAAACTTACCAGGATCGGGAAATGTGATCGCCTCTATCCATAAGACCCAGTAACAATGATCCAAAGCCCACAGCACAGCCTTTTATTGGCCCATCAAATGCCTCGTTGTTGCATTGCCTGGTAGACTTTTAGAGGAAAATAAGCTGTTGAAATGAGTTATGAAGCATGTTTTTCACCTCAGACAATCTTTATTCGGTTTGAGCCCATTGCAACTGTTTGCCTGAAGTAGAATAAATAATGTTTTGTTTTTTTCTTGAGGAGGTGCAGTGTGCGGCGCTGATGCGGTGCATCTTTTATTATAGTTTATATTGTATTTATTTGGGAAGTAAATTATGGTTTTTGTATATTTATTTAGATTATCACAAAGAAACGGGACAGCTTATTATCATGGAGCAACTGTGCCAAAAATGTTTTATCCGACATTCTATAATGACTGCTGAATAAACATAATTTCAGAGGTATGGATGTTCAACTATCAATCTTTGGGTGTCAAATTCTCTGTATTCAGATTGTATTTATAATACATAAATAAATTAATCAATCAACTCTAATAAGGCAAGACGTTTTTAATTAAATTAATTATTAAGATGGAGTCCCAGTGAGGGAATCTAATGATCAGATTACACGTCACCTCCGTCATGCTAGTATGTAATCATTCTTCAGTGGCACTGGCTCGCTTAGAATCTCTGAAATCATTTGTTATACAGAAGCTCAGCGGCCCGTGTACCAAACAGTGGTGATGACATAAGCTTATACAACCAGGATTGTGACCAGACAGTTTGATCCCTCTGAGCAAGGACGTCACTGTGACAGCGTCTTATTTCTGCTGCTAGGCAGTAGTCTGGTTGTAATTGTCTTTTTTTTTTTTCTTAAAAACAATCCCAAGAAAACACCAATAGTTAATTGATCCCAGTACCAGTGATTGCTTTTGTAGCCAAAGCCTTGAAGAACCTCCACTGTTCTCCAACATGATTAAAAACACATCAGAGCCATATATGTTTGGGAAGTGTAGTTTATTTTGTCCCACATGCATCATCCTGCTGCCAGAAATACTGTAGTTACCACTGCTCAAAATAGTTTGCGTAACAGGGCGCCCTTGCGCATCCGTGCTTCACCTCATCGCGAAATTTTTGTATATAGTCACATGATACTATACGCGTATTCTATTGGCTGACGGCATCCGGGTGTGCACTACATTCCGTGAGTCTCAGACTTACGTGAGACACAGAAGTGCTTTAAACAGTTGATAAGAGTGTGGGAAAAGGTAATACAGATAGAAGGTGGTTTAATATCAGTATGGGGAGGGTTCATAAATGTTTAAATTACCGTAGATAATAAGATAAATAGTTTGTCATTCTATCGCAGAATTCATTAATCGCGTCTGGTTCCTGGAACGCATTGACCGCGAGGAACGAGCCTACACACTAGGCTGCAACAAAGACCTTCCCTTCTCCATTTTCGTTCATTTGTATGGAACGCTGGTGTGTAACGTCACTCCACTGTGTGATGTTAAATAGCACGCTGGTGTTGTGCAAGCAAAAGAGGCATAGTGTATAGCACTGATGTCCAGCGTTTTCACCTTTGACATTACATTTCCCTCCTGATCCTGTCCTTTGGGCGTTAGCTGCTAACTGCACCTAACTTCTTCTTAAGCCTTCCATTGGTGGATTGAACACTTCATATGTTGTAAATTCCCATCCTATCTCCACGCCAACTGAACTTCATTTATGCAGACACGGATATTGCCCCCTTCCTGCCGCCCCTCCTGATTCGGAAACAGAACAACAATGGTGTCCTTTATGCTATTTTAATGTTTTTACATAGATGTGAGTGTGTGACACTCCCACCGTGAACAGGCAGTGCAAAATGGACTATTGAGACAAAATATGAACGTTTTATTGAAATTCTAAGGACATTTTTGTGACTCTTTTTAGGTAGAAAAATAGTAGAATTAATTCTAGTTTCCTTCAGTTGAATAGAATAGAATAGAATAGAATAGAATAGAATAGAATAGAATAGAATAGAATCAGTGCTAGATATTAAAGGAGTTATAAACATGACCTCCTGGGAATGATTTGTCTGCTCTTGTGTGTGTGTGTGTGTGTGTGTGTGTGTGTGTGTGTGTGTGTGTGTGTGTGTGTGTGTGTGTGTGTGTGTGTGTGTGTGTGTGTATGGGTGTGTGTGTGTGTGTGTGTGTGTGTGTGTGTGTGTGGGTGTGTGTGTGTGTGTGTGTGTATGGGTGTGTGTGTGTGTGTGTGTGTGTGTGTGTGTGTGTGTGTGTGTGTGTGTGTGTGTGTGTGTGTGTGTGTGGGTGTGTGTGTGTGTGTGTGTGTGTGTGTGTGTGTGTGTGTGTGTTTTGGATGAGAATATTACATCACACAAAAGTAAACTTTTGTAAGGTAAACAAAAACAGCTTTGTTAGTAGTTTGACCACCAGGAGCTACAAGACTAGACAGTTCCTAACCTTTTATCTTTGTTAAATCCAACATGGATCCACAATGTTTGATGCGGGAAATTCCCAATAGTGATAATAACAGACCTGCAGCTATGATCAAGTTGTAGCTCATTGTCACTTTTCTTGATCAACTACAAAAATAATAACGTCAACAAAATGCTTCCACAGTTCATGGGTGGTATTCATCAGGTCACCGAGGGTCAGGCTATCATGGGACCGTTGTGTTTAGGTGTGCGATGACGTAATGGGGAAAGTCCTGAACTGCCTGGGCGGAGGTTTATTCACTGAGTGCTGTTTAGTTCTGAGCATCATCGTTGATATTATTGTGTTGTTAAGCAATAAACAATAGATCCCATGTGCTTCAACATTCACTCATTTGTATTTTGATGACCTATGACGCAAGCACAAAGGACGATCGCCCGTTATGAGCTAACATTGTGTTACATTAAACACAACAGCCTTAAGCCATTGTGAACGTCACATGGAGCGTTAGCTGTCTCAGATAAATGAAAACTAAGGATGAGGATCACAACAAAAACACTCAGATGCTCTGTTAGTGTAACATTATCCCCTGATGATGAACACAAAGTAGCTCCGCACGCAGGTCTTACTGCTACTACTGACGTCATATTGGAGCTGTCCGGTCCAGCTGTTGTTACTGCTGCGTGCCGGTGAGTGTGGTCTCCCTCCTCTGCCAGAGAACACCAGACCCAAACACCTGCAGGCACACATGCTGCCCCACTCGGGTGCTAATGACTCACATTCCTGCTACCTGTGGTGTAGTGGGAAAACAAGTACCATCACGTTATCAGAAATCTGGCATCGACCTGGTACTAGAGCATCGACTCTCGTGACAACACTACTTTTTAGGTTTTCTTCCAAGACAAGACACTGTAGGCCTTCCCTCTGCAGACATTGTAACATGTCATAGCAGGTAAAGTGAACATGTAATTGATATCATTAATGTCAGCTGCATTCCTTTCACATGTGTCTGATTCAGGGCTTTGGTATTTTTCATGTTTACTCATTCACATAGCTTACAGGCCTGACTAAATGAAGCAAAGTCCTAATTAATTTAGCCTAGTTGTTGTCCCAACTACCTCTGACATTCGCTCTGGAACATCTTATGAAGAGTAGGACCAGTCATAGAGATGTGGCCTAACAAGAAAAACTAACAACAGCAGCTCATGACAGCTCCTTCAACACGCTGAGAATATCTGAGCGTGAATCCGGCTTCAGTTTGAAGTCATTATATCGAACGTCACAGATAGACTCTGAAGCTTATGATGTGATAACAGCAATATATACAGTATTATAGAGGACATAAACTTTTCATATGGAAAAAATTCACTGGTTGTATTTTTTTTAGGGGCCACATGTTCCTGCTCTGATGTGGTGTTTTAATGGATGAAGGGTTGATTTTGGATGTAAGTTATCTTAAATGTAATATACTATCATCAAGTCATCTACTAAGTGTGAGTCTTAACTCCTCCTATCATATGCATATATATAGATTTACCCTCCCACCCCATCTTCCCCTCACCCCCAGAGATAAATCCAACAGAAGGCCGAGCAGCACAGCGTATACTTCCAATATCGTTTCAGTGAGGCAGCAGCACCTCAGTCGGTTTACCAATGCAGGAAACACAGAAGTCGGATGAAGTTGTGTGAGTTGAGAGCGGATCAGAGGCAGGTTACAGCGAACGATGTGGCTGACAGTCTCGGGTAACAGTTGTATTTCTGAGTGAAAGGAAATGATCCTTTTATCCCTTGGGGTTTTATTTGGCTGCGTGGAGCACATGCTTCAGTTTGACTGAGACTTAATGTATTTACGACAGCTGTGGGGTAGAAATGACTTCAACACTTTGCATTTTGAGCAATTTCAATTTCAATTTTTTTTCCTCACTTTAGTTTTTATCAATGCTTTTTTTTTTCCAGTTTTACATTAACAATACAATGAACAAAATTAGCAAACTTAAACAGACTTATATTCAGGAGTTGCTATTCCCCTCTACTCCATTTCCTCATTGCCTTCCTTCAGGACACCAACAGTATTTTAAGAAGGCATCTGGAATATCTTTCTATAACTCTATCACCTGATTTCAGATTACACACTTATAATGTCTTTTAACTCGTATGATATCAACATCAAACAGCTTTTGTAGAGTTTTGTGAACCTCCGTCCAGAACGTCAGTATCTTGGGGCATTTCCTAAGTGATCAACACCTAATTTTCCCCATTCTCTCCAACATGGCAACTGTCTATTTACACATTTACTCTTAACCTTTGGTGTAATAGAAAATCAAGTAAAATCTTTTTTTAGATTTCCTTCCATATCTGTAAACTGATGTGCAGTATCTTCCACGTTATCCCATTCTTCATCTCAGATGTTTGTTAATGTCTGAGTCCCATCTTTCTTTTATATAATTAGTTGTATATATACTTTTATATATAAGTGTTTGATGTAATGATGAAATACTTCTAAATTTTGTTCTTCTATATGAGCTGATTATTATCTGGATAACACCGTTCATTTCCATGGAGGGATCTCTCTTAATCCCCCTCATACAACAATCCCTCACATGCAAATATCAATAAAATTCCTGTTTATCTAAATCATACTTCTCTCTTATTTTCTTGAAACTGTCCAGCTCCTCATTTTTAATCTAAGGTATACCACACTGTGTCTCCACCTTATGAATCCCTTATCATATACAGCTAAAAAAAAAATTACATCAAATGCCACCCATCTTAACATATAGTATATTTTTTCTTGATCTTGTATTTTTTCATTATTCAAAATCATACTTTCAGAGTAAAATCTGTGATTTTATCTAAATCTATCTTAACTATTTTTGTGAGTCGCTGTCTTCCACCGTGGTCTGAACAGGTTATCCCCCACATCCTTACATTGTGGTGTATTCTGGATTACACCAACATGCAATGTCTCTTAACTGGGCAGCATAGAAATATTCCTTCAGTAGTGGCAGACTCATCTCTCTTTCATCTTTTGGGAGCAGGAGAGTTTCATACCTAACTCTAGGTTTTTACCTCCCTATATAAACCTTCATATTGTCTTATCCCAGAATGCAAATTGGGTCTGGGGTATCTCCACAACCAGGGGCTGGAATAGGTAAAGGAGCCGATGTTATATATTATTTTTAATTATGTTAAGATCCAATGGTAAGACCATCTTTCAATGTCTTTTGAATCTCTTGAGTGATATTTTTATAATTAGCTTTGTCTAGGTTAGATATTCCTTTTGTAATGGTGATCTCTAGGTAATTAACTTTCTTTAAATTCCAATTGAATTTACAGTAAATGATTCCTGAGCCTCTTTTGAGCAATTCCAAATTTTCTATCCAACTGCAGGAATAACAGAGAATGGGCTCCCTCACATCAAAAGGCACATCAGCCTTCACATTTGGATGCAATAAAACCCTGCATTAGAAGAACTTCCTCCATCGTGACAACCTCTGATCCAGGTGCGAGAGTAAAAACAGAAATCTGGAGTTTGTTATATTTACATAGTAACTTTATGCACTTTCCTGGTATTTTTTTGCACTTGGAGTAGCCCAAATATGCTTAAAATGTTTACAGGAGCGACTGAGGTGGAATCACTACCTCTGCCATAAACAGATATTTCCGCTACTTGCCACTGCAGTAAATGGCCTTCAACCAAAACATCTACAAAACCAGCAGAAGAGGATCTGCAGAGGGGAAAAAAAGATTTAATGAAAGCAGGATTGGCAAGGAATTAAAGCACAATCAAAATTTTGATCTCAACTTTATTGGATCTTGTAATCCAATCTACGGGAATCTGCACTGAGGGTTGACGTTTTCAAAAAAGTAACCAGTACGGGGTTTTTTTGTTTTTTTTTCCCAAAGCACAGTTCATGGGATTATAACAGCAGGTTAGACTTTTGAGGTCAACAAACTCCCAATCAATACCAACTAGAGGTTTAAACTGAATTGAGAAGAAGCTCAGCATACTCTCCTTTATCAGCAGGTTTTTGGCATAATTGAGTACTTTTGTCATCATGCTGTTGTTTCAGAAAAGCACTTTGGATCTAACATCAATAATTACATATCTGCATATTGAAAGGAAAACCCCTCCATATTCATGTCAACATTACAGCATGTTGGAGGATAATAGGGTTAGTGTATACAAGACATCTGTTAGTGGTAACAGCTCTGACAAGATCTACAATAAACATGCCAAAGTAGTACAATCCCCTCCCATGTCCAGCTGCAGCATGTTGGTAAGTTCAGACATCTTCAGAGGGAGATAGCGGGACAGAGGATGCAACAGCGACTCTGGAGGACCCACACAGCCCCGACGAAAACACAAGCAGCAGGTGTTTTTCCTCTGCCTAAGCAGTCCTGATCTCTCCAGAGATGAATTAACATACTCCATTTTGGCTCCGCTTCATTTTTATATCATGATATTATTACTTTGAGGCATTGGGCGAGACTTGTTATAGCGATTTATATAGGATTAGTTTGGAAGGTCGTGGAATTTAATAATAAAGCTGAAGTCCGAGGAATGTGTTTGTTGACCCATTGTATGCATTTATAACTCATGTATGTGTATTTATGTTCAAAAGCACTGAACCTTTCAAAACCTTTGAAAATAAAGAACAATTAAAAATTTACTAAATTTATATAAACTGTTCAGTGAAAAATGTGACATTGTGTGTATGAAATAAATTTAGTGTATTCTGCATCAGGAAATAAATATTCAGTGGAAGACTATACTTTCAATGACTGACTTCTGTAAACAGCATTAATACATAGTCTGGAGTGGAGTCTCCTATCTAATGGGCTCCAGAGGGGCTGCCATCGCAGCAGTTCTCTGACTGGCTGATCGAGAGGTGTTGAGGGGTGTGGTAGTGGAGGTGCAAAGGCATCATAATTTGTCGGTGTCATCTCTTAATAGATCTGGGCTTGCACCATCGCAGTTGTTGAAAAGAATGTCCCTTCATTCTTTGAAGAGGTTTGGCGTGAGATTGGTGGAGAAATGAATCTTCTGTCTGTGGATTCAGATGTCTTGTTGAGGTGACTGCGGTTGTAAGGAGATGCTGCTGATTGCTTGCCTCTGTTTAGGGATGTTTGGACGTTTTGCTGATGGGTACACAGTGCTGAAATGTCAGTGTTCATGTTATTGATGGTACCCAGAGAAATGTCAGGTTTCCATGGAAAAACATTAATGTGTGCCTCGGGATGCATCTTCCCAGCTGCATTGCTGCTCGCTGTTCCGCTGTTGTGAATTAGAAGATGCTCCACACCTTGTAGCTTTTCTACTACTCCCTTCTCATTACATTTTTTTAAAATTAGGTTTCAGCCCAGGCAGGGAGGGGGTGCTTATAATTAAAATACTTCAGAGATGAGTCAGGCATAAAAAACAGTTTGCATGCCAGCAGTTTATTTTTCACTGTTGGTGGGGGTGTGAGCGTTCACAGGGGCTTCGGGGTGGGGAGATGAATGGAAGTGGCAGGATTTGATGGAACAAGGAGATTAGAAGGAGAAGTGGGGCAAGGTGTAGAGCAGAAAGGTCAAAGGGAGTTATAATCCTGCAGTTCAATTCACTTCAATCATCAACTGAAGTACACTCTTCTCAGTTTGTGCGATTATTTTATTTTTTATTTTATTAACTGCTTTAATCCCAAAAGGGAAATTAAAAATCCACTCTACATGCAGGTTAGTGGGTACATTCATATGTAGTGTGTACAGGCACGTAACACTACACACAAAGGGCCGGTAGGCATGCAGGTGAGGGGGAGGTAGAGCGTCAGGCATCTCCTTCATGGTGCGCCTCCAGTGAACAACTTGTAAAGGGGACGACGCCTTGCTCAAGGGTGCCTCGGCAGTGCTCGGGAGGTGAGCTGACACCTCCCCCTGTCAGCTCACATTTCCCAAGTGACTCGAACCGCCAATCTTGAAACATTGGACGACCTGATCTACCACCTGCTCTATCGCTGAGCCACTGCTGCCCCAGCAGATTATGTTGTGAATGAGGATTTTCAGTGTTTAGTAAAAAAGAAGTCAATGCACAATAATGCACCAACGGGCCACTGTAGACAGCAAACATGTTTCACCATGCACAAAAATGTAATCCAATTAGATTTTAAACTTGTCAGTTAAAAACATATTTAGATGGAAAATAAAAGAAAGATGTTTTCAGAGAAATCATTCGGGAGTCAACAGATGTAAATCGTTTTATGAAACTTTATATAAGATCATTTAAATTCTTTAGGGTACATTATTTGTCCAAATGTGGAAATAACGTTTTACGCTTTTTCAAGATCGAGAGCTCAAAATATTTTTCCTGATTATTAAATCCTTGCACTGGTGCATGCAGAATCTTCCAGTCTGTACTCTTAATGTTTGAGACACTCCTGATATTGACCATGCCATTTGTTTTCAAGGATGTGCTATTTATTTTGCGTGCACCCTGTGTGTAATCTTTCCCGCTGTAATGCATGCTGCGTTACAAACAACACTAATTGGCTTCAACAAATCTCTGTGAATTTGTTTAATAGTCAGTTGTTTTAAAACAGAATTGCACTATATCTAATGAGTGGCATATGAGAGGAATTAAAAACAAGAGGGCAGACGGAAAGAAAGACGGGTTTTGCTGCACTCAGACACAGATTTATAGACCAACTCATGTCAATTACATTTTCAAACTGTCATTAACAAAATGACCACCGTTCTCTTTAAATGCCAGCATTTTCAAGTTTTCAAAGAACTACAAGGGTTTGAAACTCGGCCCAGCTTTGATTTACAGTTTAATATTCAAGTGTTCATTAAATAATTTTGTAGTTCCAGGAAACATTTCTTTGATGTTTAAATGATTTTTTTTTTATTTTTTTTGCTAATGACAGCTCCACCTTGTGGAATAAAGTAGAAATGACTATTTAGAAAACCTTCAAGCTAAATCGGGTTATGGTGGGCCATGTGGTGGGAAGATTCCTTAAAATTATTCACATTTAATTATGGCTTAGAGGAACAAATGAAAGAATAAAAAAAATCAAATAATAATAACGTGGTTTAGTTAGTATATACATACTGTATATTCATATTTTCTGTAAAATTGACAAAGAAAAAAAAGACAAAACTAAAAATGAAATGTTGCTGTCCTTATAACTTTGAACAGATACTTTCTGTTTCAGTGACATTTGCTCAAGAACAATGGTTGCATCAGTGTTATGTTCATAATGAATCAGAATATTGTTTTATACTCATTGATTTTTTTTTAATCATATTTAACCAGATTATATGTCTTGTAGATGACTTGTTGAATTAAAATAATATGTAAACTAGCAAATGACTGCAGATTTATAAATGTAGTGAAAGAAAAAAATCAATATTTGCTTACAGTATAGGAAAAGTGTGACTAAATGTACTTTATTTCTTAAACTGCTGACTTACATAATTAGTTACATAACATGTATTCAACTGCCTGAATTTATTTATTTTTTCAATTATGTAATGCAAAAAAGTGCCAGACATGACTGAAGAAAGGTTTGATACATTAGACAACCACATTTACTGTATCCATTCTTTGATCTGCTACAATGCTGCATGATCTGTTGCAGTTATCTGTGGATCCATACTGAATCCACAAAACAGTCAGTCAAATTGAACTGCCATTGAACCACTGAACGCAAATGGAGTTGGATGATGCTCTGCTTAAGTGGTGCATTTCACCATTAAATTATTCTAGTGTATAAGATGATACTGAGACTACAGTTCAATCTGCACTTAATGTAGAATAAAATAGAAAGTGTGACTCATTTCCGTCTACACCTTAAAGTTTTAGTAACTTGACAGTGAAAACTCTTTTAATCCATACATCATTAAAGATGATTTGAAATGCAAGAGAAACTTTAAAATTCACTCATGTCACGGCATTTTTCTCACAGTTTTGAGAGCTGAAAGAGGAAATCGCAGATAGGAAATCAGTGTTACAGGTTTGCAGAATTTTAATGTGGGGAAAAAAATATATAAAACATTGCTTCTTGTGTTTGTTCAGTGCCTGTAATTGTCCCCAGTTTTCAGTAATTTAATGGAACCATATCTGACTTTATCCTGGGAGAGACTTTGCGTCAAAATAGCCTCACCATGCTCATATTTGTTCATGTTAGTAGGTTCACTTTATTTAAACTACATCGACCTGCTGGAGAAAGATGCTTCCTTTGAGTGCCTCAGAGCAGAAATAGTCCCGTTGCAGTGATTCTCATTTCCGAACCCCTTTAGGAATAACTTGACTCCATGTAAGGAAATAAATGACAAATAAAGAATTATCCGTGGGAGATTTTCTAACTGTTATTTTGGTTTTGATGATGTTTTTTATGTGGCACCTGCTCTTTACTCAAGAGAAATATATAAAGATTAATTTGCTGAAGTAAAAACATGACTCCCCAATCCTCACCAGCATTCCACAAATAATCCTTACTGTGTTTTCATTGCGGCCTTTTATCATCTCCCTCCTCTAAATTTAATCCAAACTGACATGTCTGTTCTTAAATAATGCTCAAATTTCCCAAGTTAACTGGAACGACATGACTTATTCATGGTTCTCCCTTTTGTAAACAAGCTTTATCTCACAGGTGAAAACGGGCCAAAAAAAAAAAGTGGTTTCTGCAGCAGTAATTATAATTTTACACTCTGTTTTTAATACTTTGTGACTCTCTAAAAGAAAAGGAATGAGTTTGGTGTTAACAGGTGTAATTTGTTCTGAGTAAGGAATCCTTACAAGGAGCTGCTTGAGGAATGACACAGTAGGTTCATTCCAGGGCTTTTAGGTTTTCACAATGCACAGTAGATGCTTCCCATTGTGACATCATGACATGTATAGGCTTGAAATTTGTTCAAGTCTGCTGACGTTCAAAAGCTGCTGTATCACTTTGCAACAGCTTCCACCTGGCCTTTTTTTTTTTATTATTATTGTGAATCATTTTCATTTCACAGACAGGAAAAACAGAATGAATATTCACTTTATCCAAAATCAGTGCAGGTTAATTCTGTGTAGAAACTGAGGAGGGCATTTGATTTAAATATAATAAAGCAGCCATCTCCAAATAATAACATTTCTGGTGGAGAGCAAAGGTGAAAGAAGTGGCAAAGCTGAGGAAGGGTCAGCCTTTGGTGAGCCAGAGGTCTTCTAATGAAGCAGGGAAGCACTGAGAGGCCAGAGCGACAGCAGCTTCAACACTAGTTGAAAAAAAACTCCTGGGGAGAGAAGTGTTTGGGGAGGTTACTACGAAGAAGCTCAAGAAGCTATGTGTGGTTGAATTTCACAATGACACACTGAGTTGATGGAGGTCACGTATAACTCCTGTGGAGTGTTCCAATTATAGAAGTCTCACACTGCAGATTCTCCAGGAGGATCCATCCGATTGTCAAACATCAGGCTCAGGAAACACGATGGGAATACATTGGACCAACTCTTAACTCTTGGGATTGGGGGTTGTAGGAGTTTGCAAATCTAGTCTGTATTTGTTTAGTGCACTTGAAGAAGACCTGGGACCCTATCTCCCAGGGGAATATGGAATACTGGGGCTGTCACTAACCTTATCCTGGTGAAGTCACACCACTGTTGTCTCCATGTTCTTTGCAAAACATAAACATTTCTCATTGAGGGTGTTGAGCTTCACTAAAGCCATCCCTCCAGAGACGGTACATGAAGCCTAACTGACATGAAGGAGCTCAGCCGTTCAGCCTCATCCTCTCATTCTAGATAGGTATGCCCTATCATGTCAAATAGAGCAACTTGGGGTGCTTTGGACATCTGGTCAGATTTCCAGCTGTTCACCTCTCATTGGAAGTTGTCTGGATGATCTACATGTAGCAGGCTACACCCTGGTTGATGCAGAACTTGCTGGAGGGATTACATAAGATATGCAGGCCGGAAAAGGCCTGGGAACCCCTTTGGAAAGTTTTCGCTGGGCAGTGGGATATTTGGAATACCCCAGTTAATTGATGACAAAGCAAAAAAAAAAAAGCCCCAAAAAACAAAAGATCTTTTCTGACCTGATTAAAAGTTAAGGGATCATTGAAGTTTTCATTGTTAAGTCTGACCAGAAGATAAATGTAAGGATGGTGAATTACACTTACAGGAATTTATTCATCTGTTTTATGATTTGTAGAAAATTCTGTGGTATTCCAGCATCAGCCACTTAAAGAAATGCTCTGACAAATATACTACAAGTAGAACATAACTAACCCATGGATAAACAGTCCTGATTAAATTATCCCTTAATCTAACTTTAATCTAACCTTAATTAAACACAATACACTTGCCATTTTGGGCAATATTACAGGACACACCTGGATCACCACTGAAAGGTTTCAACCAGGTCAAAAACGTTGGTGGAAACATAACCTCTGTTGTGACAGTAAATGAATAAATAAATAGGGGTCTCTTGTCTTGTAATGAGATTGGATGCTTACATACCAATAGATTTTCTGCATCCATGGACATGATGGGAGTCTTGGTGAGCAAACGGAGCAAGAATGGCAGAGAAAGTACAGCCAAACTTCCTCAACACTAACATGCTAGCGTGGCAGCTGTGAGTGTGAACAATGTCCACTTTTTACCTCACTGAGATATTTTAGATTTTCTTGTTTCCATTAGGTAGTTGGACACAGTTTGTGATGTGCTGCAGTCACAGTTACCAATCCCAGCTCCAAACAATAAGCTGCTGCACCAGCGTCCACTCTGCAGTTAACCCAGTGGTGCAAACACACCCCCACAGCAGTAAACAGGAACATCCACACCAGGTAGCCTTTCAGACTGAGGTGTATCCTTGATGGCCATTTTGTTTGTGTTACATGATTGTTGTTTATGTATTCAGAAGTCACAAAAAAAAAAAAAAAACTAAATGAGTTTATGGGACTTTCACTAACACACATCTTTAGTGATTGCAAAGGGAGGAGGTGGAATTTTACCTCTTTGTCAAGATTTGGACGTGATGATGAAATTGGTTCCACTTGTTTGTTTTTCTGAGTGTAAGCAAGACCATGTGGAAAGGAGAATTCTGCCTGGATGGTGTAATAGATCCAGGATCTTTTTTTTTTTTTTCATTCACAGATGCCATAATAGGATTCTGAATTTGTGAGAATGACATGAGCTATCTGAGTGTCCTCTGGTTTCAACTGGGTCCTTTAAAATTACGATTTCTGTTATTAATGGATTTATACTTCCAGTTTTGATGTCTGCACAGAATGTGATGGTCATCCATCCAGTAGTTGTTTCAATATTTCATGCAAGATCACAAAATTGAACCTCATGGTGGCATAAAAGGAAGGGGATCATGGGGGGGATCACAAGCCTAGAGGATTCATCATTCATTTCGTAACAATGATTGTTGGAACTAAAAAAGGCTTGGAAATCCATCAAATGTAGCAGTATTTCCAACTTAATCTTGGTGGATAAACTGACAGGCCAGTGATCCAAAAGACATCATCATCCCTGGAGAAATGCTGCTCCAGTGATTCCCTTGATTTTTATTACATATTGTACCTACTCCATGCGCCAAATGAAGAGAATTTGTGAGTTGCTATAAACTTCTTGAAACACACAGGATTATGTCAAAAACATGTCAATTTGATCGGCATGTAACAGGAAAAAAAATGATGTGTGGTGTGATGCATTTAAACTTCAAACACTGAACAAGCGCTTACTGATATCTTTAGATACCTAGAAACAATAAATAAATCTCACTGTAAAAAAAGTGTACATCATATGAGAAGGAAAAATAATAACTATAAAATATTTCTCTTTCTCTAATAATGACTAAGGCACATGAAGATCATCTATTGTCCTAAATGAATAGAAATAAACTAGAATGAACCAGTGCTGGCAGGTAAGAGAGTCTGGCTTGAACTTTCTTTTCTACTATGACCTAATCAATATTTAGACAATTTTTTCCAACAGTAAAGACAAAACCTGTTTGTCATCTGCTGAATATTTTTTTACTGACTGTAAGGATTTGGAATGTAGAATTCAAAATAGCAGGACATTTTACTCACAAAATGATTAAGGTTATAACATGATTCCATGGAGAGGAAGATGGTTATATACATCAGTAACTGTTTAATTGTAAATTTGGTGTCACCTTCAACTCTGGAGTAGGGTCCATAACATTATTAATGACCTGAGAGTATTTAAAAAAAAACATTCAGTGGCCCAAAAACAAGGGTCACTTACATTATGATTTATATAAATATATGAATACATAAATCAAATTCTCTGACTTTGTGAAGTCCTGATAGCTTCCTGACACAAAGATATGTCTTCTGGAAACGGGTCACAGGCCTGAGTGTTTGTGAACCAGTGCCCTACTCTGTAATGTTGGTTTCAGTTGGATTATTTTTAATTGCTGTGACAAACAACATTTAAAGTTGCTGTGAGCACACAGTATTCCCAAATGAACTCTTGTTGTTGGCCTGACATGATTATAAAATACATCATGCTTATTTTTCACAACTCATATTCAAAATATTACCGCTCTATCTTCCCCTATGTTCGAAAGCCAAATCCAAAGTTTGATTCTGTATCTCTTCAATAGTTCCTAAAAAAGTATTTGTGAAATCACAGTGAGGTGAAACAAAACAAAATCCTATTTAAGATTTCAGTCATAACCATCTATGGTCAGAATGTGTTTTTCTCTACACTGCCAGTTATTTCCAGGAAAAGTAACAGGAAAACACTTTCCAACAATCTGTAGAAAACCAGATAAGGATTTGGCTTTGGCAGCAGCTGTGATGCTCCTAGTTTGTGTGTATATGATTAAGTCAGACCATTGTGAGAGGTACATGCATCAAAAACCCATGACCTTGTGTTTTTGCTGCTTAATGTGCATAAGCAAGTGCTGCTGATTCCTGCTCAGAGCAGTGAGGGTACAGCATGCATCTACCTGTGGGGGAGACAACACTGGAATATAAATCAGCCAAACCTCTTTCTTTGATTCAGTGCAGCTCCAGACAATGTCAAAGCGTGTGAAACCCACCCGATGTCTTGCTCTGATATTTGTTTTTGAGTTGGATCTTGCAGACAATGTTTCACATGAAAAAAAATCTCAGATGTCAGTCCAAAATGGTTTATTTTGTAAAGGGGCAGTTGGAGGAGATGAGAAAACATGGTGCGCTAATAAATGATATATTCAAATGTACATAACATTCAAAAAATGTATTACAGTTATCACTCATATTCTCCACACATGAAGTCTTCATTTCAATGTTTTTCAAATGTAAATGGTTAAAAAAAAAATGTATCAACACAGTAAACCCTTGATGCTGAAAAGAAAGAAAAATGTTCATGCAGAATGTAAACGAATGATTTAATTTCCTTAATTTGGAAACAAAAATGCACAAATTAACAAGGTGAATGACCAACAACGCGTTCATTTGGAGAGGAACAATGACTACAACACTTCTGCTCCTTTGTCCTCACATAACGCACATCAGCAGAAATTGAACTGTTTCATCACTTTATTCAGTAGGATTTAGGTCAATAGGAAAAATTAGAAACTGCTATAATGACACTTTAGATGGTGTTGGCTTGCCATCACAAACAGCACATAGGTGTTGAGATGCTTCATTAAAATGACCATCTAAAATAAATTACATTTGTCAAAACTAATTCATGGACTGTGTGGATGGGGGAAGGGGGCTGAATCTGATGTAGAAATAAAGGACTGACGACAAGTCAAATACACTGTGAATGGAGCTCCTCTGGATGTGTGGCTCCCAGAGATACGACTGTAGAGTGAGTAAAAAGGTCCCAAAGTAGAAACTGCAGTCTTAACATGTGCCATACTTTAAAATGTAGAGGAAAACACCCTTACACTCATCAATATGATGAGCAGAAAAAGTCCCAAACCAAAGCTTTGAAGTCTTTATTTTTGCTATCGGGGAGAAGAAAAAATACTCGAAAACAAAAATAAAACACAACAGGGAAGGCAGGGAAGAAACGACTCCAGATATTATGTTGAATGCAGAGAAAATGAACTGCACGAGTTGGGTGAGACACTCCGGCACAAGGGATTATTTCCTGGAGCTAGACTTCTAAGATCCAAAAGTACTGGTCTGGATGACCCATGTTGGTCAAAGGGTGTCCATGGAGATGCCTACAGCAAAATGCCTGAACAGCAGCGTCTTATCAGGCTGAGTGACGCTATGTGCTTCCTGCTGGCTGGCCCTCTCCTCCCTCTGAATTACCTGCAGGAAGAAAGCAACAGCGGCTTGACAAGCATTTGTAGCTGATCCGGTCAGAATGTGAATAATCACAAAATAAGCCGGCGGTGCTCCGGAATAAAACTAAATCAACAAACACAGCAAGGAAATCAGGTTATTCTCATGGTTTAGTGAAATGTTCCCTCTTAAGCTGTGCGTTGCTTGCACAGTGTCAGTGCACACAAAATTCTATGCTGCGCATAAAAAAAATATAAACGTATTGTGATATCCCGTGTGTTGTTACTGTTGTGTGATGCTGGCCTGAGTTGTTCCGCGCGTGTGTGAGTTGTGCATGAATTTGCGAGACTTTGAAGGAGGGGCGGGGGTGGTATGTGAGCGCTGAGCGGGAGTTGAGAGGAGTTCTGGGTTGTTGCTTGTTAAGGCTGGACGATGAAATTAAGACTGGATGAGATTTTTTCTTTGAAAAAGTTCAAAGCAAGAAGCAGACAAAGCCATTAACCTGGACAAAGTGTAAAACCACGTGAAAAATAAGGTAAAACTTAAATTAGATTTGTGCATATTCTAACGACATTCAGATCTTTATGGATATTAATCATTAAATGCTATTACTAATAGATAATTTTGGGAAGTAGAAATGCTAATAAAAAAAGGAGTGATTAGATATTTACACTGTATCACAAGCAACAGCACACGTCATAGTGCAAAATGTGAATGTTTTCATGTGAACAAAATGTTCTGTCTGAAAGGTGTATGTGTGTCATTTCTTCCAGAACAGGAACCTAAACCAGGACACAAGTGGACCCCAATTAGGCCAAAACAGCTTTCTTCCCATGGCAAAAGCAGGACCCTCAAATATGACAAACTACACATCTCATCAAGAACAAGATTGTCTTTTTCAAGTGGGCCAAATCACATATGTTACGATCACTTATATTACTTTGCATCCCGGTCAATGCAAAGTAATTTTTAGGGGCGGCAGTGGCTCAGCGGTAAAGCAGCAGAGCGGGTCGTCTAATGTTCCAAGATCGGTGGATCGATTCCCGCTCTCACCCTGCCGCCTGGAGTGTGAGCTGATAGTGGGAGGTGTCAGCTCACCTCCCGAGGCACCTTGAGCAAGGTGCTGTCCCCCTTTACAAGTTGCTCATTCACCATGTAGGAGCTGCCCGCTACTCTACCTCCCCCTGCATGCGTACAGGCCCCCCTGTGTGTTTGTGTGTGCTTGTGTGTGTTACAGGGGCCTGTACATACTACATATATACATGTGTTTGTTCAAAACTAGAGTGTGCTCTTAATTTCCCTTCGGGATTAATAAAGTATACAAAATTTAAAAAAAAAAAAGTAAACTAATGAAAATTACTACTGTAGTTTGATTCTTTTAATAATCAATGTCTTTTAATAAGCCATGTAACTTGCTATGATCCCAAGTTTTGAACAAGTGTGATACTGGTGTGAGGCCACAGTGTACATATCTGATGTTACCCACAGTGATCCTCAGTGTGCTTAGGAAGCTTGTGTGTATGCCCAGACACATGAAAAATTAGAGGGAGCACTGGTTTTGTGTAAACCAGGAAAATAACTGAATGTAAATAGAATAGTCTGAACAGCAGTGGGCAATGGTGTGAAGGGAGGAAATAGTGTGCTCCTAAAGGGTTTTTCAACATGTAAACTGAAAGGGACAGGGATTCAATCATCAACGTTCTGACGACCTTGAACACATCACATACATCTAATCAGTGTATCTCATGTCCATGTGGATTTTTGTACGAAGTCTCAAGATGTTACACGGATAGGAATGGGATGAATGAAAAAAACGTAATGCCTGGCAGTTATTGTGAGCATGAAGTCGCAAAACAAAAACAAGGAACCCAAAAAAGGAACTGATTTAAAAATCACCCACTTGTAGCAGGAGTGCATGCGGAAGCTGAGGCAGTGTCTTCCTCATCGCTATCATCCTCGTTGGACTGCGGTACTTCAGCCTCGGGGATGTTTGTTGTCGGGATCTCTGGCTCCTGCTCTGCCCTGCTCTTCAGAGCTAAGATACGGTGATGTAATGCTGCAGCCAGCTGACCGATGTCCTTAGAGCTACCCTGAAGAAAACAGGCACAGAGGGAAGAGATCGCTAAACCACATCAAAGTAGAAAATCAACTGTTAGATTTTTGAATTACACTGTTGGCATCAACATGATACCAGTGCAGCTCTGGAGCACAAATCAAG
Organism: Antennarius maculatus; assembly: GCA_013358685.1. Lineage (NCBI taxonomy): Eukaryota > Metazoa > Chordata > Actinopteri > Lophiiformes > Antennariidae > Antennarius > Antennarius maculatus. Next base: position 14,540,254 of record CM023619.1, on the reverse strand, counting down.
GCTCCACATGCATGTCACAAACGTTTAAGTCAACTAAAACAGAATCCATCTCACACTGTTTCCTCCTGACAAGCCCCTAACATTAAATGAGCTCTACAATTTAAGCCTTTAACCGAGTTATCATAACATTCCCATTATTGTCTACATATACAAATACACAGGATCCTCGAACCTCTGGTATAATATTGGTGCTGCTCACCGATATTAAGAAGACCTTGACACCCTGGTCCTCTGTGTCCATGGCAGTGATTCGTACACTCTTTTCGCTGGCCTTGTCTACCTGCATCTGGGGCCAAAGTTTAGTGTTGAGTATCAACCGGAGGCTGCCCTGGGTCCGCATCACTGAAAATTGATAAACACAAACAAGCAGCAATGAATTATGTGCCATGCAATGTCGTAGCTGCAGAGACGAAAAGGAAAACTAACTGCTCTCATAATCCATGAGTGATCAGCAAGAATCGACAATCTACTGTAACTTGACTGAGTCTGATTTAAGGTTTGATATTATTGACATGCAGGGTCTGAAAGCACAGCGGGCCTCTCAGAATTGTTCACTGGAGGACAGATGCACCATCCACAGCATGATGTACATGACAATGAATGTGATGCTAAGTCTTAAAAACAATAGCTAGCTCATGGTAAAACATACTGTATTGAGACAATAAATACTGTGTGATTAATTCTGAGATGTGGTTCCTTCAGAGGTGCCGGTATGGTGGACCAGGTTGTGGGTAATGGTGGTAAAATCAAGAGTGGAAATTTTATCTTTTTGCACCCATAACCCAGCAATTATTCTTTCCAAGAAGACTGAGCATTATGCTTGTTTACAGATGTGTTTACATGTTCACCAGCGTATACAATTTGAGATCAACTTCTTTAATCATGTCCAGAAAACAAGGGTGACAAGGCACAAATGTTTTTGATAGTAATCTTCTATTAATCTCATGATTATATATTTCTACAGCATACAATGTGTGCTGCAACAGCTCAGCGAAATAAAATGTGGCATAGAGAAGGGCTCCCTCTAGTGTTCAAAGTGAGGTGTTGTAATAAATTAGATGAACAGGATTTAAATTAACCAGTAGGCTCCTTTGTTATGATTTGCTATTTTAAAAAAAACATTATTATATAATATGCATATAGTAGTACCTTGGGATAGTGCTTAATTTGTTCTGTGACTAAACTTGTATGTCAATCTGCTTGTATCTGAAACAAATCTTTGTCTTAAAACTGACAATCTGTTCCAGCCTTGTAAAAAAGCCCCAAACCCCTCTAAAATATACAAAAAAAAAAAACTGAACATACTTTTTATCAACCAGTGGACATGCATACTTTACCTGTGAATAATTAATTATATATGTTACATAAACAACAATAAAGTATGAAAAGACACGCATATGTCGTGAGCACACACAAGCTACTCCTTTACTCTGAAGACAACATGTGGGAAAGAACGAGTTGTGATCTCAGCTGATGTTGCACCAATCCAGCAGCTAGCACGGCTTGTAACTTGGACTTCTGCTTGAATCTCGAAAAAAAAAAAAATGGACCGAGCAAAGGTTCATATCACAAAAAACTTGTATGTTGAGTCACTCATATCTCAAGGTAAGACTGTAACCATATAACTCCACAGCAACAACCACTAGGATAATAAATCAACTCATTTAGTCTTACTGCCTTTAAATTCTAAATTTCAAGATGGACAGAGACCACAGGGATTAACATCATTTGGTTTTGACAGTAGGGCACAGAATGCCAATTCAAGTAAATAATTTGTCTCGCGACCAATAACTACTGCAGTACTTTGGTGATTTCTTCAATGGCAATCTTGATTCTCCTGAAACCATCATAGTATGAAGACGAAGCAAAACATTTTACGCATCTTCACTCTAATTGTCACCTAATGTTTTAACCATCTCCACTAACAATTTTGAAACAATGTTTCTGCCAAGTGAACAATGTGTCATCTGAAAATTGGATCAAAAAATGTGGAAATTTCACACCCAACTGCTGTTTAATTTAAATACAGTAATCCCTCGCTTATTTGTACTTCAAGATGTGCGGCTTCACTACATCATGGATTTTTAGTAGGTAGTCACGTGATACTGTACGCACACGCTATTGGCTGACAGCATCCGTGTGTGCGCTGCGTTCCGAGACTCACGGAACGCAGCGTACTTCCGTGTATTAAAGAAACACTTTTCTTTAATTCCAAATTGTTTTAAGCAGTCTAATATTAGAGTGTGGGAAAAGGTAGTGGTTTAATATCAATATGACAATGACACACAGTGCAGGAGCGAGCAGTCGAGCCTCAGCTCAGATAGGACTAGCAATCGATGAAGACAAGATTTAATTAATAAAAGACGACGACCGTCGAAGCTTAAACATCTGCTTCGAATTTCATCAGAGGAAATAATCCGCCCTGTTCAAACTGAGTGGTACACTCGTAATGAATTTAATCAGTTTTTAATGTCAGGCTGCTAGTTTAATGGCAAATACGCCACTCTGACTTGTAGAACCGACTTTACCCTCGGCGTGAACCTCACCGCACGTCACTGGTTTATAAACATTTAAATCACAATAATAAAATAAATAGTCTGACGCCATATAGCGGAATTTCGTTTTTTGCGGGTGGTCCTGGAACACATTAACCGCTAGTAACAAGGGATTACCGTAATTGGTTGTTTTACTCTAGTTGAGAGAGAGTGTTCGGCACGAGACTGACATGAGTGTGTATGCCCAGTAGAGTAAAGCATTGCTGGATGAAAGACGAACAGCAATAAGCACCACAGACTCGCTCATTTCTTTTAGTCATTTCATATCAGGTCACAGGAATTTGTATAAGATAAAAAACAAAAACAGTGATATCTACTGCTTTAAATTCTCTCCATGGCTTTAACCATTTTACAACAGCGAAAAAAAAATCATCCTTTTAAGAAAGATGTGTAATTTTACATTTAAAGTGAGGTAACATCTCATTTCCATTTAATGCAAATCTTCAAGACACAAAGCAATAAATAAAAATTGAGATAGTGCACATTGTTAACAGCTATTTGTTCATGTACTTTTTCATCCTGAAGACGTGTATGCAGGTGTGCTTACCTAGACGTGACTGTAGTGTGCCGTCGTCTGTTGAAGCCATGTCGTTGAGCCTCAGCAAACCTCGACCCCTTTCTATCCATGACTGTGCAGTCTTCTCAAATACATACAACTTGCACTGCATCTGAAGTAAACGTGTGACAAGAATGTAAGATGTTTTGTGTCACATTTATTGACAGCATGTGCTGAATTAAAACAGCCTGTCTTGTACCTGTAAAACATTGCTTTCTGATTCCTCTCCAGTTTTGACATCTACTTTCTCTAAGATGCACTTCTTGGCTGTGGCTTTGGTGTAAGCTGCTGCGGATTCCTCCAAAGACTCTGACACGCTGTTCACTGGAAAGATAACAAAGTGTAGAAATGATGTACAGTGATACAGTTACTCACAGTTAATGTTTTCCAGGACCACCCGCAAATAATGAAATTCCGTGATACAAAGACAAACTATTTTATTATTTAGGGTAATTTAAACGTTTGTCAACCCTCCCCACACTTATATTAAACCACCTTATATCTGTATTGCCTTTTCCCTTACTCTTATAAATTGTTTAAAGCGGTTTTTAGTGTTTATTTAATACATGGAAGTGTGCTGCATTCCGTGAGTCTCGGAACGCAGCACACTTCCGGATGCTGTCAGCCAATAGAATGCGCATACTGTATCACGTGACAAACCAACTAAAAATCCCCAATGAAGTGAAGCCGGGCATCTTGAAATGCAAAGCCGCGAGGAATTACTGTCCAAGAGTTGCTTCTCACTCCGATAACTTTCCAGTAGTGACACAAAAACATACGATTTTTAACTAGGCAGGGCTGAAGGGTCATTATGAAGCCATGATTGTTTACGGCACAAGTGAACTGAGTTCAGTTTACACTTTCTACGTGGGTAGAAGAGAGGGTTAATGATTGAACAATATTAAAGTCTGTAGTTATATTTTCTATTTCATTCATTTCACTTCACTCTGTTACGCCTTACTTTTTCCATACTAGCTTGATTTTAAAGGAAACAGGTGTGATTTATCACTAGTGGTTTGACATGTGCTTCTCCAATAACAGACCTCACTTCGTGGGAAGCTAATCAAACACCAACTCCATCCCACACATAAACAAATACCAGATGTAAATATGTTTTGATGGCGGTTTAGGCTGAACTGCTTCTTCAACTGTCTCATATCTCTCATTTTGCTATTAAATGTAAGATTGTGAAGCAAAACTTAGCAGTGAATACAAACAACATTTTCAAGAATCAATGGAGCTTTTGTCTTTACCCTTCTCTGGTGTGGTTTCCTGTGACAAGGGCTCAGAAGCAGGGTTAGCTGAAATGTCCTTATTTTCCTCATTTGTGGACTCGCCCTTTGGGGGACTCTGAAAACACAACAAAGATCAATCCAAGTACTGTCCAAAAACCCTTGGATAAAATTGAAACCATAATAAGGAGTTTATGCAATGAAACAGACTAGAGACATGCAATTGTAGAAGCTGTTTCAACTCACCAGAACTCGTGCAGACATGTTCTGCCCAAACACAAATTTTGCCCCACTCTCTGTACTGTTTGTGGTATTTTTTGAACTGAAAGGGCAGATATTAAAAAATGGTAAATTCATGGACATTTATAATGAATAATCAAAGTTGATGAAAACATTCAAAAGGATGGTGTCATTACCTTGGCGTACAGATGTATTCTAAGAAATAATTTGTGCCCTTTGATTGAGAGTCCAGTGGCACACTATCCTTTGACTTCTCCTCTGTACTGTTCTCTTCCAACTATTTAAAAGAAATATAGTTTTATTTGGAAACTTGTTAGGGAATTATAATATAAAATAATAAAAAAATTCAATCAAGAGTGAATTCTGAATCAAGGAGATGTACAATTCATAAGTAAAAAAGCCCTCACCACCCGCTTGACATATTTGAGTGTTTTTCTGTTTGTCTTACATTCTCAACTTTGCAGGTCAACTGTGTCAAGGAATGTGCAGCAGGAAAGGAAAAACAACCCACCTTTGCTCTGTCTTTGATATTCTGACCAAACACAAAAGATATTGCTACGTCTGTCTCCTTCTCTCTTCTGCCTCCGTCTTTGTTACCACTTGCTCCATCTTCCTCATTTTCATGTTTCTGAAATTAGAACATACAAAAGAAATGCTCCATAGAATTAAAATGCATTGTTTGAAAAAACATTTAGTTCTGAAACACATCTTGCTGATGCATCAGCCTCAGCTCTAATGCATTGACCACCATTGTTTTTCAAATAGCAAGCTTCAGATGATAGTCTGATTTATCTACTCCTGACCATTGGCGTGGCCGGGGTGACTGAGTGCTCTGTGTTGTTCGTGAGGAGGGACTGAGTCCCCGGTGCTTCATCTGATGACTTTTTCACACCATTAGTTCCACAACTGGAATCTAGATGAATCGACAGAAAGAACAGCGATAATTTAGTTGTTTCTTTTGAGGCAATGGAAATACTGAATATACCCTCTTGCATTATGCACATTCTGAATATGCAATGTTAAAGAAATAGTCATACAAAAGAAATGTTTATTAATGATTGACAATATTTATAAGTACGAAATATTAAACAAATAAACACTAGTGATGGTGAGTTGAACTCACTGGACTCTATATGTGATTTAGATGGTGGTGCCTGAAGAACTGCAGGGCGGAGGACGCTGCGTTGTTGTTCCTTGGGTTTCTGACTCGGGACACCTGCAACAGTGTAAAGTTTGCTGATATATTTTTAAATACAACAAGTTCTGAAATCAAGGTGGACAATTTGCAATTCTAAAAGTCAGTGTGAAAAATCATTACATAAAAAAGACCTTTGACCACATCCACCAACCTGAACTTGGAGCCTGTCCATGTATGAGAGTTGGTGGCTTTAAACGGAACCCCACAGGCTTCTCTTCTGTGGTACGGAGCACAAGAGAAGGATGGCATTAAAAAAAGGCCAAATAGTCACACACAACAAATTGTGTTTTTGTACCTTTTTAACCATAGGGCCCAAGCTCATAGCTGCCCTTACAGATCCTCTACAAAATGACAGTTTCTAGGTCCTCTGATCTGTTTCTCTCCGACTCCCTCTCTCAGTTGCTTTTTTAGCCTGACATGACCCAGCCTTGATTGGTGCTACAGCAAAATATTTACAGTCATTACTGTATCTACTAAACATTAGCCTTAAACTACCCCGGTCCTATTTTAATTTTTACCTGCCAATATATTTCTGATGGCACACTTAAAGCATGAAGATGCACTCAATACAGCTACGCAGCAGAAATGTGTAACCTTTTAACCAAATGACAATTTCTTGAATGTCTAACTATGGAGTTCACACTAACTCCCTGTAACAGCTGAGCTGGTGACAAGAATCAACCCAATCAAATCTGAAGCAAAAATAGAACAAGGTAGAACATTTGCACTTCAAAATAGGCACAAAACACACATTACAGAACTTAATTCCTTGATAATTAATACAACAATCACAGATCACAAAATTATCAATTTTTATCTTGGCTATACTAAGCAGTAAAAATGTTATCAGACTCAAGAGGTAAAGCTGTGAAAAATGACGTAACTGAAACACATCATTGCCAACATTATAACTGGTTTTCATACATTTCAAATTTACTTCCAATAAGGTAAATGTAGTGAACCCTAAAACATATTTAGTCAGAGATAATGAGCTGCCAACTGCAATGATGAACACTGGCTGGTGTGACAGACACCAGAAAACTTTATATACAAAACCCAAAATCAGTGAAGTTGGCACGTTGTGTAAAGTGTAAATAAAAACAGAATACAAAGATTTGCAAATCCTTTTCAACTTATATTCAACTGAATAGACAGCAAAGCCAAGATATTTAATGTTCAAATTGAAAAACTTTATTTTCTTGAGAAAATAATCAACTTAGAATTTAATGGCAATAACACATTGCAAAAAAGTTGGTATAGGGGCATTTTTACCACTGTGTTCCGTCGCCTTTCTGTTCAACAACACTCAGTAAACATTTGGGAACTGAGGAGACCAATTTTTGGTCAAGACGACCACATTTTTCAAAAACAATTTGAAACGTGGACTCGTAAGACCACGGAACACTTTTCCACTTTGAATGAGTCCATCTTAGATGAGCTTGGACCCAGCAAAGCCGGCGGCGTTTCTGGGTGGTGTTGATAAATGGCTTCTTGCTTTGCATAGTAGAGTTTTAACTGGCACTTACAGATGTAGCGACAAACTGTAGTTACTGACAGTGTTTTTCTGAAGTGCTCTTGAGCCCATGTGGTAATATCCTTTACACAGTGATGACGACTTTTGATGAAGTACTCCCTGAGGGGTCGAAGGTCACGGCCATTCAATGTTGGTTTTCGGCCTTGCCGCTTACATGCAATAAATTCTGAAGATTATATGAACCTTTTGATATTATAGACCGTAGATGATGAAATCCCTAAATTCTTTTAAATAGCTCTTTGAGAAATGTTGTTCTTAAAATGTCAGAATATTTGCTCATGTATTTGTTCACAAAGTGGTGACCTTCGCCTCATCCTTGTTTGTAAATGACTGAGCATTTCAGGGAAGCTGCTTTTATACCCAATCATGGCACCCAACTGTTCTTAATTTGCCTGTTCAACCTGTGGGATGTTCCGAATAACTGTTTGATGAGCATTCCTCAACTTTCTTAGTTTTTTTTTGCCACTTGTGCCAATTTTTTTTGAAATATGTTGCAGGTATCAAATTCCAAATGAGCTAATATTTGCAAAAAAATAACAAAGTTTACCAGTTTGAACATTACTTATCTTGTCTTTGCTGTCTATTCAATTGAATATAGGTTTAAAGGGATTTGCAAATCCTTGTATTCTGTTTTTATTTACAATTTACAAAACATTCCAATTTCACCGGTTTTGGGTTTTGTATATATTGAAATGTGCTGTGACTGAAAAAAGGTTGAGAAATCCTTGTCTGTCCTACAGGGCAACACAAGGGTATGGATGAAAAGACACAGCTTTTCACTGGTTGGTACAGAGTGATATACTTGATAATGTTAGTTAGTATGTTTAAACAACTAAGAAAATATCTTTGCAGATAAATCATATGGCACACCTCTAACCTGAACCAACACACAGATTTCTCCTGTGGCTGCTATAGTATAATAAACCTTACATGTTTGTTATTAAATTGCACAATCATGTTTATTTACTCTAATATGTACATATCTGGGCGATTTGGTTGGCTGTATAGTCTGTAACTGCACTTTTTTTCCAACCTATAAATAACATTGGAACTATTGCTGTTGTCCTAATAAACAGCTGAAACACATTTGACAACCAAGAACAAAGATGTTGAGAGTAGGCTATGAAGAAAAACTAGGGTCTAGGTGCCTCACCTGGCTCAGAGTCAGAGTTCCCAGTTGGTGACTGGCAGAAACTTGAGGGCATGAATACATTGTTCTTGGGAACTGCAAACAGCGAACAGGCATTGCACTCAGCATACAAATCACTGTGTACGCCATTGGTAATTTTAGACACTTTAAAAGGGCATGCTCAAGCACAAAATTTCTTCAACACTCGGAGAAGACAAATAATTACAGGATCAAATGGCATTATTCAAACAAGGTTAATGTGGGATTCAGGATAAAAAAATCATGATGTACACTGTTTGAGTAAAAGGCACCATGGTGACCAATGTTTTAAGATTTCACAAGACAAAGCGAACCTGAAAGCGACTGCTCTAAAAGAAATACAAACCAAACAGGCTACCTCACCTCAAACAATGTGAGAGAGGCCAATGATCATTTTATATATGGGAATTCATTCTGTATTTTATAAGCTACCAGTACAAACACTAGCTTGTAAATTATATTTTTCTGTGAATTCAACAAGCCTGTCTTGAACATTGTGGCACTTTTTTGAAATCTGATCAAAGCATACAGGATTATATAATTAGGCATTTAAAAATTTTTGTACTGAGATTTATTTACGGTTTTTATTCATTACAACCGGCACACCAGTAACTGAGTTTACTATACTATCTATCATGTTTGTTTTTGTTGATTCTGTTGTTATTGTTTGGAGTAATATTTTTATTTGACATTATTCAAAATTTATGGGCTTTTTTTTTAGTATGTCAGCATTAAAAAATCCTTATATTCTGCACTGCCTTAAGGCACTAGAGGATGAAAGCAATATTTTAGGCGCTATAGTTGTGTGGCCACTCGGCTCTCTATCACCGTCCCATGCAGTGTAATAATTTGCAAAGAAAATTGTAAAATGAAAGGCCTTCTGAACATACTCCAAGCAGCAGAAACTTGATGCAGAAAACTACAGATTTAATGAAAAATTGACTGATATGTTTTCTTAGAACAGCCTTTTACAAATACAGTAAAAATATGCCTCATTTGCAACAAAACTCTTGCTAAAGAATATGATCTGAGGCACCACTACAATACAAAGCATGCAAGCTTCAAGGAGTCCTATCCGGAACAGCCAGAGGCTTGTCAAAAAGCTATTGCTGCTTCAAAATCTCAATACTCCTAATTTTTAAACGTCACCTGAACAAGGGAGGGCAATGAGTGCATCTCTGTAGGCGGCCAGGCTATTATCTATTTATAACAAGTCATTTCCTGATGCTGGGGTTTATACGGTTTTCGCAGTGGATATTCTGGAGGAACGACAATGACAAATCTATGGACAGGCCAAAATGAACTCTATAAAAAGAGAGGAACCGAGTGCCAAACCAGACTTTGGAGGACTGCATGCACACAAGCCTGACAGCTGTCAAGCCAGATCTTAACAGGGGAAAGGTAACTTCTTCCATTAACCAAACATGAGTATTTCAGTCCTGTGATTTTCTCAGGTGTACTTTAGTTGTTGAATCACAGGCTACTTTAATTTGAGGTCAAGAATAACATTTTGAATAACTTGAGACCTGTTGCTTCTATGGCTGCATTCATACGACAGGCAAAACAGATTCCAATCAGATTTCCTTTCATATCTGATTTTTAGGATTGACTGTCTGCACTGTTTTTAGTAAGTGTCCAAATGGAATCTTACTCTGTTCAGACTGGGCCACATTACTGGTCGATCTGACAGGTTGTCGAAGCAACAAAGTGAGAGGCGTCGTCATGCATCTCAGATGCACCAGACACCGTAACGCTTGACGCTTTTTCTACAGGCACATTGGCTTTTGCATAGCGTACAATGATTTGACGGACAGTCAAAACCAAGCTTCCAGAGCTGTTCAAACTGAGATGCATCTGTCCAAATGCAATTTAAAACTACCTGCTGCAAGTCGTTTCAATCAGTCTTTCAAAAATCTGATTTTACGTGGTATGAGACTGTTCACTCTACAAAAGAGCCATTTGCTTTCAATCTGGATGGACTAAAAATCGGATTTTTAGGATTAAAAGTATTATTGTGGCAAATAATACTATTATTATTAGTATTATTCACATGCTGAAATATATTAATATTCATGTGTTATCTAGTAAAATAAATTACTTAGCTGGGGTTTAAACACCTTTGCAGGGCAATGGATGCATGTCGTGTGAGCCCCCAAAAGGTTTGACCAAAGGAATGCCTTTGGCATGCACAAAAAAGAACCAAATGAAAACAAATATTTAGTCACCAAATACCATTACCAGTCTGTGGGGGTGGAAACGATGAGGTCCTTTCCCTTTTCACAGGAGGAAAATAGCTTCCCTCATCTTTATCTGAATCTAAAAAAAATTGCAAAAAACATAAAAAATAACTCAATTTTTCAGCTTAAATATGAGGAAGAGAGATTAAGCAACCACTTTCAAATCTACAAATACCTTCTCCATCCTCTGCACTTGAACCCTCTGCAGATCGCTGTAAGAAAACACAATTTGTTTTTCAGTTTGATTTTTTGACCCTAACAGAGAAGTCATTATTCAGGATATTTTAAAACAATGTATGGTTACATAAGAGGAAAAACAATTTATTGTATCTTTATTAATCTATGTGATATTCAGTCTAGAGCGGCAATAATGGAGAAAAGCATTATCAACTCAAGCAAGATCAAGAGGCTTTGACAGCTGAAGTGTTGTGGTTAGGTTTGCAAACAGGGTTAGCTCTGATAACAGAAACTCTTCTTTAAAATATTAGTAATGCACTCCAGACAAAATACAGCTTCAAGACATACTTGAATAACAAAAACTTACCTTCTGTGCTTTATCTTTCTGGAAAACAAACACAGGTGGCGCTATGGCAGGCTTGTCTGTTAAAAGAGGATACAAGCCAGTTATCAAAGCACTAACTCAGTGGGAAAATTTTGATTCTTCTCTAAAGTTCACAGCAGAAATTAAGTACATTGGCCTGTATCTTCTCCAAAAAAAAACAATGGCTACATAAGTAATTAAGAGAGCAAGAAAGTTATGTGCAATAGAAATAGAATACAGTAATCATTTAGCACCAATTCATATTCAAAAATCTGAATTGGTGTTAGATGGACTGCTAAATGTCAATCATTCATTCAATATTTAACAGATCACTGTATGTAAATAGTTCTTGAATAATCTTTTACAACAAATTAAAGGTTTACAATTTATTTAAATATTCAGTTGGTTCATCTTGTAACATGAGCATACATTTCATGTAGCTAAAAATGTCTGATTATAATCCTTAAAGTCAACTCTGATCTCGTATCATATATTTTCTTAATGCGATTGTATTATAGGACAGACATTACCTCATGCCGACCTAAAGTAATGAATTTCTTCATATCAACCATAATCAAATGTTAAATACCTTAGAGTCATTTGTATCACAAATGTAAAACATCCTGCAAGTTCAGAATAATTTTTTTGATAGAAAACGGGAACTGTATTTAGCTAACCAAATACGTACACTAGTCGTTGTCACAATAACACAGGAATAGCAATCGCCGTTCCAGGTGACAATGGGCCTGTCACCTCACCAATTAGTGCGCCTGCCTTCACACAGGAGTAAGATGTATAATCCTATGTTCCCAGACAAAGGTTTTTCCTCCGTCTGAGTTGGGCCTATTACCCTGAGCAGGTGTAGCTCCGTTATAGTAGAGTCTCGCAGGAGGATAAATGCAAACCACAAAAAGCCGAGGACACATGGACAGGATTGTTTACCGGGTTCACGTACACTATCTCCAACGCAAGCCCTCATTGCTATTACTATTCGTATATGCATGAAACGCGTTCAATAGCACTAAACATAAATATGCTGTGACCTATATTTTGCATCCAATTCTGAAAGTCTCTGAATTACAGTCAGTTATAACAGCTGAATGTAACACTTCTAGCGTGAAGCACTGATAGTCATTCATGGTTCAACTAACGGATCGCTGCTTATGTTAACGAGCTAGCATTTTCAATATGACCCGTTCCAGCAATTAGTCTAATCCACCGGTTGTTCCCCGTAGTGCCGAACCCACTGAAGCTAAGATTACAAGCTAAAGTTAGCTTGCTAATGCTCCTCATCCCGCATGAGCCATCTCGGCAATGACACCAACATTCTTCTTGACGACGAGATGAGTTTTAAAAATGTCATAACAGCAAAAATGACTCAGGCAGAATGAATGTCAAGGTAGCAGCAATAACAACCAACACATTAGCTGACGCTTTGCTTTACGCGCCCAAATGAACGTCAAGTAGACTTGTAACACAGCGCTACCTACCTACATCAAATAACAATACTGTACTGTAAATGTTTCGCTTACACCCGAGAAGTTTGATAACAATAGCCGCTAATACTTTAGTATAATCGCAAGGGAAACACTGCCTTTTAGGTCTCGTAATCACTGCCACATTCTCACCGTATTTTCACTGAACACAAGTGACATATTATGAATAGTGCGGGTGCTAACGTTAGGAGCCAAGCCAGCTAGTGACAGGCAGCATTCGAGTGCGTTCCGTGGCACTCCAGGTATTACCCACAGCCCTGACGTTAGCATTGTTAGCCTGTTTGCTAACGTTGTAGATATATGAACGCCGCAAAGCTGTAATTCACACGAACTCACTATAAAGACCACGCAAACAGCTTCGTTGCTATTACTTAATGTGCACACAGTGCAAGGGCACCTTTTAGAACGGAGCAGTCTGTATTATTTTTCCTCATACTGCCACTTACTCACCTTCGTTTGCCAAGTCCGCCATTTTACTTCGACACTCACACACCCACAACCCACCGCGCAGATAATACAAATTGAGGCAGAAAGGTTTTCAGGGTATATTGAGCGAGCGACCCCCCCCAGCACAATCAATTTTTTTTGCCCGGTCGTCGGTCATAAAGAATTTATTCTCATAATTAGAGTCATTAAATTCACGTTTATTTTAATATATGTTACCACCAGCCACAAAGGTCAACTTAAAGTTTACATGCATAGCCTGAGCTGACACTCCTTGCAGATACACCTACACATTGATGACATTGGTGAAACTGCATTTATCGTTGCATTTAAAGCACACAAGCAACATCTAGTCAATAATCTACTTGGTTTTAATTCGTAGGGCCTGTCATACACCAAAATCTTCAACATAATGGAGTTTGTTGTCATGGTGAAATTTTATTAGTCACTGATGTCTTAATAACATTGACTGGTTATCTAGCACCAATTATAATGTCCACAAATATTTAAACACCTTCCAACTAGAACACTTATTGTGGTTTCTCAGAAATGTTGCTGTACAGGTGCTTTAGGAATTAGGTATGACTACATGTGGTGTGAATGCTACAAAGTATAGTTCATTAGTAATGCATTCAAAACAGAAATTTTGTTAACTGGGTTGTTTATAATATTTTTTATTGTGGAAGTCCTTAAAACGAATTAAGATCAATACAAGAACTTGCAGTCTGTTTGGAGGGTTTAGTTTGTGAGCATCAAGACTGCCGACAATTCTGTTCAGGGTTAAAGTTGGCGTCAGTGTCAGTGTTTGTGTGTGTGCACACGCACGCACACCAACACACACGCGCGCACACACACACACACACACACACACACACACACACACACACACACACACACACACACACACACACACACACACACAGAAAGGGCCTCTAAGCATGCAAATAGGATGATGGTAGAGAGGCAGCCAGCCACATGGGGCACCCAACCATTATCACCATGGTGGTGGGGGGGGGGGCTTGCTCAAGGGCACCTCAGCAGTGCTCAGAAGGTAAACTGGCACCTCTATAACCGAAAAATTTTGGTCCACACCCCAATCCAAGACCTAGTGGACTGAGAAACTGCCACAGCTACTGAATACCACAAAACCAATCAATTTCACCAAACCCAGGACTGCTACCTGCTCAGATACTGGTGAGTCTATGTGTTGTATTATATCTTATATACTGTATATTATATAAGCTGCTGTTCCGCTGCTTTGCATGAATTGCTCACCTCAAACAATTGCAGTTCAACCAACCTGCCACAAGAGGGGGAACAACCATTTGAAGCTGGAACTACAGTGTATACTGTATGTAAATGCTGTCAAGCAGGTTCCACATCATTGATTGATTGATTCATTGATTCATTCATTGATTCATTCATTGATTCATTCACTCATTCATTCATTCATTCATCTATTCTCTCATTCATTCGTCTTCATAGCCATACATAAGAATAATAATATTTGTAGCAAGAATGGGTATCCACCTTTAAAAAAGGTCATACATAAATATATTGGTGAAATTATTAAATCATAAATTTACAACAGTATGTGCTAGCAAAAATATTTAAATCAATTGTTTCCCTTGTTAGGTCAACTGCGGTTGAGAAACAAAGTATATAACACATTTTTAAGAGCTTACATTACACAATACCAACCAAAACATCAGAATGAATCACACTTAAGAGTTCACTTCAGGCAAATCTCAAACAAGCCACTGCTTGTGTTTACACTTTGGCCCTCATCTGTCAGTAGGGCTTGGCTTACTCTTCCAGCACTAGCAGTTTCACTTCTTCTCATATCCTAGCCATAACCTATGTCCTCTGTTATTAGTGAGTCAACATTTTTAGTAGGCCAAGAACATTATATTAACTCTCATAAAATTATCGTATACCAGCTATATTATACATTAGCAAGCGCCATAATGTTGCTAAAATGGAGAAAGTGGCTTCTTAATTTCAGAATCCATCACAGACGGAGAAATATTACTTCCAGTTCTTCTCTTGTAATACAGGAATGTCATTTTCTGTGCTGTGAGCCCATTTCTGAAATACAACATTACACAGGACGCTTATTTTGTAACAGCCTGAAGATAAACTCCAGATAAACAAGGGTAGTTAGGATGCAAGTATTCACGAAATCCAGCTGTTATTTTTATTGAGCTGAGAAGTATTTGATGTTATCTCTTAAGCAGTGTCCTATGAACACATTGCACATGTCTTCTTTGTGTGCGCTGATTGTAGTATGAAGAATTAATCATAATAACACAATGGTAGTTCCGCACAGATGATGTTTACACAGTGTAGATGTTTAAAAATGTTTATGCCTCCATGATTACTCTTGTTAAATTAGACCACCTAGACCTGGTAAATTTTCTCTACATCTTAATGTCAATTTGATTGTAATACTTGAATCCTCATTAGCATCCTAACACTCTGGACAAGTCTCCAGTTGATCGCAGGGCCACACAGAAAGACAAACACACACTCACATTCCCACCCATACCTATGGATAACTTGGAGTGACCAGTACACCTAACTTTTTGGTGGTGCGGAGGAAGCCAGAGAACCTAAAGAGAACCCATCCAGACATGGGGAGCCCATGATTAAGGTATTACGATTAAGGTAAAAAAAATAAATAAATAAAGCTAGTGTTAGTCGCTTAGTAAGTGTTGATTTACCAACACCATTATCACCAAAACCTTCAAGTTTTGTTATGTAATTGTCCTTATGGCAGTTACTGTCAGCATTCATGTTTCTCGAAGAAGAATATAAGAATAGGCTGCATGTATGGGTGTGCACGTTAATCCCTTTTATGATCACGTATTTGTTGTGTCTTTGTACCAGAGGCCACAGGTGTGGGTTCATCATCATGATGTCACTTTAGTCAGATTTGCCTCATTACAAATGAAATTATATTTCTTGACCCTAAAATATGCCCCAAGAATTTGGTCTCCGATGTTGATCACCAGTAGTTCATTTAACAACATTAACGGTGGATGTGGATTTATGTCTAGATACGGCTTCTCACCTACAGTAGATGAATGAAATCCTTCTGAATGACTGAATCTGCATCATCTCAGCGACAAACTGTTGACAGTTTTATGTCCCTGCTGCTTCTATTACTGTGATTCCATACATATTGACCCCCACCTACCTACCCCACACCTGGGTGTTTTTTAATTTGCATGTCATATTGTTATTTCTCATGACACTAACATGATACATTTTCAAATCTGGCCCAATCTCTGAATGCTGTCGAAAGGGAAGAACTGACACAGAATTATATCTTTACCTGAAATGTGCTCTGCTGACCCAGGATCCACGCCTGCTTAAAAATATAATCAAATATCAAAATTTGATTAAAAGATATCTTACGGACAAACAAATAAACAAACAAATATACAAATAATTAAAACAGTTCTAGAATTGCTTCAGGTTAAATGTTCAGTCTGCATTATAATTATTGGTGATAAACCATAGTTTGAGAGACAGTTTTGTCGTCAACTCTGCAGCCTTCCTGTACTATATGTCAAAAGCAAAGTTCCTACAAAATAGATTAATGGGTTTTGGATATGTGCTCTTTCACATGCATGCAAAATGATAGCAAGAGTGAGGGGAAAAAACATGTTTTACTGTCTGAAAGGAATGCCATAGACAATGCATTTTGTCTTCACGCAGCTCAAGTTCAAGTACCTTTGGCAGTGGACCATCAACTCCTGACAAATATTCAGTGTCATTAATCCAAAGAAATAACTCAAATGTACCAGTACAACCAGGAAACGCCATGATCACTGCCAACTATATTTTTTTTAATGAGTTTCAGATTGGTTTGCCAACTATCATTCAAATTTTAATTCATGATGTGCTCAAATCAAATCCACACAATAAATGGGGAAATTGACTGGCATTGCACAACAATTGACTTATTGTGTTCATACAAACTGTTTCCCTGTCTGGGTGGTAACTCAGAAGAACCATTATATTTTAAAAAGAGTCTTTCTCTTATCTGTTCTGGAGAGTAATTTAGTAACTTGTTGAATTGAGCACCGGTAGGATTCTGCAGGTGAAAGAGAGTAAAAGAACAGGCCTTCTGTTATGAAACAGCTCATTGAGCTCCTGCATGATTTTTGGATGTGAGTGTTGGTATCCGTATAAACAGAGTACAAACAGTGAACAGTATCATGTCCACTGAGGTACTCAAACCTCATTAATATCAGTCAAAAAGTGTTCAACAAAATTCTCAATGAAAAGAAAACATTTTTTCTGGAATCAAAATGAAGAGCTTTGGATGGATATGCAATATGACAGTGCTGAAAAGAGTTTTTAATGCAAAGTCACTCAAATGTCAGACTACAATATGACTAAAAGAGGGTCAATTCAAATCTGATTCTGTACTGTAATTCACGTTTCATCAATGAAACAGTAGTGTCAAGTGTTGTCTTGAATCATATGTGTCCTCTTATCGATTTGTACAACAAACACACAAGGACAGATCCTTGATCCAGATAACAGAAAACTTCCCCTCAATAAAATCAGGGACAGGGGAATAAATTACAGACACATCATAAGATGCTATGCTGTAGTGGATCAGCAATGACAGAACAATATAATTTTTTTAAACACAGGTTACAGGAGACTGACATAGTTTCTAGAGCAACTATATTTTTAGACATTACACAATTATAATTTTAGCACGTAATCCAGGCTGACAAACAAGATATCTTCAGATGGCGGAAGAAGAATACGGAAGATTTGAACCTATTTACATGGGAGTATTCCATTTTCTCAATGTGGCAGTGTTTTAGCTTTAATCTTTCAGCTGCATCCCTGATACAGCTTTGAAGCAAATAAATATAAAAGCTATAATTTCTCTCTAAGTTCTTCCAATTATGAGTACACAATGACAGATTGTTTAGTTTGTGGAATGAATAAAGATGATGGTGTTCACAATTGCTTTAGAGTATCTAAAATGCGGACAACACCAAAGGAGGCTATACAAACAGATGAGGCAAAGACAGTCTACTCACATAGCACCCTGTTGCATCTCAATGCATGGGAGACAATGTGATTTGCCTGCAATAAAATGCATCACCCAATTAAGCACAACATGATCAACAAAAAAAATGCTGGTTTTTTTTACAGAAATTAGTTGCCATGACCCAGTCTTTTTAGTTTTGGCTGAAAAAAGCTGTAAAAGGAACAGAATAAAATCTCATCAATACTTAAATTGGTTGTATGAATGAAAGAAAAATAAATGCTCACAATCACACCAGTGATGACTGCTATCAGCCTTTCAGTGACAGCTGTAAAAATAAGATTTAAAAACAGCAACAGTTATCTGAGCTGCTGCCCAACATAAGACTGCTCCACAGTCAGGAACAAGTAAAGCTTAATTTGATCTTATGTCAGAACTCTATTGAAAATAAGACATCATGTTTGTACAGGGTAAATTTTAATTTTGCCTAGTGGTAGAAGCATTGTCTGTCTGTCTAACATCTGTTATTCCAACCCAAGTTTTAAATGTTGTTCTAAAGTACCATGATTTCCAAAGCATACCTTTCTGGATAAGAGTTTGGAAGAAATAATTCGAGAATAATGGGACTAAACAGCTTCAAATTCTTATCTACTGTAAATGCCCTTCAAAACTAGAATTTAATGGCTCACATTACTCTTATGGAACATATTTCCTAAATCACACATGTCTTTAGTTCTCTTTCTCCACAGATTTTGTAGGGGGTGGGTTGATGATCTGTCATGGAAACAAAGAGGGGAAAAACTGAAGATGAGGTGAGGTGCAAAGGTGAGTTGTTCATGGTAATATGATCCATGGCAAAATGCCTCTGATTGCTTTATAAGACAGCCTCACCTATCTCTTTCAGACACAAGCAGAGATCTGAAAAAGACAAGTTGATCTGGAACACTGGAGGTGAGTCCCCTTTGATTCTAACACAGGTACAGAATGACACTTTGTTTTAAAGTACTAGCTTTCTATATGTTTAAAATGGTTTAAACTTTTTAGTTTAGTTTTTAAATACAGGCCAGAGTGAAAAGATGTGACCTTAATGCTTCACTTGTTCTTTACCAAAAGTTCAAAAATATTTTCTTGCCAAAGGACCAAAGAAAGCTAAAATAAGGAAAACATTCACAGAACAACTTTCCTGGTTTAAGAACAATTGCTCCTTTCATGTACTGACAGTTCCTTTGATGTAAAGCCACCGTAATGTTGAACCACAGAGAGTTAAGATTTTTTTCTATGGAATATACTGTACACATAAAACCACTGCAAACTTTCTCTCAAAGTTCAATGTTCAAGGTTTGAAGTGAGGAAGGCGTGGGAGTAACTGACGCACAACAGTCACAGGGTGATAAGCCAGGTTTTAGGTTAATGTTGTCCTTCCTTTTTTCAGATCTGCAACAACAGACAGTACCATGCATTTCAACACATTGTTCTTCTTGCTGATCATATCTGGTCTCTCTCTAGCACTGGCACAAGGTAAAAGACTGACAGGTGTTCACTGACTGAGTCATATATGATGCTTATGACATTGTGATATTTATATTAAGATCAAATGACGCAGACGGAACCTTTAAGCCTGCTTTTGTCTCACACTTTTAGCATTCCCTACTTTTGATAAATACAAATAAAAAAATACAAATACAACCAGGCAGTCAGAGACTGCAACATCCCGCGACTTACCCTGACTTACTTTCAGGGTAGGTCAGGGTACCCTGAAAGTAGTACCTGACTAGTGCATAGACTAGTGCATATGGAGAAGGCCAGTGTGAGTGTGACCATAGATCAAAGCTAGTGCATAGGTAGGTCAAAGCATTAGCTTTGACCTATGGTCTTACACTGGCCTTCTACCTCGCTTTTCTATCCTATCCAGTTCCTGAGTGTACAAAAGTTGAAATTTGACCTTGACCCTATTTTTTTTCAAGGTCAGGGTCATCATCTCACTTTCACCCCCTTTGCCGCCCAAGTAATGGGCTTTTTGTTTCATCTTTCTATCTGCAACGGTTGCAAGATATTTGGTTGACTAAGTAACGGACGGATGAACGAGCGGATGAACGAACGGACGAACACACTGACAATCACAATACATCACCACTTTGAAGCGGGATGTAATAATACAAAGTATTATTTTCAATTTAGTGTTGCATTGAAATGAGTGGGGTACTAGATTATGCATTTCTGATCTTTCAGTGACATATGATGACTGCTGTTTGACGTACGTGAAAAAAATGAGCATTAAAACTCAAAAGCATGCTGTCAACTACAGATGGCAGGTGGTAGATGGAGACTGCAACATCCCTGCTGTAATGTATGTGTGCAAAGACAATAAGAATGTTGACTTTAATGCTAAAATGTCTTAAAATGTGCTTTGTAACTTGATTATTATTATCTTTTATCAGCACTGATCCTAACTGGGGTTTTTGTGAATGATCTTTTAGATTCATTATGAGGAAGGGCCGTGTCTTATGCACGGACCCTAAACAGAAGTGGGTTGTACTGCTGATGAAGAAGATAGAAAAAAAGAAACAGAATGGTGTCAAGAAAGTCCTCTGGAAGGTGGGTGATGACTGATATTTTAGCGCTCAAAAACTGGCCATCTTCTCAAATCATGTTTGAATACCGCACATGAGCCAGTCAGAAACTGCCAGCACGATAAGGATATTTCAACCACTTGCCAATAGAAATTAATAAGACTTAATCACTTTTTAAAATGTATTATTTCTATAATAAATAATAATATAACTAATAATTTAATCATTTTCAGAAATAATGTTTTGTATTTTGACATAAAATAGAATTAGGTATGCTTTCGCATGTTGAATAAAGAAAATGACATGTTAGTTTGGAACGTTTTAATGATTTTGTGATTGTTTTTCCTTCTCAGCACCATTCACAATGATTACTGACAACGACTGCCTGTTACAATGGCCTTGTTCATTGTTCATTCTCCTTCTGCCAATCAGCAACAAGTGGCTCAAGGCTTCTTAGTGGACGGCAGTTGAAGAGTGGGGACAAAGATCTTGTAGAATTACTTTTGCTTTCACTCTGAGGTCAAAAGCTTGGGTGGAACGGAAGCAGCTCTTTGTTATTCAGGATTTCTCTGCTGATGCAGACTGGCCTTTGAAAAGCAGGACTGCTTCAATAGGCATATCGGTGGCTGCTTTCTTGCCTTTAGAGAAATGAATTAATCGATAAGCTGTTTAATTAATGACAATCGAGTGGAAGTGGAGGTGTGTGGTCAGATGTCTACCAAATGCACACACTTTTAATAATTTTCTGGAATTGTTAAATTCTGATCTTTTTTCACAAATTTTCTGTTTAGATTATACAACAATATATTCACATAAAATCATTATTGCAATAAACTTACTAATCACCAACCAATGAGTGTTTCTAAGTTAATGAGTATGTTTACATGAATGTTTTTATAGTGTTTAATTTTTTTGTGTTGAAATGAATTTAGATTTGTATATAACTATATATTTAAATACATTATCTGTATTTTATCTAAACAAAGGGATTACCCTAACACAGCGGAAACAAAAAGAACACCCATGCTTCTCCTTCCTTGCCTGTATTAATTGAGGAAGAGTTTTTCAGGTTTCTTTCTGCTGGCTTCCCTTGATCACCTGATGTTTCCATCATTACCACAAACATATACAAAAAGTGCAACATATACAACTAAATCATGAAATGGCCAGATTAATTGAAGTGAACTGCAGATTTATGTACAGACTCTTATCTTTGATTCCCACAGGTTGTATTAGATAGTACTGTAATAAAATGAGAACTACATATTCAGTCAACATGTACAGTCATTTATCACAAATCTCGACATAACACTGAGACTTTTCTTATGTCATACTATGACATTACTTATTAGTACAGTTCAATAAATCATTTCCTTCATTTTGATGCTATTACTACATTTGTTTTCCTGTTCTTGACAGATGAATGCCAAAATAGGATCCATAGCTGGCCGTAAACCCAAGCAAAATATGTTCAGATCAGGAATTTTAATTGTTTTTTATTCTTCTATCCAATCCTATCCTAGAAATACAGCATAGCTTCAACTTCAACAAATTTGCTTTGTACGGGCTTCTTCTTTCGTCTTTCTATCCGCAACAGTTTGAAGATATTTGGTGGACGTACGTACGGACGAACGCACAAACACTGACAATTAAGATACATCACAGCTTTGCGGGACGTAAAAGATAGCTATTTTTTGAAGAGTTACAAGATATTTAACAGAAATGAACAAATTAAGAGTCACACACCAGACCTATCGATTTCACTTTCTGTAACTCTGCTACCTTCTTTCAACAGAGGTAAGTTTGACGTGAGTTGGCAGTGTTGGTTTAATAAATCATGAAGACAAAGAGATCAAGGTAGTGATAAACAATTTGCACCACATCCTTTGACAATGATGTTATCTTTATTGTCACGCTATGCAGTAACACAACAACAAAAATTCTCATAACATTCCCTGCACAGTATAGCAATATGAATGCTGGGAGTAGTTTTCATTTTTAAACGTTAATTGAATTCAGTTTACTTTAGATTCTAGGAAATCTCTTGGTATTAAAAGGCATTACAAAAACAAAATTCACAAACACACACATAGACACACACACATACACGCACAATGTTTTAATCTGCACCCTTGCTATACTGATGGATATTACCCTGTGGCTCACCTTTCCTGGAGTGACATTTCACGCCATCATGTGTTATAGGTATTTCACCATTTGGGTGTAGTATCAGGGTCATTTTGGCCCTCTGGGAAGTTTCTTTCAGACTCAGTCTGTCATGTTGTGAAAACCTTGATTTTATCTTAGTGAAGTACTGAGTGCCAGGTATGATTGCAAAACACATCACTCTACACTTTCATTCACTTTGATTCACAGTTATGTCGAAGTCAAACTTTCATTTTCCATTGTACTATCACATCATGTAAGCCTATGCTCAAAAAAGAAAACACCATGTGCCTTTTTAATTTTGTACAATCCATGAAGTGCTGTTGTTACTGTATTACTCAACACCTTAGGAAATGTGCATAACTGCTCTCAAGAGTTCCACAGAAGTTTACAAAAGTTTCAACTTCATAGTCAAGAAGAAAACAGCTTCAGAAAATGCATTTAGTTTTAATATTGATGTGACTGTGTGAAGTGAAAAATGTGTTAAGAAGCTTTATAGTAGTAATTTTAACTCAGCAATAAGTAAGACAAACTGGCAGTGAGAGAATGAAGCTGACAACAGTAAAACTGACACAAAATCCATAGAGTAAATAAAGTTACATTTAGATGAATTAGAAGATAAAAGATGATGATAAAAATTAAAAACAGGGACTAAAACACATTCAAGTATGACTGCAGTAGACTAATTTCTAAACAGACAAATGAAAAGGTTATGAATATTGTCATACTACTACAAAAAAAACCATTTTAAAATGTTCCCTAAATATAGAACTATTTTTTCTAGAACATAAATTACATGATGATGCAGACCATAGAATGGTGCTTGTTTAGCAGGTTATCTGAATCTGCTCTCCGTATGGGTCTCTTCTGGTAGTCTGTGGCGTACGACTGGATGTAGCCTACGGACTCTGGAGACCTCCTCCTTTGTATGCGGTGTAGCAAAATCCGGTAGGTGCCAGTTATTGAGCATGTCAGGTTTAGGCTGTTGTTGAGAAGATGGAACTTGGTAATACCAAGGTTCTCCATTGCTGCCTTCACATTCAGTTCATCTGTGCTCAGATTGTAGGATGATTCAAGCAGGCAGTGTGGTGTGGGGCTGCAAGCTGTGTAAGCCTGTGGGTAGTTGATACCTTTCATCCAGTTGGTGTCCACGATCTGTGCCAGCATGAGGCGATCTACTGGGACTGGCCTCAGGAGGCCCTTGATGACCTCTTGGCATGACCCAGGTACAAAGGGAGGGATAACATAGGAGCCCTGCACGATACAGCATCTAAGTTTGCTTGTGTTACTAGCTTTAAATGGCAGAGTGCCAGTCACCATAAAGTAAAGCAAGATACCCAGAGCCCAAATGTCTGCGTATTGCCCATTGTATCCTTTCTCTTTAAACAACTCTGGGGCTGCATAAGGTGTGGAGCCACAGAAGGTGTGTAATACATCGATGGGGCAGCAAGATGTGCTGAAACCAAAGTCACCCACTTTAATGCAGTATGTACTGGTGTAGAAGATGTTCTCAGCCTTCAGGTCCCTGTGCACAATGTTATTGTCATGCTGGGAGAAGAGGAAAATAATTGACATGGATATGTGACAACCTTTATTTGTGTTATATTCTACAGCAAGGATGCAGTGAGAATTTTATAACTCCTATATTACAACAAAATGCACAACATTCATCTGAACACTGCCATTCACTTACCATGTGTTTGACTGCAGACAGGACCTGGGAGAAGACAAGTTTACTTTCCAGATCTGACAGGCGCCCCCTGGTGTTAATACGGGAGAACAGCTCCCCTCCGCAGGCGTATTCCATGATCAAGTAGACTCGCTTTAATGTCTCCACCACTTCATACAGGCGCACTATGTTTGGGTGGGTTAGCTTCTCCATGCAAGAGATCTCGGAGGCAAAAAGTGCTTGAGATCGCTTGTCAAGGCGTACTTTATCCAGAATCTTTACTGCCACTCTTTCTATGAGGTGAAAACAAGCAACATGGAATGATATTGTTACCCGAGTTTTTACACTTTATTTTGCCTAGTCTTCCAAATGAAGTGCTGCTTTTCCTTCACTCCATTGTCACGGTATCTGCTGTCAATCAATGTCTGTGAAGGATGGAGGGAATATTGTTCACTGGATGTCTGGATGATACGTCTTCTGACATCTGGACTGAGCCACATTGGACTTACAATATGAAATATATGGTGCAGAGGTCACTATGAGGTCTTGCATGAAAGTTATGAGAATATCTGCTGAAACATTTTAGACAAATTTTTCACTGATACGTAAATCAAGTATTAATCCACTTGCTCTCACAAGGGGAAAAACACATGAAAGATACCCTCCATAGAAAATTGTTTTTTTTTACAACGAGAAATACTTACCTGATACATTTATGTGACAGTTATGGGAAGGTTAACCTGGCCCAGTATTAGTTGCAGACTTTACATCTTTTTAACCTGTAGAAGACGTGAGGGGTGTGGCAGTTTCTGACTAATTTGTCATTACTTTGACTAATTTGCTAAACAGTTGAAAAGAAACTGATATTGGGGTCTTAAAAATCTTACCTTTGGTCAGGTCATGTATCCCCAATCTAACCTGGGAGAAGTTTCCAGAGCCGATTTCTCCTCTCAACTCGTAAAGTGCTACCCGTCGCCCAAATGTCAGATCATTCATCACCTTCTCTGAATGGGTCAGATCATATTGGGCCTTTTCAAAAACGCTGTGTTGCTTTATCTCCAGCTCTTGTGACATGTTCTTCTTTGTCTCCACATTTCTGCCAACATTTGTGCATGTGGGGGTTAATATATCTTCCTGACCTGTAGTTGATTTAAAATGAGCCCCTGAGAAGGAGAAAAGAATCAAGTAGGTGTCTTGTTTTTTGGGTGTAACAGTAATTTTGAAATGTTTTAAAATACTATTTACATTGCATTTTTGTCAGTGCATTTTATATAACATCTTAACATTCATACTCATCGGTGTGGACCTTACTCACATGTTTTTCCTTTTATGTTCTTCTTACTCCTTTCTGTGTTGATGGCATTGTTTCTTTTGTTCAAATACATAATTTCTGTTCCAGACACTAGGATGTGCTGCTTTCCTCTGTAATCCCACTTTTCAAAAATTCAGTAAAAAGTAATGCAGCAAATTAAGGAGAAGTCAACTAAACTTTGAAAGAAAATGATTTTTGTGATGTTAGCAGCATAGCATGTGTTAAAATTACTCCGCATGCAACAAGAAAAATAGTCTAAGATGACATTTCTAAGATTTCCTGCTGTCTTGCCCACATGCTCCTTTACTGCCTGCTCTATTTCCCTTCTCTGTAGTAGTATTAGTGTATAATCCAGCACTGCAGCATGATGCAGTGTAATCCCAGACTGATGGACTCCTCCCATGCAGACAGACAATAGACTGGCTTTACAGAGGCTTCTGTAACCCCTAGACATGAACATACCAGATGATGCAGGTTCTTAAACTGGTCAGTGATGGGATTATCTCAGCTGTGACTGTATAAAATAGTTATTATTATTATGAGTCAGGAGAGAGGGGCAAGTTGAAAGTGGTTTGTATTCTTACAATACCTATATTTACTGATTTCTAATTTGACAATTATTAATTTACTTCATATGATTAAAGCTTTAATATGTGATTATCAAATTATTGTTCTTGTTCTTCTTCGTCTTCATCTGGCTGGGCCACACATTGACGCAGACATTGACCTTGACACCAGACAGACAAAAGGCCAGACTGTCTGCACAGACCCACCCAGGTACTATTTGTGATCTGTTTCTCCCATCAACCTCTGCTTCCCAGACTGAGCAATAGGATTGTCTCAGTCATCATATGTAAGCTGCATGGGTGTATCAGGAGTGAGTCATTATAATCCACTTGTCATCTCAGCACATGCAATGGTCAACGTATATTTAGACACCATTGAGGAAAAGTTTAATGACATGAAAGTAAAATTGTATGCTATTAGCAAAGAAGAGTAAGGGAGAAAACTAATTTAAAAAATAGATTGATAATGTCTGAACATAGCATGTAGAACTAGAGCAACTAAGAAGCAAAGACAGGTAATGTCCCGTTTGTTTATGAGGACAATGGAGAATGACAGCAACTTTATCAAAGATTTTTATCTTTGGGGGGGCAGGCAGGCAGGCAGGCAGACAGGTAGATAGATCTATCCAGAGACACCAAGAAGGGCAGGTATTCTACACTGCCGTTTGGTCCATGGGCCGAAATAACATTGAGACACCTGTTCCCAACCTGAAGGCGCAGGGACACGACCCTCTCATTCACTGGGGTAAACTCCAACATATGGCAACTGAGCTGTGGGGCTATAAGCAAGCCCACACCCTGCCGCCTCTCACCCTGGTCAACACCACAAAAGTGGAGAATCCAGCCACTGTCAAAAGGTTGGGTTCTCTTGGTTGGATTGGAGTTGGTAAATCTCTTTCACATATTACTTAAAAGGTTGTAAAGATGTTTAATTATGTGTATCATTTAGGAATTTTCCATTTCTTTTTTTCACAATAATGATCCAGGTATTCTGTTTAATCATGTGTATCATTAAAGAATTTTCTTTTTTTTTTTTTTTTCACAATAATGATAGAGGTAATCAAATCAATCAATTGTCAAGTAATCTCCGTGGTGCACTGCCGTCATGCCCGAAGTTTCCCAAGCCAGCTGGGATAGGCTCCAGCACCCCGCAACCTGCTCTGGTGGACGAAGCGGAAGAAGATAATTGAATGAATGTCAAATAATCTGGGTTTTGGTAGGATTACAACAGAATTACAATAAAATTTGCTGTAGCTTCTTGCAGAGAATCAACAAATGAAACCTGTTGCGATTGTCACCTGAATCAAGGTGTCTGAATGCTGGCAACTCTTGAACGATGATCCCTTGATCCCCCTGAAAATGAGGGGATCCCATCAGCACTTCAAAGACGGGGTATCCTTTTGATAAGATAGTAAAGACAAATCATGAAATACCAACATTGTGACATAACTTAAGATCTTTTTTCCTATGATTGACATGAGATCTTTTATTATGAAAAGGGGATTTACGTTTCTAGGTTGCTCTTAAGACATTCTGTTTTCTGTACTTTTTTTTTTGTCGTTCTTATTAAATTTTTCATTTAACCTCTGAACTATTGGAGTTGGAAAGATGTTACAAGTAATCTATATTATTCTAAGTCTGCATCTCAGCTCTGCATTCAGGACAGACTGAGATTTAAAGTGCAGCTTTGGGCAGTCTAGCCATTTGGTGCTGTGTTGAATAAACACAAAGGTGCTGGAGCTTTGTGAAGGGGAGCCTCGGGACCCCACGCTGATTTATGTGTTTGGGCCAGGTTTTGTTTTAACTCAGAGGTGCTAAACACATTCCCCCCTGAGAAAAAGCATGATTAATTCCTTTGAAGGAGCGACACTATTAGAGTCAAGACTACTTAAGCACTTCATTAGGATGAGCCCTGGTATACTGACGCACTCGAGTCGCTGGTCCCCTCGCAGTACAAGTAGAAAAGCACCAGAAACTCCCTTTGAAGTAGCCCTGCTTGTAAGAACATCCCACAAAGCACTCAGCATGGAAATTTGATTAGCCTCACTTTTTCCTCAACCACACCACTTTGAGACCTATTTGCCAGGTCACATTCGGGTCTGAAGCTTAATCTGATATAAATATCAGAGGCATCAGAAAGCAGAGGGACACTCGGGATCTGGCAGCTAAGGAGCAGATTGACACCAAAGCCATGGATGGACCACAAGTGTTTCTTCTCCTACTGTGTGCCCTCTGCTTGTCTTGTAAGTACTGTTTGTTGTCTTCTACTCAAATGCTATTTTGACATGTACAGACACAATGTTCTGACACCCATCTTGTCATAATCATTTCTAATATGCTTGAAAATTGGTCTTAGAGGAGTAGAAGAGGGTATGATTCTGGAAAGAACATTTTGGTTATTTGTGATCCATCTTTGACTAAATACTGGTATTATTTTCATTACAGTCAAGACAGAGTATTTGTGAATAAACATATGCATACAGGATTCAGATATTCTTGTGTAATAAAATGTGTCAGTAACTGGTTGTTTTGAAAAGCAATCATTCTACATAGGAATTTACCTGCATCAGTCGAAAAATAACTAATAAACTTGAAGAAAATGGATTTTTTGAGTATTATATCAAGTCGCAAAACACAATGTGCTCTCTTGTATATGAACCACTCATCTTGTATATACAGCATTTTCCCTTTAGAGAAAAGTTCACATTAACTTGAGATGTTTGTGTTATTTCTTTCTAGTGTCTATGGTTTTGAGCAAACACACAGATCACAGAAACCTGTTCACACAAAGAGTGTGCTGCAAAAGACAGATCCACTTTGTTTACATTGGACAAGGTAAAGTTCCACATTTATGCCACATGTACAGGTTCAATACATTTACCATCTAATGAATGTCTAAAATCCTCCAAGAATTCAAAGCAGAATTTCTCAAATGGATGATGAACTTTTCCAAGATGAATTATAACTTCTCCCCCCAGAATTTATTTAGTAAAGTAGTAATTATTAATGTTGTGCTTGCGTTGCCACAGATATATCTGGAAGTCCTGTTAGTGTTGATGTGGGAATGTGCAGGTCGCACTGCGTGGGAGTATCCAAACCAGAAGCAGGACAGCAGGAATATTCTAAACATTCCTCAATGCTGGAATTTCTAAGGAACAAAAAGGTAAGTGAAGTTTCCCCTACACCGCCACCAGGTTGCGCTGCTACTTTATAATAGTTGATCAAAGATGCCAAGCTGAAATGTCAGTTTACAGGAAACGAAATTCTCATTATTTTAATAACTATAACATTAGATCGTTCGGACAGTTTTGTTGCGCAGCTCAGCTTTAATTATCACTATTTTTGCCGCAAAATACAAATATTAAACACTTAAATCTACAATACTTTTACCTCAAAAATACAGCATATAACCATATTTAGACATGTCAGGAACAAATGATGGCCCAACATCTTTTTGTTCTGAAGATGAGGAGGCGCAGACCTCCATCTTCTTCGCAGACTTCGCTGTCGCTGAACCAACAGCCGTCGTGCGGCGTTAACCATGTGTGTGAGGCCACCGGGATGCGTGTGGAGCGGTTGCTACTGTTTGATGGACCCCGGGAGGTGGAGACGGTGGAGGAATGCCACTGCGCGCTCAAGATGAACCAGTGTGTCCGCGTACCGGCGCTCAAGAGGTTCTACTCCGAGACGCCTTATGAGACAGTCATAGACGTGGGAGGGTGCTCGCAATCCAAGGACTCCCGAGGTGTGTGTGTGTGTGTGTGTGTGTGTGTGTGTGTGTGTGTGTGTGTGTGTGTGTGTGTGTGTGTGTGTGTGTGTGTGCGTGCGTGCGTGCGTGCCTATCGTCAGCCTGTTACGCAACAAAACAGCCCCTACTTAATTTTAAGACAGGGCGGCAGATAGAATCAGGATGAATATTAAAATATTGAAGGCTCTCAGCATAATATATACAGCCAGTTAGTGCAATAATTTTATTTTGTCTTAAGGAGATATGAAGTAATCTGATTATTTTGCTTGTTGTGATACAAGGACATTTTCAACTGCATTTTTAAAAACCAAATTTCTATTTGAAAAGGGAGTTTTAAGAGTTTAAAGCATACGCACATATAAAAGCTGCATGAAAATAATGATGCATTATTTGTTGACCACGTGACCACTTTAGCCGCATATCTTTATGTTTACTATGCTGCTGTTCTCCTGGAGCTCAGGGTGAAAGTCGCCTGTAACACTATAGAATCTAATGCAGCATCCTTCACTAACAAAGAAGAATGCCTCAGTCCTTTTTGTAATAATTTCAATACTTAAAATTAGATGTGTGGATGAAAAGAACTGCTTCATAACTTTGAGCACTGTTTGTCATTTACAGAGGGATTTCATTGTGTCCCCACCAAGTTTGACTCAGCCTTGGTGGAAACCCCGAACAAGGCTGATATCATTGAAACTGTAGCTGCCTGTGAAGTGAAGGAGAGCTGCTACCGGATTCCATACGTGGAGTATCACTATGAAATAGTCCATCATGCAGATGGAGTCAAGGAGGAAAGGCTAAAGGTACATGTAATTTAATACAACTAATAAAGCGTCCTCTATTTATTCTCTACAACTCACTAAAAATCATACGAGATCTTCCAACACAAACTGTTTTTTTTAATAACTTGCCCAGTTTCCACTTGGTATCCTAAACAATAGAAGATATGCATTGCTTATGCTGACCACACACTCTCTTTTGTGATCCAGTTGAGAAGAAATGGGAGTCCTATTGAATGAAATTTCTATTCATCAGTCACATTTGTAGAAGACAGCACTTAATCAAATTACTAGTTGGCCCAATAGCGTGGTAATTTTGAGTTTATTCAAGAAAAAAGTGAGAAATTGATATATGTAATTCTATTTTCCATGGAAATGAGAATTTAAACTCCCTCAAATGTACATCATCCACATAAATCCCACTTTGGTGCGATAAAGCTATAAAGCTAATCCCACATAATCTCAACCTTAATAACTAAGTAATTATTTGTGATTTTAACATCAGAAATTTTTTAAAAGTTCACCTTATTTCAGTCGTGCTCCTCTATACAGACAGTCATCAGCTCTGGCTCAGTAAAGGTGTGAGTGCAGTGCAAAAACAAATGATACTGCAGGTGTTGTAACAAAGCAATTAACATGCTAAAAAAGCAGCTGGCCTGTAGCTCATCTGGGTCAATATGTGTGAGCAGCTGTGAGCTGACTGCCCTCTCATTGTGCTGCTAATTTTTCCACAGGAAATAGATGTGGGCAGATGTTTGGGAGGCTGCTCTGCAGGAAACCGCTGCCTTCTCAGGTAAGTATGAACACAGCTGGTGCAGACACGCACGCACGTACACACACACACACACACACACACACACACACGCACACGCACACACACACAAACACCTCTACTACCCTTCCCATAACAATTGGCTGTGATCTCTGACACTTTCTGCAATCAACATATAGTGGCTTTTGTAGTTTGAACCCAGACACCAAATGTCCCCGATGCCGTCTGGTTTCTATATTTGGCGAGGGAGACTTGTAATAGTGCGTAAATCGCTGGAGTATTACAGCTGAAGAAAATACTGTGAAGCACAAAAAAGGCCAACACCACAGCCCCCCACACACGTGTGATCTTTCATCATACACACAACCTATTTGGCGGCACAGTGGCTTAGTGGTTAGCACTGTTGCCTCACAGCAAGAAGGTCATGGGTTCAAACCCCAGCATTTCTACCATGGCCTTTCTGTGTAGAGTTTGCATGTTCTCTCCGTGTCTGAATGGGTTTTCCCCCCAACATCATGAAAAACATGCATGTAAGGACCCCTTAGGTCATGTTGGTCAACTGTGTCAAGCATGCTCAGGGAGCAGCGGCCCGACCACCTCTCAATCTGACCTCGCAATTTCATTGTATGATTGCATAATTGTATAATGACAATAAAGTTTCTTCTCCTATATTTAATTTTCCATGATTAACTTTTGGATTGTTAAAACTCACTAATTGTTAAACCGAACTGATCTATCAAGTAGTTCGAGTGCTACCTTTAAGCTGAGTGTTTATTGTAACTTAAATATCCAAAACTGCATGACTGATTCCCGTGTTTTGTTATCTAACATATTCTAATAAATACACATATGTATAATTTATAACTATAGAAATGTTTGTTTCTTTGTTTGGTTAGGTTTGAATTTGTAGGTTGCTCTTTTTAAGAATTTCACTTCTCCCTAATCATATAAATACATTTGTATAATGTAATGGTAATACATTTTCAGATGATTTGTGGGTGCAACATTATCCATTTCTTTACTTTGGGGGACACATACGGGCGAAACATACGCCACATAAAGTTGATGTAGTGCTTGATGTAATGCCAGTATTTTTCATACCTTAAAATTTTTTCTAACAGGAGTCCATCTGATCCAGAAACCTGCCTCTTATGGACTGAAAGACAGTCCAACTCCTGTGTTCCACGGGCTTATGAAAGTCACAGTTTCCTCAACCATCATGGCCAGATACGCACAGTCCTCACCATCAGTTCCTGCATTTGCCAAAACACTGCGCCCTCCACAGAAAAATAAGCCGTTCCCATCGTTGAAAAATGTAATTCATATTAACACGTTTGCTACCCTAAACTATTATTGTATCATATGTAATATATGTAAAAATGATCGATTTTTGTAAATAAATGAGAATACAACAACCTGTGAGAACTTGTCACTGGAGCAAATAAAAAATGCAAATAAAACATGAAATGTTTCAAGATGGATTTAAAAAAAAAAAAAAAAAAGTCGAGTGCGCCCCTAAAACTGTTAGACGTACAATTTATTTATTGCGAATATTGCCAATCCTGACTGATGTGTATCCAGATCGTTGAAATCCCAAATAATTTTGAAAGGTCTAACATTTCAAAGAAACAAAGTGAAGTTTATAAGGGATCAGACGAAAAGCAAACCGGTTTAACCACAACGTTCTTTGAATAAACACACGTGCGGTTAATTGTTCCTTATTTCCGTATGATCGTGTGAAACTACACGTGTGTTTTTCATCATTTTAAAAGGACTTTTTATTGCTTGCTTTCAAAGAGTCACAGAAAGCAAATGTTGATCTCTTAAATGTTTATTGGTGGGGAGACAAGACCCTTTAAAAAACCCCAGTCTGTCGTTCTCTAGCGCGTTTGTGCGTAAAGATCAAAGTAACCAAACGGAGCGTTCACTGCTTCATTTCCCTTCAAGGAATCCAGAGATAAACAGAAGTAAAGACGTTTTAAGAATAACTTTTGAGCTTTGTTTGGATTCAGTAATAATATGAATGAATTTTCTACAATTGTTTTAATTATTTCTGTATGTGAAATAGAGGATGAAGTCAATGAAACCCCAAACAAAAAATATCATAAAAATTAAAATTCAGCTTCATGGAGATCGGTCCAGTTGCAATTCTCATAAATATAAAACCGTCACAGCTGGAACTGGATACGTACTTATGCAAATCTTGCGATGTGTTTTCATCGACACCCGTCTCTTTATCGAAGTAATTGGTTTTCACCCATAACACTTCCCATTATCCTTGATTAATGGGTTCATTTAGGCCCAGTCAGTCTCCCATGGTGAAAAGAACTTCCTCCAGAGACTAGACCCGACTTTCTGATGTTTATACTCACCTATAATATGATGTATCAGACTAAAAATATATCCCACAACTATACATTCCCTCTTCAATGAGTGCAACAACCCATTCCAGGACTGGATAAAGTTTATTTGAGAATCTGGTCCCAGACGAGCCAGACAAAAGGCTTGAATAAAATCTCCAGTCGGATTCACACCTTGTTAGCACCACCATTAGTCTTCCTTTACATTTGCTGATTGGTGATTTACATTTGCGACCAAATAGCATCTTTACTGCTGTTTACCGAGACTTTGAAAGGCAGCAAACAGTGAAAGGGCGCGTTATATAAAAAGTCGAGCTTCCAGGACCCTGCAGTCACTCCCAACTCCAATTTGTTGGTCGATGCACAAGGAATCTACCCAAATTTTTTTTAAAAAATGTTGATGTTGATGGTGATCAGCTTTGCCACGTCGGTGTGCACAGTCGCTGCGCGTCCCTCCGTCAATAACATGGAGAATCATTTCACCACCGATGACGAGTCGGAGGAAGTGCGCTTGGCTGCTATCAAGAGACTCCTGGAGGTTTTTGGAATGGATGATCCCCCTGCTATCCACGAACACAAGCAGCCACCTCAGTACATGCTTGACTTATACAACACTGTTGCTGATGTGAACGGCGTGACCAGAGATCCAAACCTCCTGGAGGGGAACACCGTGCGCAGTTTCTTTGACAAACGTAAGGGCGAAGTAGATCATTGCGGTTGCACACTTTTACGCAAGTGACGAAGTTGTCTAGTTTTATTCTCATGATGTGATTTACTTTGCAGTTCACAGTGAACAGGTGGAGTACAGGTTTAATTTGTCCACGGTTGCAAGAACTGAAAAAATTCTCACTGCAGAGCTCCATCTTTTCAAGCTGCGACCTCAGGCAAAGCTGGCATTCAACCAACATCACTTCTGCCAGGTATGTACCATTAAATACAATCAACAGAATAACTGAATGAAGTACAATAAATCCACTCATGCTGATGGCAGTTATCCCTCATGTTTTCTGTTCCATTCAGGTTAGTGTTTATCAGCTGCTTGACACCAGCAGACTCAATAACACTCATGAAAAGAAATTGCTGTCTTCTCGCCTCGTCTCAGTCCACTCTACTGGTTGGGAAGTATTCACTATTACACAAGCAGTGAGTATTCACTTCTTTTTGAATCCCGTGTTAAGAGAATTTTCAACATAGCTGCTTCAATTCAGTGTTTTCATGAATTCATGTAAATTCTTTCACAAAGGTCCGCTCCTGGACGTCAGATGAAGGCAGTAATCTGGGTCTCTATGTGACTGTTCGGACCCTGGGTGGAAGCCAGATGGATATGAAATTGATCCGCTTTGCTTCTGGACGCAACCACCACCAGAGCAAACAGCCCATGCTGGTGGTGTTCACTGACGACGGCCGTCGCTCCACTGCTCTTGAAAACACGGGTATGATTTGTGTCTTTAATGTCATTCACAGTTCAACTTTTGGATTTTGTGGTCTGCTTAGAAGGGGCGTATGTAAGCATTATATGATCCAGGGGAACCTCACGGACCCTAATCTCCCATTCTCCCCTCATCACTATTAATTTTTTTGGACTATCAAACATATTATTTTACCACATATCATATTTCTAAAGGTAAAATTAGATTTTTGGAATTTTCTACCAAAACAATTCTTTTAGGGGGGGCACAAGCTGGTGTCAACTGTAGGCTGATCCCAAACCCAGATAAATGCAGAGGATTGTGGCAGGAAGGGCATCATGCATAGAACGTTGCTAACGCGGCCCGGGTTTGTCACTGGTGCTGTTAAGCTGCAAGGCTTCGATAGAAAATCAGCCACTGTGGGTCAAAGACAAAGGAGAGGTGGACAGCAGGAGGGGAAAATCTAGAAAATCAGCTGACATGGAAAAGGATTACGCGCTATAGAAACTCCTTATGGGACAAGCCGAAAGGAAATAAAGATGTTATTAGAAAAATATCTGGCTTTGTCATCTAGCCTAACCGTAATCCCAAATAGATCTCTGTGTCTAATAAATTCAACTGGATGTGTGGGAAACTGTAAAAGAAGTTTCGCCTTTCATCCAAGAGACTTTTTCTGTTGATTCAGTTCGATGACGTTATTCTACCATGACCTCGATGACTGATCAACTTCAGACATGTAATCTCGTTTTCCACCCTGTAACAACTAAACCTTCCGTTTTATTATCTTGAGAAAGTATTCATTTATTTCTCAGCAGATCATTTTTTAGAAACATTTTCCAGAATAAGAGCAAACATTAACAGTATTTAATTATCTTAAAGGACACTTTCACTTAAGTGAGATATATCCATATCTTCATTCACAACATATCTCGACTGACAATTTTCTAACAAAATGCTTTGTTTTCTTTTACTAGATGAAAGTGATTTCACAACCACTCCCAGCTTACCCTACGCTCCACTGTCAGGTTCTGCCTCTCGCAGTGCCCGCTCTGTGGACTACAGAGAGGAGGATGGAATGTCTTTGCCCTGTCAGCGTCTACCGCTTTATGTGGACTTTGAGGAGATCGGCTGGTCGGGCTGGATTGTGTCTCCTAGGGGCTACAACGCTTACCACTGCAAAGGCTCCTGCCCCTTCCCTTTGGGTCAGAACATGAAGCCGACCAACCACGCCACTGTCCAGTCTATCATCAATGCTTTAAAGCTAATCAAAGGTATCGAGACCCCATGCTGCGTGCCTGAAAAGCTCTTCTCCATCAACTTGCTGTTCTTTGATGATGAGGAGAATGTGGTTCTGAAACAGTACAACGACATGGTGGCAGGTAGCTGTGGTTGCCACTGACAACAGCTTGTCACTGGTTTTGGGTTGTACAGATACTGATAAAAAATACAATGTAAATAAGGTTTTTGGTTCAGCTACCCTTTAAATCTCATTTGCAGCTAATGATTGTTGTGTGAGTGCCGTGTATGGCACTGTAAAATATGTAAATATTCATAAATTATAATATATGGCAGTGATAGAAGTGATATCCTGTGAAAGATGTAAATGTGTTATGTATATATTTTAGTTTTCTTTTGTCAATTATTAGACAGAATAAATCCTGTAAACAAAAGAATGTTCCTTGAATTTGTGAGATGTTTGGAGATGGAGATTTTCTAAGTTCAAATCAATACTCAATCACAAAAATCCATCGTTTAGTTATGCTTTATATATGCTGTGGCTTAAACTCTTACTTGTTAGGCAAATATAGAGTAATTCATTTTATTTGAAGGTTCTCATTCATCCAGGTCATAGTTATCCAAAGTTGTTTAAATCTTCTGGGAACACCTTTAAATCCCCCAGGATGAAATGGAAGGTCTAGCTTAGAAGGGGGACGTTTGATTAACCCCACTGCTTCCAAATCGACCTGACCAAAGATGAGTGGAAGGTGATGGATGGATGGACAATAATCATAATATCTTCATCTTGTGAAACATAGGTTTTCTTCATAAACAATCATTTCACTTGTTAAAATGGTCAAGCACAGAGCTCTGTTGTGTTGCCTGTCCATCAGATGGTGTCATACTAGCATATTCCATGAATTGTTCTTCATCAGAAATGGAGATCTGAAGCTCCTTTTCAGATAAGTGATGCACTATACCCACACCTACACAGTCAGCCAGTACGTTGGTGGTTGTTCTCAAACGGTCTCTATCAACAAACACAAAGATGTTCTGAGGTTAGAAGCTTTAAGGTGTGTCCCCTGTAAGTTGTACTGTGGACTCATGACATTGACAGTACATTTTCAAACTATTCTCTTCTACTTCTTTGTTGCAATTACATGAACAAGACTGGGTACTGCTCAAATATCTGGCAAAACAAGTACACACAAACAGACACTTACAGCATCCAGTCAACTGCGATAATAAATGTAATGCCATCAAGGGGTAGTCCCACAGATGTCAGCACAGCTGTCATAGACACCATACCACCTTGGGGGACACCAGTGGCTCCAATTGCCGCAACTGTGGCAGTAATGCTGGTAAAATAAAATTATGAACAACTGGTAATTTATTGTATGAAAAGGAAATGTCAAAACAACTCAATTCTGAGACATGTAACAAATGTAATGATTTGTTTATATATATTTAGAGGATAGATATAGATAGATGAACAGACAGACAGAGAAACCGGAAAAGCTTAATAGTGTGTTTCAGTTTCATTCATTTAGCGTGTGAGTCTACAATTCGTGAGATTGAAACAACATACAGTATTTATTATGTGGATTTAGCTGTACCTGATGACGATGATTTGAGCCACATTAAGATCCATATGATGAATCTGGGCAATGAATATGGCAGCCACGGCCTCATAAAGGGCTGTTCCATCCAACGTCAATATAGATGCTATAGGCAACATGAAACCTGTCACCCGTTTGTCCATGTTGAGATTGTTCTCCAGACAGCTCATGCTGATGGGCAGGGTGACAAGGCTGGGAAAAAATAAATAAAAATCATTCATGTATATTACATTTTTCATATTCTACGAATACAGACCAATTTTCTCCCTTTGAAAAATGGTCATTATGTAGTTCACATAAGGACCTTTCTGTTTTTTTGCTCCCATTTGTTATTCTTACAACAATGTCAATGACCATTTTAATTATAATGCTACCTTTTTAACTTCATATAAAAAAATCACATTACTTCCTGTCTATAATTGCACACAGCTGCACCTATTATTTAGCTCCAATTCACCTACTTCCAAACAATACAGAAAAACATTTGAACCATACATGCTGGCTTCAGTGATATGTTCTAGAGAAAATGGGAGTGCTGAATTCAGTAAAATTATTCTAAACATCACCAGCAAACACAGTGACTGATAACTGTTGGGTAAACAGTACACAGAGTTTGAGTTGATAATGTGCAAAGCAGGAGGTTTGGTATCATCTATGTGTTGAATAAACTCAACAGGTTGAAGATTGAAGACATTTTTAAGAGGCTTTTCCGTTTAATGGGCCAAACGCCTTTAACCTTTTCCTACAAATCTGTCATTCTATGAACTGAGTGACGGAGAATCTCTACAGACCTTCCTTTCCACTCATGTTAATCGATTAAAGACCCACAATCACTACATGGGATGATTGAATATAGAGGAGTTTATAAGGAAAAAAGCAACTATCTCTGAAGGCAACGTGGTATTTAGGACAGTTTATTCCATAGGCTCCGATGAGTTTTAACGTAGCAGTAGCCAGACAACTGGAAATCAAACTCACCTGGAAGAAGTCCCAAAGGCAGTGGTGAGAGGCTCAAGAATGCCGGCCATAAACTTAAAGGGATTCTTACGTGTGGTGAGGATATATATGAGAGGCAGGGTGAGAAAGCTGTGAATTAACAGGCCAGTGATAACAGTTATGGAATATAGGGCAAGTTCAAGACCTATAACTCCAACGTCTTTCAGCTTCAAAATCTGTCCTCCAACCAAGAAGAGTATTCCTACTGGGGAATACCTGTGGGTTGAAAGTAAAATGGAATAAAGCTGATGGAGCAAATGTTTTCAGGAGCAAAAGCTGGAAGATCTTCCAAAAATTGTAGATTTTCCTGAATTTCTGTGATTATTGATGACCAATATGTCAATCATTTTGTTGTTCTTTATATTTACAGCTTCTTGTGCTTACCAGATGACTATGCTGATCAGACGCATGCTGGCTTTATTCAGGCAGTCAAAGAAGTCTCTCAGAGGTTTTCCCTCATTCTCCATACTTCTCAAAGTGAGGCCAAAGGCTATACAGACGATTAATAATCCCAAAATATTGGAACTTTCTATGGTGCTACCCACAGGCATTTTGTCATCTGCAGGGTCCCCAGTAGTAACATTAGACAGCAGCAACAACAACAACAACAACAGCCACAAACACAACAACAAACACAGTAACAACAACAACAAACACAACAATAACAAAAACATTATTATTATTATTATTATTGTTATTATTATTATTATTATTATTATTATTATTATTATTATTATTACTGTATTATACCATTTCAAAAAAATCACAATTTTCTATTTTACCAAATTTACCTGTTTTGGTCAGGTTGATGGCATCAGCACTTGTGTTTTTCGAGTAAACAGTTTTATACTAAATAAAAGGAGTAGAGAAAAAACACAATTGTTAACAAGTAATTTAAGAGCCAAAGAAAGAAACAATGACTGTAACACATCTTACCTGTCGAAAAAACATGGTCACCATATTTGCAGGAAACATGTTTCTGCAAATCAAAAGCATTTTATTATTACTTAAAGTTGAATACAATCACCTGAGACCAGATTGTTCCTTTTTGATGGCCACCTGATCAAATCCAGGAAGACATCTCCGGGCTGCACAGATTGCACTTCATCTACAGAGACTGTGGAGGTTTTGGTTGGCACATTCCCTGGCTTGATAAGGACAACTAGAATAATGCCAGTGAACACTGACATGAAGGAAGTCACCCCATAATAGAAGAAAGCTCGGATTCCAATTTTCCCATAAGACTTCCTGTCCACCGATGACATGGCTGAAATATGGCAGAATAGAAATGCTATTTTATACAGAATCATTAGATCTTGGGCTGTAGTGAAGAGATTTTACTGGTTTTGATTGTATTCTATTGAGGATATTTGTAATTTTCTCCCTTGAAAAATGTACTGGAAAAAAGATCACACTGTTAATTCACAGATCAGACATTGTGTTGACAAAGCACATTTGGGTGAAATTTTTTATAACGTATAAGGTGATATATCTTTTTAAACACCTAAAACCATAATGATGATATCTACTCTGGGGCATGTGTGCAGAGGAAATGTAATATAATATAATCGATCGAACCTGTAATCAAGCTGGAGGTAATGAGAGGAATCACCAGACACTGCAACATTTGCATCAACAGCTCTCCAGGAAACATGAAGTATTTTATTTGTCTGGCCGTCATGTTAATGGATCGAAGTGAAAGTCCCAATACAACGCCTGTCAAAAAGACAAATTCTGGTTTTTAGTGTTCTGAGCCCAGTATTCCCATAAAACTCAGGAGTAATGAATTTATGAGCTCCTCTAACAATAATCGTCTACATATTAGAGACATAATTCTTTACCTCCTGACTTTGAACTCTGTCAGTTAATCTTCAAAAACAGGACGTTTAGATGCAGCTGCAAGACTTGATGTATATCTGGGATGTCACTCTCCCTCTGACCTCCAACGTATAATTTCTGCTATTTTGTTCATCTAAACTAACAACCTGCTTCTTGGACTGCAGCCTATCTAAGCTACTTAAAAATGTTTACTCACTGTTGATGATGTCACATAATTATACTTCGACATGTCTTGATTATACAAAAAAATCACACGACATTGTAAGATCAATATAATTATTCTTACAGTCACAGAGGAATTTCGCGACAGTTACAAACTTCGTAGCCGCATTCAGCTTACACAAAGATATTTGTACACCCACAAAAAACACTATAGTCACATCATAACACATTAATGCTATTACCATATAAAGACGTATACATAGACATTGATCCACAATAGGATGCTCCCTTCCTGTTAGGGTGGGATTAAGATTCTATAAAACTATAGCACGTCTTTTGTTCTGGGTTCTTCACAGGATTACTCCTAAAGCCCCTGTCAGAATAAACCAGCGCTGAAATCATTTGTGTGAATATCACATACTAACAACCAATTACTGTAAGTGTTCTCAGTGATATTTCTCTCAGTGTGATAATTCTTCATATTCATTACACTGTCTTCAGCACAAAAGTTTGAGAAAATCAGTACATAACATTGAATTATCTGCTTGTTCAATCTGACTTCATTGTGATATAACTAATATGGATG
Organism: Antennarius maculatus; assembly: GCA_013358685.1. Lineage (NCBI taxonomy): Eukaryota > Metazoa > Chordata > Actinopteri > Lophiiformes > Antennariidae > Antennarius > Antennarius maculatus. The sequence continues at coordinate 14,498,265 of CM023619.1, read as the reverse complement.
GCACTATCTTGGCCTCCAGCTCTACTGTGAGGAATCTTTGAGTTGTGTAGCTCCTATATAAAACAATTTCCTAGGACTGACCTCTTGATTAGGGGCTGCAGTAGCTCAGTATACTAAGTTTTGGACTGGGGACCAAAACATTTGGAGTGTGAGCTGGCAGTGGGAGGTATCAGTCCACCTCCTGAGCACTGCTGAGGTGCCCTTGAGCAAGGCACCGTACCCAGTACAAGCTTTTCATTTGGGGGCGCATCTAGAAGTTGCTGCCCGCTGCTCTACCTCCCCATCATGTGCATGCCTACAGGCCCGTGTGTGAATACAGGCTAGTAGCACACACACATGCGCAAACCCACACACACACACACACACACACACACACACACACACACACACACACACACACACACACACACACACACACACACACACACACACACACACACACACACACACACACACATACTCTATGTACACACACACACTAGTGGGAACCCGTGGAAATTCCACAATAAAACAATAATATCAGACTTCATACCAAACATATGAAAACAAATGAAAGCTTTTCCATATGCACCGACTAGAAGTAGTATGAATCACTCCTTTATTCTCTCCTATGAACTAGTTTCTAGTGAAATTCTTTATTCATTGATCCCCATAGGGGAAATGAAAAGACTTCCCATAATATCAGTACATCATCTTCCTTTCATGTCTCATGCTAAATTTACTAACTTAATGTCTTCCCCTGAGTGTCTTTGATTTCTCATCCAATGGGTAACCATGGAGTTTAATTGGATGTAAAGCTGTTGACAACATCTGACATCATTGTCCTCATTGTTATTATTATCATTTTACAATTGTTATCATCATGAAGATTGTTAATACTGTCAAAGTAATTTATCAATACTACCACTAAGGTCAGAAATAAATTCCATCCATCCATCCATCCATCCATCCATCCATCCATCCATCCATCCATCCATCCATCCATCCATCCATCCATCCATCCATCCATCCATCCATCCATCCATCCATCCATCCATCCATCCATTTTCTTGTAGACAATTGTAAACCATCTTGTCTACAGCTGCTTATCTGTCTTTCAGATCACAGATCTGCTGGAGCCTGTCTCAGCTGTCTATGGTTGAAATGTGTGGTGCAGTAGGGATAAGACGATAGCTAATCACGGGGCAGAAGTAAGTTCAAGTTAGCAAAATTTTATAGAGACTTACCTATAACAATAGCTGTTATAGTGAGAAGAACAAAAGCATTTTTCTTGAGCAAACCTTTAATATTACATTTGCTCTTAGGTGAAGAATCCAGGGATGCTTGGCTGCTTTCAACATCAGTACTGTCCACTGTGTTCAGCTCACAGTTGAGAATCGCCTCTTTCATACTGCTGCACAGAAAATAATCTCCAGAAGAAAATTGGGAAAAGAAAAGGCTGGTGTTGTCTCTTTATGACAGCTATCCAACATAGAACACAAAGAAGGAAAGAGAAAAAAAAAATCAATATATTTTTTGATAAAAAAGACACAATGTGGTTATTCAAAACAAATAATAAGTTATTGGAATAGAACCAAGTCTCATGAAACCGGTTTCACCAAGAAAACAACAGCATTGAAGAAATAAGTCAAACCTTTAAAGACTGTAAAATTCCAGGTATTTTCCGTCTCGCCACTTGGAGTTGTTCAAGTTAATATCCTTCTTTTATCCAGAATTTGGTTTTCTTTCAAATGAAATTAAATCAACAGATGACTAGTATCTTCAAGGAACACAGCTTTGGAATAAACGTGTGACTTCTTTTTGTGGTTTTGCAGTGTGGTGCAAGTCATCCTGTTACACAACTGATGAATATTATTGCTCCTGGTGAGGAACAAACCAGCTGAACTGCTTTGGAGAAGGTGGAGACCGCTACAGCGGAATCAAGTTGCAAAAAAACCAAACAAAAACCAAAAAAACAAAACAACAAAAAATAGGCAAAAAGATGTAAAATACACTTTTTAAAAATATTTAAAAGGATATCTACATGGGTGAGCATGATGTTAAAGATTAAAGATCCCTTTATTGGTCCCCCCCGTAGGGGAACTAATAACTGCCTGTGACCCCTTATCACACATTATAGCCTAAGCTTTGAAATGAGCTGTGTGTGGCTTTTGTGTAGATTTACAGGCCTCTGCAGTTTGTATAAAGTTAAAATTTTGATTTGTTAAGACCACAGTAATTCAATTGAATGCATGCTTCATGATTTTGCAAATGAAAATATGAAAACATAAGTAGAACAATTCAAGCAATCATTGTAATTGGATTTTCCAACCATATTGCCAGACAAGAACACCAGTATTATTTAATCAGTGTATGTTTGTTTTTGGTTTTTTGGAGGGGGGGGGGGTTGTATTTGTGGCAAATGAAATGTGATCAATATTTTACAAGGGTGAAACAAAAGAAAAAGACAAAACAAAAAACTAAAGGTTGACTGTATTCTTAAAAGGTAAATTGCAAATCATTAAACACATGAAAGTTGAACTTACAACTGAAATCACTTTAGACTGCAGAGGTGCTCTTTTTTGATATGGTCCTTAATATTGACCTTAAATAGTTAAAAGTAAAGTTTTCCAGATGGAATTCCAGTAAGCTGGATATGTCTAGGAAAAGACTGAATCTCAACATTATTTTCTGGAAGAGGAGTATTTGCAATGTTTGCTCCAGTACTCAGGTACACAACACACATAGTTTGTTCAATGAGGTGAAAGTCAAAGACATGCAGTCATAGTGTCATAACTGGTGTGACAAACACCTGATCTAAAATACAGTATACAGTATGTGGTAATATTCCGCAGTGACCTCAGCAGAACAAAACTTGTCTTGCATTAAAAGGTTTATTTATCTACCATAAAAGCCTGTCTCTACAGAGTGTAACCTGAGCAATGACTGAGGCGTTGGCCATAGAGTGGCACTCAAGGGGGTTGATACCACTTGGCATGATGCTGGATGACAGCCCTTATTCATTGTCAGAGGGGCTGCTATTCACAATGGACAAAACGATGAAATGCTGCCATTATAATGGGAACCAAAGGACCTGTGGCAGCCCGACACCTGATCTACTCTTTGGCTCTGGCTTGTTTTTGTCCCAGTTTTTTCATATCTGACATTTCCATACACCTTTATACAAAAAGGACTTGACATTGGAGCAGTCATGGACTGGGAACTTGCTGTTTGTACACTCAGACATGGGGAATAAACAGACCATCTTCACTACACAGCAGCTGGATGCTTATCAGGTTGGTGTCAGTCCTGCTACTTTCAGGATGAGACTTACTCTAATGGTCATTTATCGGTTAATTATCAATGAACTATCAGCATTCACACCTGAGATGAACCCAATTCATCTTGGTCAAAATATTTTGTTATTCAGTTACAAAAACAAGCTCCACAGTCATGCGTTGAAACATTTAAGGTAATGTTTAACTAAGTCAAGCTTTCCTAAAGGTATGTTCTTATTTAAATAATAGTTTAATTAAGAACATTAACATTTTACTGGATTTCATTTTATGTTGTTGATACTCAATTACAGAGGAAATGTTAGCTTTTACTATATAAATATACACAGACACTGTGTGTGTGTGTGTGTGTGTATGTGTGTGTGTGTGAGTATATATACATACTGTACATACATACATACATCTCCTAACATACAATACTTTCAAAAACATTCTGTACAATAGATTCAGTTCGGATGTATTTGTAGTTTTACTTGTTAAAATAACGTGTTTTACTTATAGTGGAATATTTTCTTAGTGTAGTATTCCATTCTATGACACACATCATTTAACATAAAAAATAATGGTTTAACAACAGCCGCATCTTGATGTCATTTGCAATGACTTCACTTTCTTTGGTTATTGTATTTACAGGACTGCACATATTTTACAAGGAAAGAAATTCTCAGGTGAGCAAATTTGAAGGAGATAAGGCTTTTTGATGTATCTGAGTTAATGCTGGTGGAACAACGCTGAAATCTTTGTACTGTTCTGCACAATACCACACTGTAACATTAAGCTACAGCATCAGGAGACCTGTCCTACTGTGGGGCAGGCTACCATTGGTATTTAAAATATAGTTTTCACTGTAATTAAGTAATTTTCCATTGTTTTTATGTTGACTGAAAAATTGACGGATTAATACAGATGATTAAAGCTCAACAATAGCATGAAGAGAACAGAACTTAAATATGGACAGTCATTTTTTTCAAACCTTCTCCAGGCTCTTTAACCGGTATCGGGATTTGGCACCGCAGCTCGTTCCCCTTGACTACACCAACCACCCAGACGTGAAGTTACCATATGAGCTCATTGGAAGCATGCCGGAGCTGAAGGTAGACCCACGGGTCCACACGCATCCCATAGACCTGTTCTCTTCCTGTGTACCCAATCCATAATTAATGGCCAACTAATCGACAGAATTCTTCAAAAGATTGTATGTTACCTGACTCCTTTAAAGTTGAAGTGTGCTAGTGAAGGTCTCCAGGGCACACTTGTGCAATCAGTTATATGCTTGTGAACACATGGACAGCAAGATAAACAACCACAAGAAGACTAGTAGACGCTGACATTCTAAGGAAAGCAGTGTAATGCTGCGAAGATTGTACAGAAATATACAGAGTCCTCTGAGGTCATCGAGATCCGATCCTCTGTATTTTAATAAAATGTATAAATATTAAAAGTCACAAAATAATAGCCTTAAAATAACACAACTGTTATGCTGTACACACAGATTAATTTACAATTAACTCCATCCTGACATAAGTGAGATAGATAATTTTGTCCTCATGTCACTTCTGCGGCCACGTGCTTCTCTGCCAACAAACCAAACCGGATAGCTGACTCTTAAAACAATAAATAAAACAATAAATAAAGATAACTATATTGATAAGTTTCTTACTCTCTCACACAATGAGAGAGTTGACTGATGTTTTAAAATGTCTTTGAACCCTTTAGTAGGTTCTGTTTTGGGACGGAGTATTTCTAAAACTCTGTCTATGGCTATGGAGACAATCATGGAGCACAGGACTGCCCTGTTACCCAACAAACACTTGTTAATAATTCTGTACAGCATATGTGTCAAACTCAAGGCCCGGGGGCCAAATGTGGTCTGCCACATCATTTAATATGGCCCGCAAGAGTTGAAAAGGTCAGAGTGTCTAAAAATAAATAGGTCAAAAGTGTGCTTTGAGCAAAACTACATTTCCCACAATGCAATAATTAAGCCCATTTCAACACTGACAAAAACATTCTGAACAAAGTTAATGTCCTAACTTGTGTTTGATGTTATTCTCTTTCTTTATCTTTATGTTTCTCTTTATTTTCTTTATTCTCTTGGATAGTGTGATCCTTGTTCGATGAAGTTATGTGGACTTCATAGCCTGACAAATTTAAAGGATTTATGTTTTAACAGAGAAACAAACATATTTTCATATAGGCAACTGTGATGTTTGTAACTTGAAGTCTCGAATTCAGAGTTATTTGACAGGAAGGAGTAGTTAAATTTATTTTACATTACATTGAGTTACATTTAGTTACACTTATAAGTTATATCTGGCCCTTTTAGGACAGCCGTTATGACAATGTGGCCCTCAGTAAAAATGTGTTTGACACCCCTGCTGTACAGTTAGCGCAGCGAGTGGCTTCCAGAATCCTTCTTAGTGCTAAAAATCCATGTCTCTTCTAGGATAACCCATTTCGTCAGAGGATTGCTGAGGTTTTCTCCGAAGATGGAGAGGGGAACATGACATTGGATGACTTCTTGGACATGTTTTCAGTCCTGAGCGAGATGGCTCCACGTGATCTGAAGGCCTACTACGCTTTCAAAATTTATGGTAAATTTTTCAAGTAAAGTGCAATATGTTTGTAAAGTAATGTCATGGATTTCCATTTTACTTTGTATTTTATTTACTTGTTTTCTTTTAAACATCTCTTTGATTCTCTTTTTATTGAATGATTTAAAACCTAAATTAGAAAAACATTACAATTAGAAAAAAAATAAATAGAAATGAGCAATAAAAAGCGATATACAGAAAAGCTGCTGTTTAAGAAGAGCTGCTACAATAATCCCGGATATATCATAACACAGGAATTTCTATTCCATTCAAGTAATTAGCATCGGAAAATTGTAATATAATTTTTAGTAACTGAAAGACTTCAAAATCACTAAAAAATTATTTGTGTGTGTGTGTGTGTATTTATATATTCTTTTATATATATATTTTTTTTAATGTTCAACAAACATTGTTTTAACAAAAAAAATTTAATTAAAAGACTCAGCTAAAGTTTTGCCTGACAATATTTAATATACAGTACAAAAACTGTTTTTAATTTTTGCATAAGCACGTGAAAAGAAAATATGGTGAAGCTTGTAGGAGCTGTAAGCACGCCAGACGGTGCATAGGATTCTATAAATATTTAACCAGTCCATTAAAGAGGCAAAGAGCTTGCCAAAGCCCAGTTTGGCCCCTAATTAACAAACACTGACAGATGAAAACTTCATATACACGCCATGGTCATGGGTCAAAGAAACTTCATTCATAATTCAGCCGACTAGAGAGGAAAGACCACAGCTATGCTTTAATGTTCAAAACTGATGAGAACCCACCGGGGGTCAGATAGATGACTCTCAGAAAATGAAGATATAAAATTTGATAAACATCAATGCGTCAAGAAATATATCAGTTTAAAAAAATGCTAAAATTATAGATGTACACATGTACAGAAAAACATTAAAAAACTTTCAATATTTATTATTATTATGATGATCTAAATAAATAGTCCATTTATAGGACTGACGTGTGAATATTATTGCCTTTAGATTTTTCTCTCTCTTCTCTTTTATGCAAGATTTCAACAATGACGACTTCATTTGCAAGTCAGACCTTGAGAAGACACTGAACAAACTGACCCGTAACGAGCTGACGGAGGACGAGATCAGGATGGTGTGTGAGAAGGTGGTGGATGAGGCCGACCTTGACAATGACGGCCGTCTGTCACTTGAAGACTTCCAGCACATGATTGTTAGAGCTCCAGAATTCCTCAGGTAGGCGCATGGTAGCTGCTCAATTTCACATATAATGAAGGATAAATGCATGTTCAAGCAATATATTATGACACATTAATTTTGTAATGTACCTTTATAGATATACTGTAGAAGCCTGTTGCCTTACATTTTCCAGCCTTATATTGTATTATTTACATATTATTTTATTTATAAGAAATAAATCAAACCAAATTGTAAATAATGTTTGTTCACAGCACTTTCCACATAAGGATATAGGGAACTGAAGCATTAATGCTTTTTTTAACCTGAGTATCAATGTGGAAGGACTTAACACAGCAAAACATCTGGAAAGAGGGGTAATCCTGACATCTCAACTAAAAACCAAATAAGTGTGAGTTCTTTTGCTTTGTTATTTATTTTGTCAAATAAACAGTTGTAATCCAAACCACTGTTAACTTCATCAAACATAATCAATTTTTGACATGTAGCATCCAGACTAAATACTATGTTGAGTTATGGATTGTCTTGCATCTTTCATGGCAACATAACTGTTAACAGGTTGGATTTGGTTGACATACTGAGGTCAAATTTGACTGTTCTTCTGCTACTGCATATGCAGAAGTGACACCATAGTGTATACTGCCAATCTATCATCACGAGGCATTGACTATCCATTACGACAAGGCTCGCTGGCTATGACCATCAACAGTAGATTTGTTTATATGAAAGGGATTCAGTTACACCAGAGTGAGAGAAACTCTTGCAGGAATATTCCAGTGGGTCACAGAAAGCCAACAAATGTTCATTTGCCATGGAGGAAGGCCAGCCTTATTGTTAGAGGACAGGATCCACCACCGTTTTCTCTGCTGGCCACAATGAAGACAATGACTGTGCAGTTTCATAAACTTATTTTATTAAATGATAAGTAAATACCTACAAATTGTAGATGCATTTCCATATAGGTTTAGAAAGTACAGTACAACTTAAATACATCTCTTCTGTCAACATGATATTTACAATTTTTTTTTTGAAAATGTATTACTCTCCCTGTGTACTTCACAATGGATGGATGCAAACATGGCTGTAATAAAGGATGTACTGTACACTGTAATATGTGATGGAATCCTAAGACAAGGATTTGAAATACAAAATAAAGAGTAGAATCTGAGCTGAAAATGGTACACTTATAGTTCCTGTTTTGTTTAAGACTTAAAGATACAGCATTACTGAGGAAAGACAAAAGCGTTACCGCCATATTTCACCATCCACATCAATGTTTGAAAATTACTCTACACACATGCACAGGTCCAAGATTCACAATGCATAGCTTTCCTAAGACAGAACGGAGTATTAGTGGTTAAGACAAATGGCCACAGTAGTCATAAGGTCCCAACTTATTTGATATACTGTATATTTATATATATATATATAAAAAAAAGTGCAGGTAAGCAAAAGAATATCTCCCTTGATATTGTGCATATAGGAATTTCATTTTCAAACTTGTAAAAAATATAGGAAGGAAACATGAATAATTGAATTAGGACAGTGAACATCTGTGACTGCAACTCCTTGTAAAATACTGATTTTAAGTGGTAGCTTATATTGCATACTGTATGTGATGCCACCATGTGGCCAAACTTAAGGGCCACAATCAAACAAGTACCAGAAAATGTGTGGTGCCAAGCTTTCTGTTCAGGTCAAGCCAGCACTTCTGTGACAAGAAAACATCACTTCTAGAATTTGTCAGAGCAGCAACAGAGCAGAGGATTTTAAATTATTTTACTTTTTTTTTAGGCATGTTTTCAATGAACTGATAGTACAGTGGTTGGGTGAATTTAAAAAAAAAAGTACTTTACATTAACTATTTCTGGTCAAATTTGGGAATATGGCCCTTATCTTACCAAGACTCAATAGTGCCAAAACTTTTTCAGAGTTAATTGCATTGAAAAAATCACTTGGCACAAACTACACACACAACATGATTTAAAGTGCAAAGGGAGCTCCTTGAATAGCAGAAGAGACTAACCGTGCCAAATTTTACAAGTGATTTCAAATGTTGATTAAATAACCTTGATTTAGTGTTTAGTCTTAAACATAACACTGTGTCAGAGCAGCGGAAAACCTTAAAATTAAAATGGAAGGCAATACTTTGCAATCATCTTTACAGCTGAAAGAGGAATTGTATATTTTATAGTCAGCTAATCATTTTAGTATATTTGTACAGACAGAAGGCAAAATTTTACTTTCTCATTTCCACACCTAAATGTACACAGTTCGTTTCTACACTACTTTGTTGTTGGTCACTACGTAATAGATGTGGGTCAGCTCAGTAGTGTTCTTTTAATGAATACGCAGCAAAGCTTTTCTTTAGAAATATCGATTGTACTTCTACACTTAAACTGCCTATCAGCACCTGAAAGCTAATGCAAAGAGGAAAAAGAGAGTAAGGCAGTGTGCAATGATCTGGGCAGGGTGACACATTAATTTTTAGTGAAATCAAATGATTGTCGTGGTCCACATGCAAACTCAAGTGCAGAACACAATTGGAAAACTTATTTCAAATGCATTAGTCATTCCTTACCATCGTATGCTATTCTGATATTGTTAATGAATTGTTGGAAAAATTAAAGCATGTGCAACTCTATTCCACAGTTCAAGTCACTCAGTCTCAGGTTGTCATTTAGAAATCAAATGGGAAACAAGCAAAAAAAAAAAAAAAAAAAAGGTTTAAATATTTCTGAAATTGTATTTACAGTCCCAAAACCATGACGTTTCAAATGATTCCTATAATCCTTTTTGCTGCCAGCTGTGATAAATGTAAGTGTGTAGTATAAAGTGACTAACATTGGAAGTCAGAGCCTGTCTTTGTGTGAGAAAACTCTAGATAATGCGCCTGCATGACCCATAACAACAGAGCTCCATAAAATGGAAAGATCTACTATTGGAAGCATTTAGGAGAGGAAGAGACAAAAGGAAGCCCTCTACTGGAATGTGATGTTTTCTGTGAACTGGGCATGGATGGGTAGAAAAAAGGAAGGGGAAGGAAGTGCTGTGGGTGAGCACAGTCAATTAATGTCCAGCAGCCAATATCAAAACATCGGTCCTCAGAGTAGGCTGCAGCGAAAGAAGCTGGTCTTTTTCTGAGGCTCTGAGATCTTTACTCCTTGACTGCTCCCTTGTGTTGTGTTTCCGTCCTGTAAAAGTGAAAATCAAAATCAGGTCATTGCTCTGTTACAGTTCAGCAGACGCTCTTGTGTTTCAGCATCCCCAGAAAGGCGAAAGAACACATGCCTAGTGCTGCTGGTGAGAGGTTTTAAGTTTCTTATTGCAAAGCAAAACACTGAGTTGTATTATAAAAAAAATCTTCATACCAATTTTGTGTCCATTTTTGTTTTGATGTCTCTGGCCAGTGTCAAAAATGCCTGTGGAGCAGAATAAATATCTGTCATATTGATGACAGTTGACCTGGTAATATGTTATTAAGGCAAAGTGGCTACATACGTTTTCCACATTGATGTTGGCCTTTGCACTCGTTTCCATGAACTTGATTCCATACTCTAATGCAAGCTGAAAGAGGAATAATTAAAATCTTACAACACATGGCCAAATCTGTTAATGACGGAGGTTTCAGCAAGACATCCTCCACCTATCATAGCAAATAAATAATAGTTTACGCAGCTCCATCCCGCAATTCTGCTCCCTTATGTAAAAGTTCCAACCACTACTAATTTGGTCAACATCATTCAATTAGTTGTATGAGTGGCTTGAATAAAAATAAGAGAAAAAAAATAACAGAAAATCATACATACAGTACTACCAAACTACTCACCTTTTCCCCCCTGTCTTTGGAAACCTGTCGTTTGTCATTAATGTCACACTTGTTGCCAAGGACCATCTTTTCAACATCAGCTGATGCATGCTGGGCCAAGAGAAGAAAATAAAATATGAAAGCAATTCACAACGTGTCTTTTTGATATTTTATGAAGAAACAAGCACTTATAGCAGGGGTTATTAAGGCAGCTATTACCTCCTCTATGTTTCTAATCCAGTTCTTGATATTATCAAAAGATTTCTCGTTTGTGATGTCATAGACAAGCATGATGCCCTGAAAAGAAGAATAAATCGCATGTCATGACTGTAGCTTAGGAGATGTGGCTTCCCAAGAAAGTTGATTTAGGTGGTGTTTATCTGTCAAGATATGAAGACACCAACCATTGCTCCTCTGTAATAGGCTGTTGTTATTGTTCGGAAACGCTCCTGGCCCGCTGTATCCCTAAAAAACACCAACACCAAAAGTGACATCATAATGTGTCCTGTATCAATAAAGTCAAGAATAAATGTGCGGTCAACGATGACTTTTAGGTGGAAAGATCAATTAGTGTCTCAACACAGTTAAAGAGACATGAGATATTAATAATGCCACACAGGTGAAATTTGCTCGTTCCAGCAGCAGCAAGACAAACGGAGAAACAAGGCATTAGTAACAGGCAGAATGTAAATAATGGGATCTAAAAAAGAGAAAATGTAAATAATAAAATAATTTTCAAGTATGAACAGTGTTGTTGAGTAGGACAGTAATGGTAGAGATGAGTACCTGTGACAGTGTTCCTTCTCTAAATATAGCTGTTATGTTATAAGCATCATCAGCAATTAAACAGGAGTGGGTCTTGTGCTTTGTCTTACAGTCTTCTTCGAAGTAACTTTTAGTAAGAATAATAATATGATTGCTTTTCGACTTTAGACAGAAATATGTCCACTAAGGTCCATGTGGACATATTTCTGTCAGGTTTAATTTATTAGCAACATAGTTAATGAACATTGCAGTCACGCCGTGCATTAATGGAATAATTGAATGAACATAGACTTACCATATCTGTAACTTGATCTTCTTGCCGTCCAGCTCTATAGTCCTAATCTTGAAATCAATGCCTGGATGGATAAAAGAAGTCGCCCATTATAATCGCATAGCAAGCTTACTCAAACATGTCTCTCAAGCATTGGCTGACATTGATGTGACCCCAGAAATGACAGATGGACTGGGAATAAGACGCGTCTCGGTTTCTTGATACAGCCTTAACATGGAAACAATGAAACACCATTGTTCTTGTAATTCATAAACAAATTAGCTACAATGTGCTACAAATTGAGATTGCCTGTATTTTTCCCGGATGTATGAGTATGGGACTAATAGCTAACGTTAGAACTACTTGGTACACAGCTAACGTCTAACAATTCTGTTAAAATATTAGCCTTATGCGAAGCACACTGATATTTTTCTAAATTAATCTCCCCTTTTAAGGTATTATTTATATTTACAACATGTAGAACTATAACAATCACTGGCAAGGAGACACTAATTCTGTCTACATAGCATAGCCAGCAATCCAGCAAATAGCCTTAGCCTAAAGGAGAAACCATTGGCATATTGTAAACAGACAGAGAGACGCAGTTTATTTCACTCGAAACATACCTATTGTTGATATAAACGTTGAATTGAAGGCGTCCTCCGAAAACCTGAAAAGGACACAGGTCTTCCCGACACCAGAGTCACCGATTAATAGTAATTTAAACAAATAGTCGTACGTCTTCGCCATACTTGATAATACAGTATTACGGAAATCCCGCCCGGCGAAGCAATGATAGGCGGACAGAAATGGCGCCCTCTGTTGGCTCGGAATTCAACTGCTGTTTTTATGGGACAGGGCCTGCGAGCTTTGACGTCAAGCGACTTCAACGGAGTCACATTACTGCCATCTACTGGATTCATCTATAATCGGTCAACTTCAAATTGTCAAATTAAAGAAGCTCGTATGGATGAATTAGCATCTATATTAAATTTGGAGCAGTAACAGTTGGGCTGACATACTTGGATTATACTCTCACATTTGTTGCCACGCCATCTCCTGTCCTTTAGAACCAGCGGTCAAGAGTAAAGGCTAGCACTCATGGTTTTAAACAACAGAGTAATGGCTTGAGTGAGATTTGCCATTCGTGTTTTGGCTTGGACAGTCACCCAATCACGGTCATGGTCAACTTTATTGTCAAATGTACCATGTATGCACGATATACAGCAGAGAAATTTATGGGTCACTCACATGTTGTGGGAAGCAGTCAGAGATGAATAGGACAGCACTGATGCAACGCTGTCAAAGGCTGTTTAACAGTGATAGGCAGAGTTCTAAAGAACAAGGGAAAAAACTAAGCCCTACTTTAAAATGGGCTGCACACTATATTGTGTAACATTATATAATATATTTTGACTTGTGATTCATTCATTTATTCATCCATCTTTTTAAATGCTATTTCCGCTTTTGCGGGTCACAGGGTTACTGGAAAGTATCCCAGTAGGCTTACGGGCAAAACGTGGGGTACACTCTGGGCATGATGCCGGCACACAGCAGTCCACTTTTAATCATTAAAATAAAATATTAATAATTACGATGTTAAATTTGTGATTAAATCTTCACTGAGAAGAAAAGATTCATCGTTTCATGCTCTTGTAACTAGTTTTGTGTTTGAAGGATGCTTAAACCTACATGCAGAGTTAAAAGGACAGTAAACATAACACATTTGACTCACTTTACTATAACCATCAGCTTAATCATCAGTTTATTAGTGCTTGGTGTTCAGTTTGCAATAAGATGGAAGCTGAATACCGAATGGACCCAAAACCATTTTTAAAAAAGACAAGAAAAATAATAACCATAAATATTTAAAGTGGATACATTTTTTTGAACAAGGAATAAAAGGTATGAAATACATCTTACAAAACAAAAGCTGTTGTTTCATTATTGGATGTTCTTGTTGTTTTACAAGCTGCCTAGCTCCTGCAGTGTTTGGTCAAGGACTTCGTGCATTCCCAGGTTTTCTTCTTTTGCAGCTGATAGAAACTCTGCAATAAAAAGCAGCATCAAATTTAAAATACAAACGAAAACGTGTGATGGGTAGGGTAATAAATTTGACTCATTTCAAACATACAATCCAACCCCCTGTGCAGAAATATGAAAATTGAAAAGACAGCAAACAAGTTTGTTTTTTTTAATTGAATTTTATGCAAAGGAGGAAAAGAAGAGAACATGTTCTTCCAATCAAACGAGGAAAGGAGAAAGTGAAGTGAGCTCAATGCAAGATTTAAAAGGTGCTCATGTCATTAAGAGCATGGTCCAGCTCCTCGCTGGTAGCCTTGTATTTCAGCTTCTGAGTGTACAGTTCGTCTGCAGGTCAATGGCAGAGAGAGAGTAGGTGGAGGAAAATGAACATGGGAGGAAATCAGAAGGAAGAAAAGACAAAACAGATGAAACATTAGGATAGGGAAGGAAAAACATGTGAACAAAGATTGAGTGAAGCAGCAGTTTAGTTCACAGCTGAACTGAGAAGAATAGAAATTAAGTGTACCTTCTAACTCATCTATGGATTTTTCCAGTTTAGTCACAGTCCTTTCTGCAAATTCTGCACGAGTTTCCGCCTTAAAAGAGATGTTTGACATTTTTAATATCCAGATAAGGCCTCCTTAGAGAATTAAGAGGTCATGAATTTACCTCCTTAAGTTTGTCATTCAAGACTTTAATCTCCTCTTCATATTTGTCCTCCTTCTCAGAGTACTGTACAAATAGAGCAAAGAGAATTATGTTTTCACACATAGTACATATATTTATTATTCATATTCCTGTTGAATATCTCAAATGATGAACATGTTATACATATATCTCTTTAAAAGGAATTTAAATCAGAGTTTTACAGTGGTGAAGGTCCTTCTGAATAGAATAGAAACACATATACAGGTGGGTTAAATAAGAAGCACTTCATCTACTCATTCATTCTCAAGGACAGATCAACAACACTTACTTTATCAGACTGGGCCTCTAATGACTTGAGGTTGTTGGTGACATTCTTCAGCTCTTCTTCTAGGTCACCACACTTGCTGTGTGAATAAAGAAATACAGTTAAATTTAATGAATGTGTATAAACGTAACCCAGTGACGGCTTCAAGCACACTTATTACTTTTATGTGTTCATGCTTACAGCTCTGAAATTTCTGCTCTCTCCTCTGCTCTTTCCAGCTCACCCTCAAGGATCACCAGTTTACGAGCAACCTGACATTAAAAAACATTAATGTAAAATCAGGGTAAAAAAACAGATATTATATTAGAATTATGTCTATTAATAGGCTCACACCTCATCGTATTTACGGTCAGCATCCTCAGCAATGTGTTTGGCTTCT
Source organism: Antennarius maculatus (assembly GCA_013358685.1). Classification (NCBI taxonomy): domain Eukaryota; kingdom Metazoa; phylum Chordata; class Actinopteri; order Lophiiformes; family Antennariidae; genus Antennarius; species Antennarius maculatus. The sequence continues at coordinate 14,483,003 of CM023619.1, read as the reverse complement.
TTTAGTTGCAACTCCTGGATCTCCATCTTCTCCTCATCCTTCATGGCTCTGTTCTCAATCACCTTCATGCCTCTGAGGATCACAAACACAAGCATCAGTTCAACCAGGCCATAAATATAAGTTATGTCTTCTTTACAAAGTGCATAATAATACCTGTGTACTGTTTCATCTCAATATTATGTGGGTGTTAGGACTAACAACAAATGACCTCAATGAAGTGTCAATGGACATGAAAATGAACTAAAAAGTTTGGATTTACAAAAAAAGACATTGAAGGTGGATTCAAGAATAACTAAATGTTTGGTGTTTCTTCCAGAAGAAGCCTGTGCTTATTTTGTACGTCAGTGTAGATTTAATTAATTCTTGATTGCAGAATTTGATTTTTGTCATAACACAACTGCCCATTTCTTGCTAACAACTAATTCCACCTAATTAAACACCCAATTTCCCTACTTAAATTATTTTAACTAAGCTTCATTTTATTTCAAAAACATTCCAAAACGTTTATTTCAAAACATTGTCAATTTAGGAATCTCTGAATTCAAATTTAAATGAAAGTTGTTAAGAATAGTTCCATGTAACTTCGTGATACTCAACATTACAACCAAAATGTCGATAACTGGAGAAAACTCATAAAAGATATAGAGTTGGGTTATGCACTTATAATAAACCCCATGACCCATAAACCCATCTTTTTTCTATGACTTGAAGTTTACACGTTATGGCTGAGATCTGTGCCACCTCTCACCTTTCACTCTCATCTGCAGCCTTTTCAGCTTCCTCTAGTTTCTGCAGAGCGATGGTCAGTCTCTCCTGAGCACGGTCCAACTCCTCCTCCACCAGCTGGATCCTGCGGTTCAGAGATGCCACCTCACCCTCTGCCTGCGACAGGAGAGGAAGAAAGGGGGAGGTCAGGGGTCACGGGTCAGCCAGGAAATGTGCTGCTACCAGCGGAGGAAGGTGGAACGTATCGAGGCTGACCAAAGCTGAGCAGTTACACTAGTTACACTGCATTCTGATTTTAAAAGAATATGGCTAATCATAAGGTTTAGTGTAATCGCCTCATAATACATAAGACATACACACAAACTTCTACTCCAGCTGTTTCCTGTTAGACTGACAAATAACCAGTCTGCTCTGATTTAACCAGTCCGGTCCTAATTTCAGATGTCTTAATTGTGAACAGAGACAATAACTACTGTATACTCGACAAGAGAAGGAAAATATTTGCCAGCTGTCTTCAACAATATGTGGGGAAAATGTCAGATTTTAAAAAAAAAAATACAACAACAAAAAAAAACAAAAAATAAACAAAAAAAAACCTAAAGAGGCCCTATGTATTCTCCCCCTTTAAATAAATACCGACTATGGGGCGGAGGTCTGCAAATATGCCCCAAGTATACACAAGCTATATTGTGTATATACAGTACACATGTTACAAATGGAAAGAAGGCAAATGAGATAAATATTCATGAATAGATGCATTTTAAATAGTTATTTCCAAGTTAAACACCGTCTGTGTAAATATTTTACAATCCTCAATAAAGGTGATTGAGAGATATGGGGATGTTAAAAGTAAAAAGTAGAACAATGGTTCCGTTATCTCACTTTACATCGCAGGGTTACTTCATCATCCAACTCTTTCTGAACTGCGAGTCCTCGATCTTCCGCCTCATCGAGTTGCTGCTGCAGGGTTTGGATTTTCTTCTTCACAAGCATCGCCATTATTTCGGTTACTTTTTTTTTTTTTTTTCAGACGCGACAAAAGCAAACAATAAAACGAATGAAAACAAAAAACGGTGCCTTTATGTGTTATCGGTTTGCGTAAAAGTTGCAAGATGACGAGGAAACCGTTATGTTGTTGGGTTGTTTTTTTTTCTTTCCTAGGCAGGATGTCTGGGTCGCGCTGCGCTGGGATGAAGGGAAACAGGGGGCAGGGAGTTTTCAGGAAATTTATGGCCAGATCGTCCAATCCTGTGAAGAAGCCTAGTGGCTGATTACATCACTCCTCCTTTCCCCCTGGATTTTCAACTGTGGACTTATAAGGCAAATGCAAGGTGTTGCTTAGGTTGCATTTTTCTTCTCTGATAAGAGAGAGGAAAGAGCGCAGCTGCGTCGTGACTCAGAAACAAAACATTTGACGTTTGAATGAGAGAGAAAGACAGGAAATGCATGGGAAATTGAGTTTCTAAAGTGATGAGAATTCTGGATTCCAAAAAAAATAATAAAATAAAATTTAAAAAAATCCAAAGATTTACCTCCACAGGAAGTAGGAGAAAGGCAGGTTTGAATTTAGGGGTGACGCGATGTTGACCTGCATCGACTTGGAATGTGAATTGCTTTCATTTAATGATTTACAACCAAAGCGCGACGACACTGATTAAACGCATCCCTGTCTAAGTTTTACTTTCTAGGCTTGCATCACATTCAGTATCTGTCGACTTAACGACTGTTAAGAGTACAAATACGTCTATATTCGTGACGTCTGCGGTCATGCGAGACCGAAATAATGACCTCAACCAATGAGAGCTGAAGGAGAAGATATCTTGGAAAATTAAAAACAGATGTTGATCTTTTCTAAAGGGGTGGACATTATTATAGATTGAGACAGACTCTGCATCTCCTTTTTGTACTGCAGAATAAGGCATTTTGTCGAGACATGTAATAGCATGAAATAACAATAGATATGTCCAATCCAACAGTCGATACAGGTTCAATCACATAGATTCCATGTATCTGTAAAAGTCAGTAATTTCTAGAAAAAAACTACTAAACTATATTTATATGTTACGTTTCTTTAACATGTCTTAAAATCTATCAAATGATTAATAACTCAAGAAAATAATTAGAAGATTAATGATAAGTAGAATGGCAACAAAATTCCTGGATCCACTCCTTTATCAAGACCCCTCCTTGCTGCATGTCCAACACAACTCCATTCGGAAATTCTTGTCTAATCCTAACAGACAGACAAACCTACAAACACGAGGAAGTGAAGAAATAACCTCGGCAAAAGTGACCTAAACCTAAGATCTTCTTTTCTGTCAGAATGTGATTCAAATTGTTAAAAGAAGAGTTCAATGAGCTGTGAATGAATCATTTTCCAGTATGTTCATGCATTCGGAATCAAGTCAGCTCCTGTTTATCAGATGAATCAGAAAGAAATCCATTCATTGAATGGAATGGAATTGTACTGATTTGAAATGAATCTTATTCAAGTAACTGAGACATTAGTCAAAGGAAAAGGACATGAATTGAATAAATTATATAGCAAGGTGAATGTACTATAAAGTGTAATATTTCCACTCAAAGAGGCCAGAACATTGATTTCATTAGAACTGCAGCATGCACTCCTTTGTTTGCTTAAGCTGCATTCCTGGGATTCCTGGTCAGCTACAAGGGGGGGCTAGCTGGGTTTTGTCTGTGCTCTGTTCCAGACCCAGTTCTCAACACTATATGGGATAGTGACATATTAGTCACTCTATGGTTCATGCCACTCCAAGGCACTGAGGAGAGCAATGCAAGAGTTCAATGCAAAGAGTTAAATAAAAACTTATCAACTGTGCAGAATCAGTCTGAGTTGTATTTGCAAACGGGACATAGATGAATTCTTATTGTAAAACATGAAGTTCTCGTCTACCAGCTTCTTTTAGTCATTTGTTTAGTTGAAACAAAAAAACTGTAATAATTGTAACATCAGTTTATACAAATAAAACTTGACAAATAACTAAAAATATCTTTTAAACATATATATACTGTATATATATATTGCATTATTGAGTTACTTTGATGTAATCTAACTACTGCCATGCTTTATTGCTCCAGAAATGACTAAACACAACAGTTATTTCTGTCAAAAACAACAGAAACTATAGAGTGTTATAAGTACCCGATGCTACCTTTTTTTAAAAGTTTGCAAACCAAAATGCTTCTCTGCTGCTGGCTTTTCTCCAGAAAAAATGTGATGTGTAGCTCAGTCCATCAGTACCTCACAAGACTGATACTTGTGACATTTGGGGGTTTTACTGTGATGCAGACGATGCATTTCATGTGGCATTTCTGTGTTAAACTCACATCACCAGCCTTCTTCTCCGACAGTTCCAGTTTCTCCTGAGCATCCTTCAGGGCCTCTGAATACTTGTCCAGTTCATCCTCTGTTCCTTTCAGTTTCTTCTGCAGAGCAAGCAGTTCATCCTCCAGCTGAAGGAACCCAAACATGGCAGAAGAGTCAGGGAGGACAGAAACACAAAGTCTAATGTCAGAACTGTAACATGGGGACAATGTTAACATGCAGCTGTTTAGCAGGTATAATATTTAGATTGTTCACCACCAGTTTGGTTCAGTGTTTTTCATGCTAACAGTCGCTAAATGGCGCCTAAGATGAAGTAGAAACTGATGGGAATGCTAGATCTACAGCTACACAGTCATAAAACAAAGTACTGGACAAATAAAACATTTAAAGTTACATTAGATGAAAAAGTAAGTTTCATGAAACGTGTAAAGCAATGTTTGCTACTGAATGTTGGCACAAAGCATCAAGTTGTTGAGAAATGTAACTTAAAATGATAAATATCAGCCTTATGTTTGCTCTATAGGAAGCACTAAGAAACCACCAATTTATTAGAAGCCCATAAGTACCAACACCAATATGCTTGCATGGCTGAAAAATCAAACCCTAATATACTTGATACTTGACAGGTTTCTATTTATGTTCTGTTAATACTAGTTAAATAGAAAGTATTTCAATTTAAAACCAGTATGATAGAGTCTGGGGATCGTCACATGTAACATTGATGATATTTTAGATTATTTTCTAATTTGACCATATGCTTTCTCAAGATTTTTGGAGTCCATTCAGCACACACTGGTTCAGCAAAAACAGCACATTTGAGTGTTACTTGTATCATCTCATCAAGTAAAATGGCTCTGCATGATCTTCTCGGGTTTCAGGCCGACAGCACCTTAACGGAAGACGTGTTGGGATAATGTGTGTGGTGCCAGTGACAACTCTCGCTCCCTGTTCTCTCTGAGGGTATGATTACAGCATTTACTGACAGACAAGGGATTATTTTCACTTCTTAAACTGCAGCTTGTGCTTGCTTTGACATCCCACTACTGTTTAACATTCCTTTTGTGACATCTTGAAGATCAGATGACCTCCCACTGTGCCATGATTTCATCAGTCTTGATGCTTTAAATTTTCTGTTACGCCTCCAAACCGTTTCAGTGCTTGTAATAAGTGGTATAATTATGCATCATGAAGATAGCATTTGAAATATCAGGCTTTCACACAGCATGTGCAGATATTTCTGAGGCTGCTTTTTTGATGAGGCACAGACAGTGAATTGGATGAGGATTGTGGGTAATGCAACACTTTTGGTTAAGAGTCAGCTGCTGCAGATGGGTGTGTTCTAGTCGCTGCAGGGAACGTCTGTTAGCTTCAGATAATCATTTTGTTGATAAAATGTCCAGCAATCATCAGTTTACCATTAGATGTAATCCTCTATTTTCTCCTGTACCTAAACGCATGGCTTATAACTCTGTCAACACATGGCATTCTCTCACCTGCTTGCATTTATCCTCGGATGACTTCTTATCAGCCTCAGCCTGCTCTGCCCTGTCAAGGGCATTCTCCTTGTCCAGCTTCAACATCTGCATCTTCTTTTTGATGGCCTCCATCGCAACTGTTGGTACTCAGTGAGTCAAAGGCTTCAGTAAAAAAGAAAAAAGGTTTTATTACTTTGGCTGAAAAAATGATGTACAGAAGAAAAGACTTTGCGAGAGTCCTCTCAAGGTAGGAGTGGAGCACATCCAGCAAACACAGACTGGAGGATAGAGAGGGAGTTCAGACAGAACGAAAGGTAGACAGAAGAGCAGGACGCAAACTGAGTCAGTAGACCTCAGTGATTTAAATTAGACTGCAGGTTTGGAGGCAGTTCCAGCCTCTAGTGACTGCCCTTTCCCAGAATTTACCCCTTCTGCCACTCCCTGCCTTAGCTACTCTAAAACTTACTTTGCCCCCCCCCCCCCCCCCCCCAGTCTAAACCTCAACTATTGAAGGCTCTCTAGAGGAACAAAATGGTGTCAATGTGTAAGCAATATCCATCTCCGTATTTGGTTCAGTGTCCTCCTTGTTTGGACTGAACAGGATAGGAATATCACATAAAACAGAGAGGACCAATAACTCCAACATCAAAAGGATATTGGTTTCTTTAAATGAGCGAAGTTTCATTTCCCCTCTTTGGACTGCATATGTATATGTCTGTGTTATTACTTAGGAATGTTCAAATTGATGTTAATACCAGAGTTGGTTAGAAAAGACATAGTTTTCATTCTATCGCTGATTGAAAAAGGGCTGTATGGAAAATAACCCAGCCAAAGAAAATTTCAGCAAAGAACTGTCCTCTGATAATATACACCAGGCAGCTAGAGCTTTACTGCCAAGCTATGCAGACATAAACCATAGGTCTAAGATCTTCTTAATTACTATTGGTATGAAAGACCTTTATTTAGATCTGCTGTCTTTCATTTGAAAGGCACACTATATAAAAAGATTTGTTAACTGTGGATCACAATGTGTTCTCTTTGAGTGCTTTCAGGAATATGATTTTAAATATCTCAGGAATATTTACTCTGTGCCTATCTTTTATTTCATGAAATTTATTAGAAAATTAAAATTAATTATTTATAAGTTAATAAGTTCATCTTGGCAAGTTTGAAATGGCCGTTGTGAGTTAGAGATACAACTGTGTGCCTCTGTGTGTGTGCGTGTGCGTGTGTGTGTGTGTGTGTGTATATGTGTGTGTGTGTTGATGACATCAGGCCAAATGGATCTGCCTGCTTGGTTTCGACTCGTCTGTTCCAACTGCCCCAGTTAAAAATAAAGATTAAACTGAAACTCAAAAATTGTGAGGTGTATAGCAACTATTTAAAGTGCATCAGATAGACATTCAGTTTCTGTAATGCTTTTCGTGTTGGACTTTTTTCATGTTACATTGCAAATACTGAAATGGCCCCTTCTTTTTAGTAGATTTAGTAAGTTAGCAATGAAGAGTGTTTTAAAATGTAACCTGAGTGTCTGTATCCATGGAGTACATTTTTTTATGAACTTCAGATTAAGAAGGAGAAGGACTAACATTACATGATGTGTTCAGAAAGTTATGTACTTTATGAAAGGTGTAGCTTAGGCTTGTTATTTCATGTCTGATTGGATGAGTTCATTTGATGTGAAGTTACAGCCAATTTTTCCTGGTATTACATCCACAGCTGTGTTATATTGTGTGTGTGTGTGTGTGTGTGTGTGTGTGTGTGTGTGTGTGTGTGTGTGTGTGTGTGTGTGTGTGTGTGTGTGTGTGTGTGTGTGTGTGTGTGTGTGTGTGTGTGTGTATGTGTGTGTGTGTGCGTGCCTTATTTAGTCTATCAGGATGCTGGCAGCACTCAGTGTTTTGTTAATAGATATCTCTGTCACAAATATTGATTTTTTTAGTGGTTGGTGATGCTTTTTTTTTCCATAAAATTGTTTGACTTGTTCTATTTTTTATAGTGAGCAGAAAGGAGGTTTGGAAGAGAACCGAGAGTAGAAAAGAGAGGAAGAAAGGAAGGGAAGTCAAGCAAGAGAAAATAGAGACAGAATGAATCAGTTGCAGAGTGAGAGAAATGAGAACCCTCCCACAGGAACACAATCTAAAATCCTCTTCTCCTTGTATGGTAAAAACTCCCCCAAAAGCCACAGGATCGTCTTGGGAGTAGAGTCAAAGTCCTGCTAAGTATAAATTACAAAGTCATGGGAAATTAGAACAGATCGCTCTACCATAAGGAATACAAACTGGTGCTCGATATCATTCAACAATATGTGGACCCTGATTTTACAGTTCATTACAAATGCTGCTAATGTGGCAGTTTCACACACAAAAACTTATATCCCAGTGAACATCTAATCATCCAAAGGTTCTTCTGCTCGTCACCTGCCTGTCTGAATAATCATATATAACACCCGTGTGATGCTCTGATTCATAATGTACTCGATAATCTCATTAAACAAATAATATCAGCCACTGCAGTCTCTGAGGCTGCATTAGAAACATGTCCATCAGTCACACAACCACATCCACTGATCCCCAAAAAACAAACCCGCACACAAATACAGTGTCTGCACAAGTGTATGGAAGTGGCTGAGCAACGTGGCAATCTGTTATATTTGGCCCTGTAATTCAGTCCACTAGTATCTATGACTTCTGACAATGTCCGAACTCCATTTTACCAGCCAAGAGATCAGAGATCTGTTACTTTGATGAGGCACAGTGGTTGTGCATAAGCCCAGTGATGAAAAGCTTTTAATCCCAAAGGGGTTGTCAGAAAAAAAAAATCCTGTGATGTAAGTCAGCTTTGACTCACAAAATGATGAGGTCACTATATGGTTCATACGTGAAATTTAATATATGCATATCAGCAACTATTGCTAGTGGGATGAAACTTTAATTAGGTTTCAAACATAAAATTAGAACAGAACATCGGGCAAATCACGTTTTATTTGACTATCTCATCAGCGTATCATGTTTATGACTCCCAGAATAAAATGAATGCATTTGTCATTTTGTCACCAATATACATCGGCACTGGTGTAGCAAAATCGAGAGGGGTTTGGACCATTTCTCCATATTAAAACAAACAAACAAACAAACAAACAAACAAACAAACAAACAAACAAACAAACAAACAAACAAAAAACTCAGGAGGGGTTAAAACCTGGGCAAAAACCTCTGCTGAATGAAATTATCCTGAGGGCATAAAGGCTAAGCCAAAGGTTTAATGTTTCCCAGCAGAATCCTAACCTGGCAAACATTGGTTCCTACTATACCAGCGCATCAATTATCCTCAGACCAAACTGTTCACTGGGTGTTAATGTTACGTTTTACAGACCATTGGCATTTGACTAAATCCTCTTGGTATGTTTGCGTGATTGGCCCTTGATTGCTTATTTTTTATGATTTTTATGATTTTTTTTTTGGGAAGACCACACCCATTCGCCTCTACCTGTATGCTATATGTTTGACTGCATATAGTTGATGTCCTTTTTCTTCAGACAGTCTCAGTTATCCATTGTTATTTAACATATTTTAGGTCAAAAGCTGAGGATAAGACCAACCATTCAGCGTACCGGCGTGAATGTCAGTTCATTTCCCCAAAGACTTTGTCTAAAGATAGACAGTAACTACAAAGTCTGTTTTACACGTCATACTCTGGACCACTACATCCTCCGTTTCTATAGGGGGCGCTCTTTAAGTGTACGATTGATCTGAGGAACAAGGAAGGGTGGCTTTCCTCTTTCCAGTATTATGAATGAAAAGTCTGTTCTTTAATTCTTACCGTGATCTAATTATCATCAAACATTATCATAAGATATAGATTAAAAAAAAGTAGCCGTAGTTGAGGTATCAATAGCTTCAAGATGTCTGCGAGTGCAGTGTACGTCTTGGATCTGAAAGGAAAGGTAAGATAACGGAACTGCTGCTACGTTATTAAACTAGCATTAGCCTAGCTAACACAGCATTCATTGGCAGATTAAGATGTGGCTCAATCCACGGCAGGACAGCTAATTTACCGACTTGTTATGAATACTTAAGTTTTGCATTTTTACTTTAGGTAATACGATGAATTTCAACAGGAGTATTTCGTGAATGGACTAGACCAGGCCACGTAGCAATATGTAAAACCAAAGACAAATAGGTTACGTTGCGACTGAACAGGTTACAGGCGTTTAGCTGCAGAGAACATAAATGACAAATCTCCTTACGAACCGAGAAGTTTGTTTTTCATTATTACCGAGCAGGACACTGGATCTGTTGCGTTCTATACCTATATCCTACTTTATGCTATGAGTGGTGGATATTGAAGTTATCACTTGACATAATTACACTTAATAAATATCATTTATATTGTTCGTTTGTTGCTACTACGCACAACTCCGCATCAGTGACGTCCTATAGCTTTATTCATAAGGAATTCACTGGACTGACGAATTAATGATAGTGTCCAAGATTATAATTTAGAAACTTTCATATACAGATTATTTTTAGTTGACTTTCTTAATAGTGACTTAATGTAATAGGTATTTATTATTTTATTACAATGAGTATCTACATGTTTACGTCTCTACCTGCAGTGATTTTCCCATTGCAAGGCCTATCATGATTGCTATTTTAGTTGAATGATATTTTGAGTTGGAAGTAATAGCTATAAATAAAATTCTCACGTCAAGACAATTTTATGACAAAGATACAATACAATGGAAATGTATTTCTTGATATAAATATACTGGAATTAAAAAATGTAAAATGTTTAAAGTAAACATAAATAAAACAACCACAGAACACGAGGAGTAAGTTAATATATATTTTTTTAAAAAGACTTGACAAAAACTCTAAATTCAAAAGGCGGCATCAAGGGTTGCAAAAATTGTCAGCTGAAAAATACCACTATACCGTATTGTAAGAAACAACCTGTATAAAGTCGATAAAGTTGTCACTATACAACAATGTAGATTTTTATAGTTACGGTACTTTTATAATAAAATTACTCTTGAAACCTAGGCTTAAATACAAAAGGGAAAAAGCTATAAAATACCTTAACTCATTTGTAATATGTATGTCTGTATGTCAAATTATATTATCTATGAATAATTACATTATGACAGACACAGTTGTTATACAGAAACATTCATATAGCAAGCAGCATAAATACCTGTCTTGATCCATTTCCTTTAGGTCCTGGTTTGTAGAAATTATCGGGGGGATGTGGACATGTCAGAGATTGAGCACTTCATGACACTTCTGATGGACAAAGAAGAGGAAGGCACACTTTCTCCAATCCTGGCCCATGGAGGAGTTCGTTTCATGTGGATCAAACATAATAACCTCTACTGTATCCTTAGTGTTCACTGCATGATATGAATGTTTAAGCAACTTGACAACACATGATCTTATATATCTTTAGTGCCACTTTGATATTAAACTCTTGCAATTAATTCTTAATGCACATAATTCAGTGGTTGCAACATCCAAGAAAAATGCTAGTGTTTCGCTGGTCTTCTCCTTCTTGTACAAAATTGTCCAGGTAAGACTGCACATTTATTAACAGGTTTTTTATTGAATAACACCTTGATCAAAGCTCTTTACTCTGTATATTTACAGTGAAAGACTTATTCTGTTCTTCAGGTTTTTTCAGAGTATTTCAAAGAATTAGAGGAAGAGAGCATCAGAGATAACTTTGTCATCATATACGAACTGATGGACGAACTTATGGACTTTGGTTATCCTCAAACCACTGACAGCAAAATTCTACAAGAGTAAGTACCCTGATAGTGAATTTTTAACTGCAGTTGACTTCACATACATTCAGTACAATTATTTTAGGTGAGGTTTGAACTCAAAGCCTTTGAAGAAAATGCTGGAGTAGAGGAAAAGCAACTACACATTGGTTCATTTGCATAAATGCCTTATTCCTCATTATTCAAATTATTAAACTTTTGAAATCAATTGTCTTTACTCCAGTGTCTCCTGCCCTGCATGTTTCAGATATGTATGTAATGGACTGTGTATACAATCAAGGAATCTAACTGGTTTAACTGTGTTCACAGTGTAAGAGGTGTTTGAAATTTTAGGTAAAAAAGTGAAACAAAGATAAAAATTAAAATGTACTGTATAAGAAATTATCAACACTTAACTAAAAGAGAAAATAGAGGTATAAGATTTTCTGGCAACAGTAAAAACCATGAAAGTTTTATTGGAAGATTTTGCTTTCCAAATGTTTCAGTAAAACATTTTGAGGCAATATGGGATCCATTATTGATACTTCAAATACTTGGTTGGACTCTTTCTGGAGGACAGTTTGAACATATTCTGCTGGTAGGTTGGTGTTGATTGAGAAAAAACTGTGGGAGAAGACAGGGTGACAGTGTGAGTGAGTGATACAATTCATTATTCCTGCCAGGTCATGTCAATGTTTCTGCTCGGTTGAGCCAAGATTTTGTTGGAAATTGAAAAACTATGGGAAATATGTCTGGTTTGTTATGACTTTTTAAATTTTAGGTTTACTTTATTGCAACTATCTGGAGAATTGGCTCATAAATTCAGTTTGAGTTTGGCACAGGACTGGACCAATGGACCATACCATACCAAGTTTTATTTGGTATGAAGAAGAAGATAAGAGAAAGGAAGAAAAGAATGAATAAAAAAAAGAAGGAATCTTTTTTACAAAGTGATAACACTTAATTAGCCTTAGAAAGTTACAAAGTATTCAGAAAGTAGTTTTTTGGTGCATACTGGAAGGATTGTAATGATATTTTAAAATCCTTTTGAAGCTAAATTATATAGAGCAATATTCAACTAATGTTCACATTTTATTCAACTCACAGATTTAATAATGAACAGCCATGAAAAAGAATAAAACACTAGAGAACTGAGGAACATTAGTCAGTCAACCTGTCTTAGCATCGTATATAAACGTGCAAGGTCTTTATAATGTAAATATGCAGCACATTAGTGTGTTTAGAATTTGCTTCATAGTGAACTACATGTCCTAGATGTCTTATCTGTGTGTGTGTTTGTAGTTTGTGTGAAGTGAAGATAACTATTGCTGCCAAAAGTAACCCTTAAACAATGTCGAGACCCTGGTGGTGATGAATAGCAGAGTCACTTTCTGTCGTATGGATTGCCCCAGGAAAAATAGTGGCCATAAACTGATAAAAAAGGTTATTGAAGCCATTTATCTGCTGTTGAACATAGTACCAGAGATCATTTTTGATCCATAGCAAAATCTAAGAGTTCAACTTTTTGAATGGTGGTAAATGTAGTCAGTCATTAAATCAAGTCTGGCAGCTGTACTTTAAATGACCATTTAAACTTGTGTTATTTGTGGTCGACTCATGTAGCTAATTCTGGATTTCCTCCTGTCTTCTGAGAAGAGCTGTAAGTCACAATCCTCCGATAATAACCACGAGACTCCGTTCTTTGATGCTTTGTGGGAACGCACATTTTCAGACGGTTAATTTCCCCTTTTTTCTATGTTTTGCCTCAGTGTTTACATTCTTGCCTTCCAGATACATAACGCAGGAGGGCCACAAGTTAGACACTGGTGCCCCGCGACCCCCCGCCACAGTCACCAATGCTGTCTCTTGGAGGTCAGAGGGCATCAAGTACAGGAAGAATGAGGTCTTCCTGGACGTCATTGAGTCAGTCAACCTCTTGGTAGGAACTCCTTGTTTTAGAAACGATGTGTTGCTTAGGGAATTTCAGCCGCTGTGCTTGTAAACTTCCTCTCTTTGTGCGTCACAGTATTAACTATCTGATCCTGTTGTATCTATTTTTCTGTGCTGTCTTTGAGTAGATAATGTACTTTATGGGATGAGGGACTTCTCTGTCTGTGACCAACTGACATTTACAATCCATTTATTTTCTAGGTTAGTGCCAATGGTAATGTTCTACGCAGTGAGATTGTGGGCTCCATTAAGATGCGTGTCTTCCTGTCTGGAATGCCTGAGCTACGTTTGGGCCTTAATGACAAGGTCCTATTTGAAAACACTGGACGTGAGTTATCTGCTGTAACTAACTTCGGTGATATTAATGAAGTACTATTTTCTGTTGGATCGTCAATAATTGATAACCCAGTTACGTAATTTAAATGAGTGACTTTTTTTTTTTTCAACAGAGAAACCCAGTTATTTGCAAATATCCCTGGTTGATTAATATTAGGTCGTGCAGGTACACTCTTTTGGTATTCTTTTTTATGAAAATGATCTTTTTTGTTGTTCCTCCAGGTGGGAAGAGTAAATCAGTAGAGCTTGAGGATGTCAAGTTTCACCAGTGCGTCCGTCTGTCTCGCTTTGAGAATGACCGCACCATCTCCTTCATTCCTCCTGATGGCGAGTTTGAGCTTATGTCTTACCGCCTCAACACTCATGTAAGTGTTCTGGACCTTCCAGTCTAATCTATATTCTAGTAATGGGGTCTGGTAATTTGATGGACTGACCAGTAATAAGTGGTATGATACTTGCTTCTACCAAGCACCACATGGTAGCCAGTTTAGCTTCTTATATTCTATTTATTTTTTCTATATGTTTACAGATGACTCAGCCATTACACAGCCGATGAATGTATAAAATGAAAAACAGAGTGCAGGCACTATTTCCCCATCTTCTAATAATGTGAGACCTGTGACTACCAGCTCATTTAGCAACTGTGGTAACATTAAATGTCCACTAGGTGGTGACTGTGCCACATGCCAGTCATTTATTCATCCTGGAATAGTGGACCCTAACCACCCTGGTCATGGATTGGTACCGGTCTGTGTGTCAGTTGCAGGAAGAATAAATAACTTACATTAATATGTTTCATTTATTGTATGATTCTGAACAATATTTTATTTTGGAAATATTACTGGATTCTCTCTTTCACATCTGTCAGTGACTTATTCTTTTCGCTTGTCAAGATGCTTGCCTTGGTTACATGGCTCCGACTGGTAACACAGAATACATGAACACTAAATTGAAACTCCCAAGCAAAAGCAAAACAAAAACAAAAAAAAACCCCCAAAGATGTGATGTTACAAGGATGCTGCAATTATAGTTGCATAAACATTAGAATCAGGTTTATTATTACATTTAGAAAAAAAATGTTTTTATGCCTGCTGTGTCATTTTTATTTTTTGTTGTTGTATTTATCCACCTTCGTTAGATGCCGGCCCTTGAAAATGTTGTCTGACGTTAAACCGGTCTGTTGCGTGAAAAAAGGTTGGGGACGTCTGTTCTAGAAGATGAAATGATTGTAATCCCGTCGAGACAATAGTAATCATCTCAAAATAATTTTTTCTGCTTTTTACTGGAGTCTATGTGGAACCCCCTTAGGGACACACGGGGTGTCCAGGAAACCACTTTGAAAACACTGTCACATGCTATTTCAACACTGTATATTTAAATTGCTATTAAATCTAATAGAACCAATTGTTTAAAATGAATTTAAACTGAATTTTTAAATGAATTTTGTTTGTGTTTAAGGTGAAGCCTCTGATCTGGATTGAATCTGTTATTGAGAAGCATTCCCACAGTCGGATCGAGTATATGATCAAGGTTGGACGCATTTTCAAAGTACAAGCCCTGCTTACATACAGTATTTACAACTGATGTCGAAACCTGTTATTATCCCGTAAAGGTCATAAATATCCTATTAAACAATTGCTCGGTAACTATCATTAAGCCTTGCTTCAGTGCCTATGTTTAGCTGGAACTTGGTAACAAAACATGACCTGCTTGTTTCTCATTTTAGGCCAAGAGTCAGTTCAAAAGGCGTTCCACAGCCAACAACGTGGAGATCCACATTCCTGTGCCAACCGATGCTGACTCACCCAAATTTAAGACCACAGTTGGCAGTGTCAAATGGGTCCCAGAGAACAGTGAGATTGTCTGGTCAATCAAGTCCTTCCCAGTGAGCAGAAATCATGACTCATGAATATCATAGAGTGGTTGAGTTTTCTGTCATAGGGTTTCCTTCTTTGTGATAGTGTCTGCAATTGAACTATTGCTTAACTACGGTAAACTATTGTTTCTGTGAATGTTTTTTGTAACTTTTTAATATATCAAGATTACAGAGTGTTACAGATTTTGTGCCACTGCTTCACAGGGTGGAAAAGAGTATTTGATGCGAGCTCACTTTGGCTTACCGAGTGTGGAGGCTGAAGACAAGGAGGGGAAGCCACCAATCAGTGTCAAATTTGAGATTCCATACTTCACCACCTCAGGCATCCAGGTACATCCCACAAATATCTGCACATAACCTCTACAAACTGTCTAATGTGTTACAGCAACAGACGGAAAAAGGCGAAAAAGACCATTTTGGACATACTGTTTTCCTAAGAAAATTTAGTACATCTATTTATTATAGTAGCTCAGCTGTTTACCATTTCTAAATGCAAACATTTGGGAATAAATTCAAACAAACCCTGATGTTTATTTTCACCTGCTCTAATAGACCGTTGAAATGCAGTGTCCCTAAAATGTACTTCCTCTAGAGCAGGAATTTAAACAATTTGGATTGTCTCAATCAATTACACGTTTTGGCCAGAGGGGGTAGTACACAAGCACTGTCCAAATGCAGTAGTTGTTTAGTGGGCAAGGAATTTTCTGCTGTAGAACAAATCAGAAAGCTGGAGTTCATCTTGGACTTAGCCCTCTGGCTTTTATGTCAGTCAGCGAGATGGGGAATATCTACTAGGTAGGTAGAGTTATGTCTTTGTGACTTCCATGAGCCTGAAAATAGAAAACCGTGCACCTTCATGTTTGAACGAAAACTCTTGTAGACTTACACAGATGTGCTTCACTTTCTGTATAATCACTGTTGTCTCATGATTATATGTGTGGCACCACAGAAACACAAAATTAAGTCTCCCAATGTCTTGATGGGAGAAGACGACGGCTACCTGACAGACTCCATTTGAAAGTATATTATTTTGTAAAAACCAACAACTGTGTTTCCTGCAGGTACATTTACATGCATACAGAGGTACATTAACCCAATCTTCTCTGACTTAAGGAGTTGATATCTTCAGCCAGAGCTGTTGTATTGGAATATTTAGTTGTAATGTATCGGTGCAGTCACCCACATGGTGGCTTTCTAGAAATATTGGAGGAGTTATAGATACCACTTCCTTAAATAGCAAAAGACAACTTTAAAGCAATGGATTGTGGATAGAACATTTTAATGATAATAACCATAGGTACAAGATCTATTTATTTTTGTTCATTCTCTGTGTATTTTATGAGTAAACCTCACTCAAAACTTCACTTTCACTGAAGGTGTATTTGATGCTTTATTTGCACGTCAGGCTACCTCTGCACTGCAGGCTCACCACTTAACACAGGTTTTCAATCTTACTTTTGCAAACAGTCAGTACCTCTGAGTAGGTGATTAACTCTAATCACACTGGAATTACAAAACTTAGCACTGGCTGTTGGAAATATAGAAAACAGTACATTCAACATTGGTGATAAGATAACAGTAATATAAGTACAGGAAGTAGATCTCCAGATATGAATGTAGCTTTATAATACAAACAAATCATGAACTGTTTCACAAGTCACTGCAAAATGATTGATTGATTTTAACAATAAACTATTTGCTCAGCTTGATTCTTTTTAGAGTAGAATCTCATTTTCAAACACACATCTTAAACTTTTAATGCTGCTTCTGTAGAACTTTGACTGAAAGAGCTACAGAGCCACATTTTCCGCCCTCTTTATTTCCCATAATCGTCAAGAAATCATTAAGTTGTGTGGACATTATGCTGCCCACTCGGAAACAATAATCTCAAACCCAAGTTAATTGAAACAAGTTGATTGGGGTGGTTATTGCATAGAAAATACTGTATTAGTATTACTAAAGTATTTCTTATGCTCTGAAGACATGGAGTTGAGAATGTTTGTCACTTTACTCAGTGATCAGAGTGAGGTGATTATAAACTACAACTTAAATTGATTTGAATTCAGTTACCCAATTAGTCTGAAAAAAATCTTGAAAAATCAGAGGTATAATCTCAGCATTATATTGTTACCAGCTGTGTACATTTACATTACTCATTGTTTAATGGGCAGTTGGAAACTAAGTTAAAAACAGAAAATATGATGAAATATATGAAACCATAAACAGGCCAATGTCAGAAATGATTTTTCTTCAGCTACATTTGTAATGGAAGAAAAATCTGAACCTTAGAAGGTCTGTTTCTGAAAACACCCAATGCACCCTGGGGACTTTTTTCCTTATTTTTCTGGTGCTAGCAATGGCTCAGTCATGTTGAAATAAGTACTGTTATTTTTCACAAGAAAATAATGGCTCAAACTATTCTTTACCAACATAGCCTATTTTAAGAATGTAAGAATAATGTTTTTCCTCTGGGCATGCAAGATCCAAAAATATAAAATATTAACAGGAATGCTATTGAAACAGTTCAATAAGATCCCAAGTTGTTGCAGGTTTCCCCAGTACAAATGCTTGAAACCTTTGCTTAGGAGTTGCAATCATTGCCGCAAACCGACCGTCTTAGATTCGACCTGTTAACGTCCATATTGCCATCCGACTCCTTGTTCAGGTCGGTTACCGTTCCCTTATCACAGGGCAGCAGCAGCCTCTAGTGCCGTCAGTAACACCCCTCTCTAGGTGTTAGACGAGGCTCCGATGTTTAATTAGACACACAGAAATATCAAAGCATGAGAAAGTTCCTCTTAACTCTACCACTAAGTGTAGGGGAGAGCACATGTGAAGTGTGTATGATGCACGTAACTGCACCGTATAAATTTAATTAGAATTGGAATACAACCCCACACTTTGGACAAGTGGTAATAAGAGAACTGTAGTGAAACGTTTTAATCGTCCATCTTTAGGTGATGTTGAGGGAACCCAAACAAGCTGGCATAGACATTTGGGGTCCTGAGAGCCTGATAAACGCAGACCACACATGTAGTCTGTACTTACCAGAGATACAACAAACATCCTCCTTTGCCCTTCTCTTCTTACAAGCCATAATGATATTTTGCGGAAGACGGCTTTTGATCCTGTTTTGCTGACTGCGTACCCACAGTCAGGCCGACTGCATGTTTGGCTGCTGGGTTCTCAAGGAGAAGTGCTGTGCCGGCAAACCTGGTGATCCCGTGTCTGAGTGTTTGTCGTCATGTGTCTGCTGGCCACGGTGCTCTCCGTCTCTCTCTCTGACCTCACTGTATAGTGGAAGGTAATGACAAGTCGGCCAATGCCAAGGCCGCAACAGAGGCTCGCCGCACAAATTCCTACCCTGTTCTGTTCTGTTTTCGGCTGGCAACCGGACTCATGGAGACATGGCATGGCAACAGTTCCCAGAGAGGGGTCGCGTCAGCCTTAAAATGGCCGTGTTCTTTTCCCTGCTAATTTTTGAGCATGCAGAATTGTATTTCTTTTTAACAGGTTGGTAATGACATAGATTACTGCAAAAGCACAATGAAACATGATGAATCTCTTATTATTTTTCTATTCAGCTTGTTCCGTCAGGAGTCACCACAGCGTGTCATCCTTTTCCATGCCAGCCTATCTTCTGCATCCTGTTCTCTAACACCAACTGCCCTCATATCTTCCCTCACTACATCCATTCACCTTCTTTTTAGCCGTCCTCCTGCCTGGTAGCTCTATCCTCAACACCTTATACAAATATACTCACAATCTCTCCTGTGGACATGTCCAAACCTTCAAAGTCTGCTCTCTCTAACTTTGTCTCCAAAACATCTCACCTTGGCTGTTCCCCTGTTGAACTCATTTCTGATCACATCCATTCTGGTCACTACTAGAGAGAACCTCAACACATTTATTTCTGCCACCTCCAGCTCAGCTTCCTGTCTTCTTCCTGTGCATCCAGAATACTGAGACTGACTTCTTCTACTCCGTCCAGAATTTCTCTTTCTCCTCCAGTTCACATCTTACCTGTTGGGTATATCCACTAATCATCATTATACACAACACCCTCAGTTTTAAGTTTGACCCTTATCATTTGTTCTGACACTCTTTTCACCTCCAAGACCACTCTTAACTAACTCTTCTTCTAAAATGACCACTACTCCATTGCTCTTGCCATCAGCACCATTGTAAATTAATTTGAATCCTGCTCCTAAATTTCTAGCTGCGTGCCTTTCCACCTCCCTTCCTGCACAATCAGCAAATCTACCTTCCTCCTAATCGTCATGTCCACTATTTTTCCTGTCACAGTCCCCACATTCAAAGTCACCATTTTCAGATCGTGGAGCTTTCCTTTCCTTTCATCTTCTCTTTCTGTCTTAGAATCATCTGTCCACCTCTCATTCGTCTTCAACCCACAGTAGCTGATTTTCCATTGGTGCCCTGTAGGTCAGCGGTGTCGGTGACAAATATTGTTAAACCAGGCCACATCCAATGTACTATGGAGTTCTTTAGAAGAATGCTCATATTTGTTAGGCAGAGTCTTACACCGGATGCCATTTCTGCCACAACCCTCTGCATTTGTCTGGGCTTCATACCAGTCTACAGTTGACGCTGGCTTGTGCCTCCGTAGGGCTGCATTACTATTTTTGTGAACACTAATGAGATGAAAAGATATATAACAGGGAACTTAGTTCTTTAGACAAAATAAGTTAAATTTTATTAAACATGTAGCTGCATAGATTAGCATTATGCAGTGACATCAAATGAACCTTGTTTTTTCTCCACCGGACTGAGAAAACAGATACACAATTTTGTTCATTCGTGGTCCAGATGGTATTTCTAGATTGTATTCTCGAAATTCAGCTCTGTGGAAACACTGCTCTGGTGAAATAACTGTTTGTGAAAGATTCATCTCGAATATGCTGATGTGCAGGTTTCTGTCCTCCAAGGGATTGAAAAAACTGTATTTTACAGTTATGTAAATTTACTAAGTGCGTCTCCTGAAAGCTGGTATGAGTCTACTTCCCCTACTACTACTTCCTCATTAATACTATCACTTACTACTATCTCCCGTCAACCGTGAGAAGAATTGCACTAAATTTATCTTCATGTATTCTTGAAATATTTGTAGCTTGTTCCAGCCGTCTCTGCAGAGGAGCTGTACATTCCAAAAGTATGTTTGTTTGCCGTGTTCAGCAGAACTGTAGCAGATACAGGGAGGTGATGAAGGCCACAGAAGTTCTTTAGTTAAAGTATCAAAAACAATCACTACATGAAACATTTTATACCATGTATAGTCACTGAAGAAGAAATCATTTCACTGTTTTTAAAAACAAATGCACAATCTAACTATGACTGACTGACTGGACTTGGTTGCTGTCATCTTTTTGGAGCCGTCACATCACTATCCACATGTTATTTAAATTACTTTCCAGCTGTAACTGTGACCTCCATGTTCTTTGCCCATCACTTTGTGAGGGAACAGAGTTCACTCTGGAATTGGCTCCAGTCTACCCGCAGCCCTGCACAGGATAAGTTAAGACTTAGGATGGAAAATGTTCAGGCAAATACATAATATCAACAGATGACTTTTGGTGGTGGAGAAGACGCCAACCAACAGTTTTAGAAAAAAGAATTGTTAACATTCTCGTCTCCTTGCAATGTGCCACCTTCATAAGACTCATGAATTCAGTGTTGTGTTTTCTCTCGACAGGTGCGTTACCTAAAGATCATTGAGAAGAGTGGCTATCAAGCCCTGCCATGGGTACGGTACATCACTCAAAATGGAGGTATGTTAAAAGTTCAGTTGTATTGATGCAGAGTGCCTACATGTGCAGTTATTAGGCAAGAATTAGCCAATGCGTTGCAATATGGTGGGAACCAGCTCTGTACTGATGGTTTTCTATGAAAAGGGAATACATTTGAGAACATGAGGCAATGTTGCAACGTCCTGCGAAATGTGAGAAAGTGAACTTTTTCATGCCAAGCTTCGCTGACCTTCATACTGAGTTTACCAGGGTTGCACATGTTGGCCTTTTTGCTAATGTTGCCACTAATTGCTAAACATCCCCATCTCATTTCCTTTGGATTCCATTCAGTGGGTGAAAAGTATCAGCTGCCTCCACTAGCTTTCACTCCGATTTGCTCTTTTCTTTGTCCATTTGATTAAGTCTTGGCCATTTCCTCCTCAGATTACCAGCTCCGGACCCAGTAGGCAGCGCCTCAGCCGGCATTAGGCAGGTGGAGATCTGATGGGGCGAAGTCGAGCTGCTAATGTAATATCAATGGCAGGTGTTTGTCATGAGACCAGAGGACTGTCAGCATCTACTTTATGTTTTCTGTTTGCTGAAGTTGTATTAATTTCTGATCAATGCAAATGTAAGATGGAGCTTTCAGTATGATAATGTAAAAACAAAAAAACCCAGTAAATATGTTTTACTACTGTTTGACTGCTAATGCCAAGGAAAGCAGGACTGATGTTTACAACCAACCATTACGGTGCAGAGATGTGCATAATCTATCCCAATGGGTCAGATGTTTCAAAAGAGTATGTTACAGTTGTCACCAGAAGTTACTATAATAATCTCCACACAGGTCAACAGAACATCAATGGTCAGTCTGAGTATGATTTAATTTTGTATGAAGCTGCTTTGTTTTGCCACGATTCCCGTTTGTTGATTATTTGTATATATGTGTTACAGGTTAATGAACTTCAGTGTTATTTGTTTTACTATAAGTTAAAAAGGAAAGTTCTCTGTTTCACTTATTGCCTCCTTGTGATTCCATTGATTCATGCTGGAGTGATGCCTTCCTGCATGGCTCAGTTAGACTCCTGTGACATTTAGCTTTGCAGAGCAGAATGAAATACTGTCTGTTGGGACAGTAAATACAATACCCTGTTTATTCTGACACCTGTTTCCCCCTTCCCTGTCCGTAACCACATCATTTTGAATCATTAAATGTCTATTTAGAGAAAATTGCTCCATCGTCTTCTTGCGTCATAATTTTAAATGATTATGTGTCTATTTAGAGAAAATTGTTCCATCGTCTTCTTGCGTCATTTCGCAGAGAGCTGCCATAGTGTCATCTGCATTCACCTGCCCCACACACCAATGAGGAATGCTGAATGATGGGGAAAAAAGTCAGGGTGAGGAAGAGGTTTTCTCTACCAGGTCTGTGGTGTAGCTAAATTGTGGATGGCTCTTTCCATGCTGGCCTGGAGGTCTTTTCAAACAGTGCGACTCTTAATACGCACTGCCTGTGATATCATAGTCAATTGAGCTCCAGCGCTCCATAAACATGCAGGGAAACTAGGAAGGATGTGACTCAAACTCTGGTCAGCGGTCGCAGCCATACCAGAAAGAAACGTGGGATTAAACAGCACAAACCGACTATTGTTCGTGCCAAGCCAGACTGCAGTGGTCTTGCATGAGGTCATTCCTTAAATTTGTCTTGTAACAGGAGTGTGATACTCTTAATTCATGTGAGTAAAAGCAGATGCTATAGGTTAGGTCTGTGATGGATTTACTGTTATTTTAAGTGTTGCGTTGAGATTATTCAAATTCTTGTGAGCACCGGTTCTAGTTGAAAGGCCATCACAGCAGGTGCTAAAATTGGGAAGTGTGTTTCACTTTCCAGACAACGGTGCTTTCAACACATGATGACGGTCATATAGATTAAAATGTATCAAGATAAATGTCAACCTGTCCGTAATAAAAAAAGTCTGTTTACCTTTTTGTTAGTCCTAATCAGGCCATAGTGCGTCGCATGAACAGTTCAGAGATACTTAAAAATCTATCTCATCTCTATAATCCAAAAAACAAGCCCATTAAGTTTGTGTAAAGCGATCAATAGGTCATTCCATGAAGGATGTCCTCTTTCACAGATCTAACCTGTGAATGACTTAGAGGTAGAAGTACATCTTGCCCTGTCGACCAGGGATCTGGCAGGTAAGAGACTAGTTAAAGCACCCTCTAAGATTAAATTGATTTCATCTTCTTTAACAGTCTGGTGTTAGACACTGAGGCAGTTTTGAGGGGTTGTCTATTCACTCAGGCACTTTTACAACTCTTACATATGCAAGAATATCTCACCCAAAGTCATAAAAATCCCCACAGTCCAGCCGTTAGTCGAACACACTGGTGGATGTGTGCTCTTCCTCACTTGGGATCAGTTGCTGTGATCTTTGGCAGAGCTTGTGAATGTAGTATTTGGCACATGATAAGAAGGTTGCATTCATGAAGCAAATTCAACCTCAGAGGAGTCCGAAAGGAGACCTGACAGATACCTCATCTTTCAAGATTGCTTAGATTACAGAGGTCCTGGTTTCAGCATGTGTTCAAAAATATTTGCCATAATCATATACACTCTTTTCCAAGCTGGGGATTTCGCTCAGTTGTAAAGTGCATACTTTGCATGGATGAGGCCCTGGGTTCAATCCCCGGCATCTGCAGGTCGACGGGGGCACAAGCCTGTGTCAACTGTAGGCCGGTCCCAAGCCTGGATAAATGCAGAGGGTTGCGGGAGGAAGGGAGTCCCATAAAAATCTTTGCCAAACAAATATGAGCATTTGTCTAATAGAAAAAGGATGACATGCAGTGGTGACCTCTAACAGGGCAAGCCAAAAGGAAGTTTGTATACACTCTCTTGCCTCAGATTAACCACACTTATAAAATATTTCCCAAAGACAAGGTCCAAAAAATTTCATCTGGGTATTTGTAAGCTGATAGAAAATAACACAAATATAAAAAATATGTTTTTGCTTAAGAGCGTCACATAAAATGTCCCTGCTGTTTCAACATTACAAAAACCTGTCTTGTGATCCAGTGTGTGGTGTTAAGGAGTGAAGCTGCAGATCTCATCTCACTGAATGCCCTTCATGTTGTCTTTTCTGAGAATACAGGACCACCTACTGCGGCTGCTAAGAAAGGAGAAAGGTCCATTAAGGAGCCATTGATTTGTTCTTTCTGAGCGAGTCAACATGACATTGTGTGTGGAGGAGACATTTCTTCTGTAGGTTTTCAAAGGGTGATTCTAAATAAAACACAAAACATTATTTCACCTCTGAAAACATAAACATTCTAACTGTTTGTAGATCTTCCTAAATCCTTCAGATTATGCAGTTAATAATTGTAAACCACCTGTGACACAATTTTTAACAATGCCAAACTGGATTTTTATATCTTCTGTATGTGTAAAATATCACAGCAACTTTAAAGAAATAAATGTCACCCAGGTCACAAAGACGTTTTAAGTTTTATCTAATTCTAATCAAAATAAATGAACCTGACAGGTGAATAAATAAAAAGCCCTCAGGAGGTATTTGGTTGCCATGACCACGGTGTAATACTGGTTTTGATTCTAAGGTAGATATCTCACTGTGGTTATTGTCAATGGAAAATAACTATAGTTACTCAACAGCATGATTAAGCGTCAGGTAGACAAGTCTGACAGCGTAGCTTGTCGACTTCGAATTCAGGTGTGCCACGAGGAAGCCCGTGTTTATCTACACACGGAACCCTGGCACCTAGCAACGATGGAAATCCTCTTGTGTCACATCAGGACTCTGATCTTTTCATGACGTCAAGGCAGGTCATTCCCCACGCAGGCATGCAAAGTGCCCCTATAATTGCGCGTGTGGAGTCTTTCACCCTCCTTTGTGAAATACAAATAGCCAATGAGTAATTCTGAGACAATCCCTGTAGAAAAGAGATTTCACTACAAGAGCAGTTAAGGAATGTGAGGGCCTTCCTCCCACAAAATAACCTGAAATAGTTTTAACACCGGTGGAAAAACACCAGAAGCTCAGTGTGTGGTCCAGGCTGGATTTACAGGACAGTATTCTTCATGTGAAATTTCCATGGTCCTCTGCAGACTTAAGAACAATATTAGTTTAAAGTGCAATTAGCTAGCTGGTCTACTATTGTAACCTCTGTGTCTGTAGTCCATTTATTGCTGTTAAGATGGCGCAGTGCACTACGTGACATTAGGTCATATTCACTGTGTCAGTTCCCTGCAGTGTCACACGTCAAAGTGCACATCAAGAAAAACATACAGCTCCATTCCTATGTTTACTTTCCATTAAGAGATCTCATATAACAAGTGTTTTGTTGTACCTTTGCCTTGGAAACTGACTCATCAGCAGTGAAGTCCAAAGTCTGAAAGATCAGCAGTAAAGTAGAGCACGCACAACCTGATGATCAACTCCTTTTCAGAATACACATGCCAAATTATTACGGGCTACAGCAGTAGTGGATCCCGGCATGTGGGCAACAGGTCCCACAAGGAATCAGAGGGGTCGGCAGGTTCTGTAGATAAAGAAATCATTTTGAGAAATTAAATATTTCTAATCTTTATTTTGTGAAATATTAGAAAATACATATTACTTTCATGGCTTGCAGTTTTGGAACCAGTTAGCATAGCATCTGACTAGACATGGGGTAAATCTGCTTCTCATGGCCGGTCTAAGGGAAACAGAATTAACCTCATTACACCTTCTAAGATCATGTTAATCACACATAATAAAACATAAAAATAATTTGATGTTAACTATGATGATAATGTGCTGAGCTATTCCTTGGCCAGGGTTGTAATACTGTGGATTATCTGCTCTGTTTGTTTGGCAATAAATTCAAATACGGAAACTAAAGTGGTATCCTTTCTCTCATCAAACTAGAAAAAACAAAACAACCTGCATAATCATAAAACTATTCTTGTAAGAGATAAAGCAGAAATTATTTTCCAGAAAATGCTGTATTTTTGCCTACATAACTCACATTTCTAAAAACATCTGTGAAACATGCTGTAAATTCATATCACCGCCAAAGCTGCGAGAGGTCACAACTAGACATTTTAATGCTGCAACTGGTCAATGACTGATTGCATTACTGATACATCTTGATCGTTCATTTGGTTAATAAAATGTCAAAAAATGTTAAAACAAAAATAAAAACAAGCGTTAAAGTACCCAAGCTTTATTTGCTAGTACCCAGTGTGTTCTATGTCCAGCTGACAGTTCATAAACAAAAGATAACAGGGGACTTTCACTTAAGACAGAAAGAAACAGAGGCAATGCTTGAACATTTTGAATTGTTTTAATGACAAATTACATTTCATTTTATTCCATTTGTGAATTGAAATCTTGATTGATTAACTAATCATTTAACCTTCCTCTAAATTAAGGAAGTCACAAGACAAAAAGCATTAGAACCACTGTACTAGTGCCTGGACTCACTCTATTATAGTAGTTCATCCCTCCTTGGTAGGAAAATCTTTAGTCAAACAGAGCTCCAAACTATTTCAGTAGTCACTCATAGATGTGTTCAGTAACTATAAACACTGTAACCTCAGCATTACTAATATACAGTACGCACTGCATAGCTCTCTGATAACTGATTTCGTTATTTTTTCCTGCCTTACCTTCAAAAAAATGTAACAGAGAATACCGTTCTGTTTGTTTTGACGGTAACCGTTTCCCTTTTTTCCATTTATTTCAAGTGAATGTCAATACAAGAGGTAGAGCTGGGAGTTCTTCAGCTTTCCATTTTGTGTTTGTCTTTCCTCTGCGCTGTGGAGTCACAGTGTCACAACATGTCCTGATCATATAAGATTATATGAAAATTATGAACTCTCATAATATGCAAATTATGAACATCTCAGATTCTGTGGAACCTGAGATAAACTTTACTTAGCAGTTTGAGGAGCGTTTTTCTTTAACGACTGTGTTTGACGACATTAGGCTTGAAAAGTAAATACCCCCCCCCCCCAAACACACACACAATAAATACAGATGTGTCCAGCTTGCATGAGACGGAAGCTGTCTTGCTAAAAAGGATCTCCCAATTCATCAAATTCACAAAAGAAAAGAAACACCCTGTATGTTCACACAGGCATAATTCATGTTTTATTAGAAGGAAGTCCTCTCTGTCGATGAATAAGACCTCCAAAATAAATGTTGCCTGAGGTAACAGACTTGTTGAGAGGTCTTTTCTTTGAAACAAGACACACAATGGAGGGTTACATTTTTGTCCTCTGTGAGAACGTACAGGACACCTGGCTGTTAGATGCAAGTTCAAAAGCTTGTGGCAATTTTCAGCAACCTGCTGCTCGTCTGTTGGACAAAGAGAGGCAAGTGTACATCAGGCATGGAGACACCTTGCATTCACTATTACTCATGGATAATGACAAATGCAGATGTTCAGCGTGACCACAAAGTGCAAACCTCTGCTCCATGTCCTTCAAATTGCTTTTATAACCAGTTACAAATCTACCAAATATACATCTGGATAACATCTAGACACTAACAGATGTAATAAACATTGACACATTCATGAGAAACCTCCTAATTCCCTCTGATTGTCCACCAGGGTGACTTTTGGTTTCTCTCCCTGCTACTGAAAATATTTGTGTTTTCCCCTCTTACTGCTGTGGACATTTGATAGGCCTTGGAGGGCGTCCGACATACTTTCTGCTGTCTTAGTGCCTGCCTGTTAGACGAAATGATATTTTAGCACAAGTGCATGGCAACAGCAAAACAAAGAGGCACAGGATGAATTCTTTGGCCGACCACTTTTTGAATTACTGATCATGTAAAAACCCACTGTGGCTCCCAGATTGCAAACATCAGTCCTTGGAGCCTGCATGCAAACCAGTCCTCTAAAATAGGCTTGTCTATTTTTGTTGGGCTGTGGGGGGAAACATGTGTTTGACATCAGTGTCACTCAGTAGACGTTTTGCAGTGGGGCTTCATTGTCCCCTTCAGCAACTCCACTTAAATTAACGGGTGAAATTGGTTGATTTCAAACAGCACCGGTAATTACAAGTCCCATTGATGAGCTAATGTATGAGGACTGAGGTGAAATGGTTTTTGAATCCTTTGTTGTGTCTCTTTCTGAATCTGCTCAGGCTGCTGTTTATACCAGATGTTTGACAAGGGCTCAGGAAAGACAGCGGCAGAGTTCACTTGTGTACAAGGTACAATGTCCCCGGCACCACAACAACCTGTCCAAATCTATCAAACCATGTTCAACATGTTCAACATGTTGAACATGGTTTGATAGTACTGTACTGTTCAACTTTGGCAGTACTGTTCAACTTTGAACAGTACTGCCGAATTAATGCCTGAGTCGGAGCAGTGGCCAAAAACCCAATGTGGAGTAAAACGTTGGGCCGTAAAGCAACGCAATCCTATTATGACACCTACCATCGAGGATGTCGTAATTTAAGCAGTCAACATGAAAATCACTCCAGCTGTGCTACTGATGATGCTGTGGAAATAAAATGCTTCGTGGCTCCCAGGTGAGCTTTGGTACCAGAGGTGTGTTTCAGCTAATGATTAATGTTAGGTTACACTGACCTTTGCCTATTGAAATCTTTCAAAATCAGAATGAAAATAATTTCAGTTAACATGTGAAGAATGTGAGAGAAATAATAACATGGTGGACACATTTAAAGAGAAATAAGAAGTATTTAATTTTAGTTTGTATAATGATAAATATTCCTCTAACCAAAGCCCATGTGACTTATTCTTACTTGTACATATATAAATCTTTAACATCCATCCTTATTTTAACTTTTTTTACACGTTATACCTGTCAAGGAGTGGAATATCTACAATACAACATGAAATCTGCTACATCACTGAGCTGGAGGCCAGTTTTATTCGATTATTCTACCCTGACCAGTGTTTTCTGCAATTAACATGTCTTTTCTATAGAGCCTTCTCCACACCCCTACATCCCACCACATCTTATTCCTGTCATCTGTGTTGCTCAGCCATTCAGTCGTCATCCAACTAACCTCCACGCTACCTATACTCTGCTCAGCCCTTTGTCCTTGTCAGATTGTTAGTGACTATTAGTCGTTTGTCGACTTCTGATTTTTGCTTTATTCTCGGATTCTGCCTGTTTGCCTGCTCCCTGACTGATGTTTCTGCCTGTATCTGTGATTACCTGGCTTTCGAACACTGCTTATTATTAAAAACTTTGGATTTGGACTTTACTGTCATGCTTTTGGGATTTCCCTGCCTGCCACCTGACAGAAATAGGACACTGGTGAAAAGCAGCAGGCCACTGCAACTCTCTGGATGAAATGTTGAAATAAATACAATCCCGCTGAAAAAGCAGGTGATGCTCCTGAGCAGCATTCTCATGAACTGGATTTCATTTCTTTTTCTTTTTCCCTTAGAAAATGTGCGTATTTACGATGGACTTGTAGAGAAGAGGAATGAGAGGCCTGTGTGACACCAGCTTTTTCCCTCTATAATTTCCGTCCCCATTTTCCGCAAAGACCACTCAATCTTACAGCCATATGGCGGTTTGCTGCCATAACCATTCACAGCTGAGTAAAAATAAACCTTTGGGATTCATCCTTGAGACAGGGGTTTGAAGACACATTCAGTACCACTTGTGCTTGACTTTGTGCTGGTTACGATAACCTACTGTGATTCATCCTATCTGCAGATGATTCCCCTTATATAATTATGCAAAGGGAGTACGGTCAGGGTATACAATATCATTCAGTTACAATTTAAGGGTGAGGCAAAAATAGAAATTCAACCACATGAAGAGGTTCAGACTAGAAATAGCTTGTTTGATGGGCATAAATTTCAGTGGTGCAATGATGGGGTCTCTCCAGAGAGCTTTAAAAGCTGCCCCCATTTATGATTAGGGGTAGGGTTTCTGTACACGTGGTTAGTTTAACATGTACTTTTGCACAGGACTCAAACTTTATACATTCAGACGACCTACATCATTAAGACTTTAAAGTCTTTAAAAATAAATTACACACTTCTTCATTCGCACGTGTTGAGAATGCCACTTATTGTCAATCTTTGACAAGATTAATGAGATTAACCAACTGTCTTTCTTCAGTTTTTCAGCAAACACAGCATTCTCCACACCAGCCTGATGTAGTAACTATGTTAGGTGTGGCTGCCGCCGACTGCCTCCCACGTTGATTTAACTGTAAATATGCTATGAGTTGTGTAGACAGGGAGAGACAACCTTCGCCCACCTCAGAGCATTTACAGATTACGGACCCTATAATTATTATGTCTGATTTATGGCCTAGTAGGTATTGTAACACTTAGTATTTCAAAATTGAAAAAACACTATTAGCACATACTGTACGTTCATTAGAAGCCTGCTTGCTTTTAAGGAGACAACCTGAGTCATAGAGGCAAATGTTTACTCACGTAAGCTCTTTAAACTCTGGTGTGATGAATTCTCTTTTCAGATAGAACGGTAGCTTTTCAGTGAGACTGATAAATCCTTGTGTATGTTTGTAGACCGTTGACTGGTTGGTCAGTCCGCTGCTTTAATGCAGACTGAAATGTGTTAATGGTGCT